>CM051026.1:22906039-23211039 GCA_027627225.1 Congeria kusceri | reverse complement strand
CATTTCTACGTTCTTATTGTACATGTACATATGACAATATAACTTGTATACATTTTCTTTCTTAAACAGGACACAATTTCAGCCCGTATTAACCAGACTAGAATATGGAATACAGAGATTGTACATCATTAAATATAGCTGTGAGTCGATAAAAATAATACAAATACTCAGGATTTTCAACACATATCCGTTGCTGGATGGCCATTCATCCAGTGTCGTTTCCGCGAATTATGTGTAAGTGTTGACAGCTGAGCAGTTTCGACATCACTTTGAACATGTTTTTAAGAAGTCAACTAAAAACATGTCATCCCACAACGAAGCATCAGTTTTCAGGCCTTTGGAAGTATCAGAGCTCCACAACGTTGAATTCCTTATAGTCGGCTCTACTGAACAGTTGTTAGATCTTCCACATGATTTAATTTCAGCTCTACCCAATTAAATAGCATCACAAATGATGCGGGTTGTTTATTGTATTGTTACGAAGTCAGCATTCTGAAATAAGTACATATAGATTCAGTGAGATACGGGACGCATACTACTATTGCTGGTATGCGATTCTTTAAAGGCATGCCGAACCTCACAATTGGCCCGGAATTAATCACATTATACAAACTTGTAAATACAAGTTAACTTCAAAGAATTGTAATTCAAATTCAAAAATTATTACAGAGATTGTTAACTCAATTACATTACAATTTAATTAATTAAAGATTTTTTTCTCCAGAGCAACACAATTGCACCTTTCTGAGGCATGATGAAATAAAGGAAAACGAGTAACAGCTACATTCCTTTAGTTCAATGTATTTTGAGACCAAGCATCATACAGCAGATATTCCAGATCATCGTCATGCATATTTTACGGAAGAAGCCGTAATACGTTGTGTAAAAGATTCGATTACATAGATATGTTGTATATCATGGAAACAAAATATGCAATTACATTTAATGAATACATTTGCATATCTCAACCGTTGATAAACTTGTACTTTTTTCGTGTCCTGAAATACAATTAGCATTATAAACATGTCTAACTTGCATTCAGTTGTTTATGGATTAGTGTTCTTTCAGAAGTTTAAAATTGTATTAACAATAAAACACCGTTGCATATTTTTTTGCATATTGTATAATGGGCCTATGTACTTGAGTAATAATGAAACCGTATGCATAAACACATACGTTTATTAACTGTGTTTGGAAGTGCAATTTATTTATGAATTGTATTATTTATAAATGTTGAGAAAATTGCACATATTCGAAATATTTAACTTGTTATAATTTTGAAAGTTTAGTTATTATCTAACTAATTGGAATTGTTGCAGTGTATGCTTTCAGAGTTTATTTTGTCCGGATACACAATGTGTGTTGACAACAAATCATTCGCCTCAACAAAATGTTAAGATTGTTGTGATAAGCGTAAAAAAGATTGAGGAGATTGATATAATTGCACTCATATTTGGATTATTTTATTGACATGTGATAATAATTAGTGAACGCATTTGTTAAATGTAATTTAAAATATTTTTGTTTAATTTTTATATTTGTACTTATCTATTATCCCTTGCTTTGTAAACTTATCGTCGTACTTGAAGACGATTCATGTTACTAAAACACTCAACAACATGATTTTTTTTTTCTTTAAACAACTAAAGTGTTGGCAATTTTTTTAATTAACCTTTTACAGACCTATGGTGTCTCAACATGATTATGGTCACTTGCAAAGTTGTTTTATTGACATAATAGTGGCATACAATGGGATAGGACGTAAAAAAATAAAATTAAAATAAATGTGTTATGTATTCAAGTGTGTTGGACGTTTTTTTTATTAAAAATAGTATGTACAATATGCATGTTTGATGTTCGTAAATATTACAACTTCAGTTTGATTTGACATGAACCATATGTCAGATGACATTCGAAAAATCATTGAATGCATTTGTTAAATGTATATTCTTGACTTTGTTTTACTTTTGAACTTGTATTTGTCAAGCTTTTGTTCTTTGTACATTGTTCATCTTACATGCTCTCGAAGACAAATCTATCAAAATCTCAATAAATGAATTACGTTTTTACTTAATTAAACTTACAGGGATAAAATATATTTGTCTGCTTATAATATTTTTTTCCATATATCATTTTTGTGTGATTTTGTAGCATAAAACACAGAAGCATTTTGATATAAACATCAGTGTTAAAGTTGTTTAATGTAAAAAGGTTCCAGTTCGCAATGGCTTTGTATAATTTACTATTGCTCGCTTAAAACTATTGGACGCCTTGTGCTGATAATATGAAATTATTTATTAATCATTTGACTTTCATTTTGATTATTTATTTTGCCAAATCTAAGTATAAACTGTAAGGTGGTTTTAGTCTTGAAGCAGGTTTAAATGAATTCAGAACGCGTTGCTTTAAAACGCAGATTATGATTTGCGTGATCGGTACAGGTCCAGATGGCGGCTATGTTGGTTAGTTAAGAAAAAGGCATCATATTTTTCAGCTCGCTTGTGGTCAATTTATTATTCTGAAGCCAAAGATTGTTAACATTTGGTCGATGTAGCAAACACTATACACTAAAAATCTAAATGCTTAAGGTTCTTATTTGATTTTGCAAATAGCAGTACAGAAACAAATATAAATATTACCACAAGGTCAGGTACAATGACAACATTTACAGCAAGTAGTATACACTTATTCAAAAGACAGACTTTGTCAAAAATACAATTTAAGCACCAAAATGTATTTTTTATGACCCTACCATCAATAACTTTGTCCAGCATTTGAGGATTTTCAAATAACTTACCAGAAATGTTAAGCATAATGACACGGTGTGTCGCGCGCAGGAACCAAGTTTCTAGGTCCAAGGTCAAGGTCACACTTAAAGGTCAAAGCTCAATTATTAAAATTTTAGCCTTCTATCCCTGTCCGGAGCATAATTGTGACCAGCATGGAAGGAATTTCAAATAACTTGCCACAAGTGTTGAACTTGGTGAGACGGTGTGTCGCGCGCAAGAACCAGATCCCAAGGTGCAAGGTTAATGTCACACTGAAATTTCAAAGGTCAAATATAAGAATTTAAGCCATAGACACTGTCCGGAGCATAATTTTGTCTACCATGGATGGAATTTCAAATAACGTGGCACAAGTGTTAATCATGGTGAGACGGTGTGTCGAGCGCAGGAAACACGTCCCTAGGTCCAAGATCAAGGTCACATTTAAAGGTCAAATGTCAAAAATAAGAAGTTAAGCCTTCTATCCCTGTCCGGAGAATAATTTTGTCCAGCATGGAAGGAATGGCCATTAGAAATCTTGTGTCGATTTCACCTCTTGACATTGGTGACCTCTCGGTTGGGTTTGGTCTTGGCCTCGGGTTCAGCCCGGCTGGCAGCGTGGCCGTTCCTGTACTTCTTGATGCTGTCGCGGGTGATGCCGTTTTTGATGAACTGTGATAACTGTTTCTAGCACAGGTCCTCCTAGTACAGCTTGTCCATGTTCTCGGACACGTGTCTGTCGAAGTTGTGGGAGGACATGAACCTCCTCTTTTAAACCCTTGCTCTCCGCTTCATAACCAGGTAAACGCTTTGTTGTGCGTGAGATGTCGATGCCAGAGTCAGCGCTGCATTGTGGGCGCCGAACACGCGGGCAACGGTGGTGCTCACGAGGCCAACTGCCTCCATCTAGAAAGCGTATTCTTTCACCTCCGTGCTGCCAAGTGTTTTCTATGGGTTCCTTATCGTGGTGTGTTTTATGTATTCCGTTATTTTGAACAGAACACAACGTGGTAACCATAATAACAAGATGTGCCTCCATCATAATCTATGTCCATAGTCAAGGTCACTTTAAGATCAAAGATCAAGTATATGAATTAAGTCCATGGATACTGTCTGGAACATAATTTTGTCCGGCATGAACTTTTTTCAAATAACTTGGCAGAAATGGTAAGCATTATGAGACCGCATGTGGCGTTCAATGCTCAAGTCTGTATCTGAAAGGTCAAGGTCATTAATCAAGGTCAACATTCAAATAATTTTCCAGAGCATAATATTGTCATGCATGCAGGAATTTTCAGATAAATTGGCAGAAATGATCAAAATCACCAGATGATGTGTTGCGTGACAAAACTGACTTGTGAAGTTAGTTAATTACTTCCCTTAATTCAGGAGTGTGCAAAGCATAATTCAAAAATCATAAAAGTCATTTTATTGATTTTTCACAGAATGAATTAAGAGAGCAAGTGTAAGTGATTCATAGAAGAAACATAACTCATAATTGCCTTAAAGTTTAAATTACTGCCCTTTATTAATTTTGTGTCAGGACTAACACTACTTTGTGATATCCAAATTACTCCACACAATACGAGAATACATTAGCAGAAAGAAAACTATAAAAGGACAATGTTCTTTCTGCAAAATTATTAGTATGCCGACAGAAACAGCGGCGCCATGTAGAAATGACTGCATAGGTGGGGGCAACCGTGTCTGTGGACACATTTCTAGTTTCTTTATAATGTGATACAAGAGAAAAACATGGTCGGACCGGCTGTCTACTTTTCGTCGTCGTCGGCTTCTAGTTCTTTATAAATGCCTTCCTCTGGCGCACGCGGTTGTCCTTCTGGCCCTTACAAATATTGTGTCGAGTTCACCTCTTGACATTGGTGACCTCTCTGTCGGATTTGGTCTTAGTCTTGGGATCAGCCCGGCTGGCAGCGTGACCGTTCTTGTACTTCTTGATGCTGTCGGGGGTGATGCCGTGTTTGTTGATGAACTGTGATAACTGTTTCTTGCACAGGTCCTCCTCCAACAGCTTGTGCATGTCCTGGGACACGTGTTTGTCGAAGATGTGGGAGGAGATGAACCTCCTCTTTTAAACCCTTGCTCTCCGCTTCATAACCAGGTAAACGCTTCGTTTAGTAGGGGGAGTCGATGCCAGAGTCAGCGCTGCATTGTGGGCGCCGAATACGCGGGCAACGGTGGTGCTCACGTGGCCGACGTCCTCCATATAGAACGCGTCTTCTTTCACCTCCGTTTTGCCAGGTGTTTTCTATGGGTTTATTATCGTAGTATGTTTTATGTATTCCGTTTTTTTTAAACAGAACACAACGTGGTAACCATTATAAGATGTGTCGCCCGCAAAAACTATGTCCATAGTCAAGGTCACTTAAAGATCAAAGGTCAAGTATAATAATTAAGTCCATGGATTCTGTATGGAGCATAATTTTGTCCGGCATGAACTTTTTTCAAATAACTTGACAGAATTGGTAAGCATTATGAGACGCATGTGGCGTTCAAGGGTCAAGTCTGTAGCTGACAGGTCAAGGTAATTAATCAATATCAAATGTCAAATAATTTTCCAGAGCATAATATTATCATGCATGCAGGGATTTTCAGATAAATTGGCAGAAATGATCACAATCACCAGATGATGTATTGCGTGCACAAAACTGACTTGATAAAAACGATAAAAGGCATTTTATTGATTTTGCACAGAATTATTTAAAATAGCAAGTGTAAGTGAAGCATACAAGAACCATAACTCATTATTGCCTTCAAGTTTTAATTACTACCCATTTTTTGTCAGGACTAAAACTAGTTTGTGATATCCAAAATACTTCACACAATAAGAGAATACATTAGCAGAAAGTAACCTATAAAAGGACAATACTCTTTTTGCAAAAAGTATTTGAATGCATACAGAAAAAGCGGCACCATGTAGAAATGGCTGCATAGGTGGGGGCATCCGTGTCTGTGGATACATTTCTAGTTTCTTCGCAATGTGTTACAAGAGCAAAAATTGTTCGGGCCGGCGTCCTACTCGTCGTCGTCGTCGGCTTCTAGTTTCTTTATAAATGCCTTCCTCTGGCGCACGCGGTCGTCCTTCTGGCTCTTAGAAATCGTGTGTCGATTTCACCTCTTGACATCGGTGACCTCTCTGTCGGGTTTGGTCTTGGCTTTGGGGTCAGCCCGGCTTGCAGCGTGACCGTTCTTGTACTTCTTGATGCTGTCGGGGGTGATGCCGTTTTTGATGAACTGTGATAACTGTTTCTTGTACAGGTCCTCCTCCTACAGCTTGTGGATGTCCTCGGACACGTGTCTGTCGAAGTTGTGGAATGAGATGAACCTCCTCTTTTAAACCCTTGCTCTCCGCTTCATAACCAGGTAAACGGTTCGTTCTGTGTGGGATGTCGATGCCAGAGTCAGCGCTGCATTGTGGGCGCCGAACACGTGTGGAACGGTGGTGCTCATGAGGCCGACGTAGAACGCGTCTTCTTTCACCTCACCTATGGGTTCCTTATCGTGGTGTATTTTATGTATTCCGTTTTTTTAACAGAACACATCTCCGTTGAAATTTGTTATTGTTTGTAGTAATTACTATTTTAAATAAATTACGTACTGCATCTATGAAATGAATGTGTCAAATTACATTTTTTCTAACATTTGATACAGGTGATTAAATTTGATCAATTATCATATGAGAGTGTTCGGTCCTAGTGAAATTCATGTTAGTGAGTCGTGAGACTTAGTTATGGATCTATTGAGTTTAATTATAACTTTCGTAGTTAAAACTACTTACAATTAAATGAATATACTATATTTACTATCTAGCCAAACAAACTATTATTAAAATTCTAAATTAAAGTACATATTATTCTAAATTTAACAATTTATATGCCCAGTATGTAATTCTTAATATACTAATATAATAATATAAAGGGTTAAAAGGAAAATAACATAGCACATATATGTTCGATATGTAATGTATCAAATCGTAATACAAATGACCAGGTGAGTAATCATATATCGATCAGGGCTGGTATTTATTAAGAATTTTTTGTCGAAAATCTTACAATTCTAAAACTTGAATTGTTTGAAGACTTTGACATTGAAGTTTATATATAACTCCGATCATAAAAGATGTAATATTTGCCATGCTTTGTATTCCTAGCACAGTTTATCAAAAGCAAATTCAAATTTTGTCGTATTGTTATGCGGAGTTATGGCCCTGGACTTAATATCATACATTTGACTTTTTAGCCGTTTCCGCTCTCCAAGTCCAACATTGTTTATCCGATCTTCAACAAACGTGGTGAAAAGCTTTTTTGGTATAAAATCTTGGTCAAATTCAATAATCAACCAAAATCGCCAACTGTGACGATATGGCCCTTAAATTATCAACAGTCAGCCTGTTAAGCCGTTCCGCTTTCAATGTTTTTATCAGTTTTTATCGAATCTACACTAAACGTAACCAATTGTCAGTGGGAATAGTTATCAAGAGTTTTCCTTGCGTGATTGAAATATGTTTGATTAAGGAAACCAAACAGGTCTTACTATGTTTTGAACCTTTTCTTTGAGTAGTTTTGTGTTTAGTATTCGCTATATGTTTTTTGTGTTGTGCTGTGTTGTTTTTGGCAATTGGTCACCTGCCCTAAATAAAGGACCTCGTGCTGATAATAAGAGTTCTCTACTGCTGACGCAGCTGCAGTTTCACTTTGTATCATATTAGGTAGTTGGTGAAATGGTCTTACTTGTCGGATGTGTGTGGCCAGTGTAATCCAGACGTCGTTAACTTGGTAGTTAGATGTGAAATTGAGATTCGCATGGTACTTTAAAAATATATATGCCATAATATTAATTTTTGTATGTATCGTTGTTGTTTTTTTCTTTACTTGAGTTCTTGAACATCTGTTTCAGTTACATCACTGACCAATTCTTAATTTGTTGTACATTTTTCCCCAAATATTTTGAATATTGGTATAAGTTGTAGTCAATTTATCTTTTGGAATATGTTGTTATCGACAGTAAAACGGTATATTACCATCATTACGATGTTCTTTTAGTGTTTTGTGAATTTTAAAATGTTTCATATTAGTGATATCAGTTGGGTGTTTGATGCTCCCGATCTATGACATCAAGATCTTGATATTGTTGGTCTTCCGTTAATTTCATATATTTTGTAGTTTGTTCTTGGAGTTATATAATTCTTTTATTGGTGGACTAGTTGGTTTGTGCCAAGAGACATGCGTCATTAGTTGCGTTAGTTATATTATATATATTAGTTATATTATATATATTAGTTATATTATATATATTAGTTATATTATATATATTAGTTATATTCAATAACAGTATTTGTTTAATTTAATTCTAATTTAGTTTTCCAGCTCCGTAGTTTATCATTATGTACGTTAAATAATACATTATTTCCTCGTATATTCAATAAGAGTATTTGTTTAATTTAATTCTAATTTAGTTTTCCAGCTCCGTAGTTTATCATTATGTACGTTAAATAATACATTATTTCCTCGTATATTCAATAAGAGTATTTGTTTAATATAACTCTAATAATTATATAATTACTATAATATATAACAATACATAATTTTATAAAACATAAGGTTAATATGCAGCGTACCTATATAATTGAGTACATTGTATTGTGTTCGAACCTGAACAGTTTTTAACATTTGTTTGAGTGGTTATAATCAAAGTCATTTTTGATTAACTAAAAAACATTTTGGTTCTTAACTTGTATTTTTGATCCTGTGTATGTTTGTGTAAATGCATACTACTTCGTGTTAATGATTGAATTGTAACAGTATCTTTCATGTGGTCATTTTCTTATGTCCTTTGTTGTTTCTGTACAGCTATTAACTCTCCGACTATCAAACACATGGAATGAGAAAGCCTCTGGACTTTTAGTGCTTAGGGATCGCTACAAGGACCAGGGGGGGGGGGGGGTAGCAATATCGAGGGTTCAGAACGGCGATCAATACTTTGATTGTTGTAGTATGGGTTGCTTCTGGTATATAGAGAATATTATGTGAGTGTTTGATAAATATCAAGCGTTTTGTGCGAGACTGAGAAACCCTGCGCTATCCTGTTTCAAGCCGAGAATGAAAAACGTGATATTTAGCTAACATTTCCTATTATGGTGTGCTCATAAATCATGTAAACGACGTAAAAATATGTCAAAAAATAACAAGGTTTTGGTTTCACAAGTTTTTAGTTGCTGAAAATGTCATCATTGTTTTGACGTTACATTGAGATACATTTTCTTATATAAATAACTTGTGCTCATAACAGCGATCAAATAAAGCTAAAGTCAAAACGAGGTGTTGTTATCCGATCTCTTTCTAGTAAGATATATAGTATTTCTTTGGCCACCTGTTCTGTTTAATTCGTTGCGAAACTGTAAGTATTGTTAGTACGATGCGCTGAATATGCTTACTTCGTAAATAAACTTTATGTTCTGTTCAAGACCTGTTTTCGTAATAACGATGATGCATATGCTGTTGTTTTACTTTAAAATATGTTATAACTACTTTCACTGAATGCATGTTATTGTACTTATATTTATTTGCCAAAGACAGTAAGTTTGCATTCAATTGTTCCCACACACAATTAGATATATTTACTAAAAATATTATAGCATTGCCGTGTATAAGATATGTACCACTTTAAATGAAAATTAATCACACCCAACAAACCTTTATAACTGTGTATACTATTTGTTTTGTTGTTGTTTTTGTCGCCTATTTAATTTTGCTGTGTTTTGTAATTGGCTCAAGATGAGGTTTAGTGGCCCATTGTTGTCATTCCTCCTTTCACTTTAATCACATTCTCCTCTGACTAACCGGTTGGTGGAAATAAAATATGTTTCCTAAATATTGCACGCTTACAATATTATAGTTAATTCAGTATTACACATTGATCAATTTGTTACTTACATTTACTTCATAATGAAGAATAAAAAAACAAACAATTCTAAAGTGCAAATTGTTTTGTTTTGTTCTATAAGCCTAAGGCCTAGGTTGACATCACTTCTCGATGAGGGTGTGGAGTAATATTTACTATACCAAACAAAAAACTGTTGTTCAGAGAACAAACTAAACATGCTTGCTATAAACTAGCCAAGTTCATGCAGACCAACATTTTCAACACATTTTTACAAGCGTCTATTGATAAAAAGGTGCGCGGTATACCAGAAAATCTCCAGTTGCTCTTTTGTATCAATTTCTGAAGTCACACGTAGACAACCAAGCGCTCATCATCATTGATTGTTTAAATACATTTTAATAAGCGCCTATCGATACTTAGCTAATTGGTTATGCCCGGAAAACACCAGTTTCTATTTTAGGCCCACGCGCGGGGTATATTACATTCAACGCAATGGCATATTACAATTTATGTAAGGACTGGTATATGTGATTTTAAAATAGGAAAGCGAAGTGAGGTATAAAACTCGCAAATATATATTACATTTTATATTCGGATTTTGGTGATTAGTGACTAAATACATTTAGACGTTATGTTAAATAGAAAAAACTAATTAATATATGAGTAATACAATTTCAAAGACATCACCAGGAAGGAAACCCGTATTTACATTCGCTGGTCTTTTATTTAAGGCACGTGACCAATTGCCTATACAGTACAGAACAATACGCACAACACAACACACAAGATAAAAAATGATTAAAACGGGAGTCAAACTTATAAATCAATTGAATTAAAAGTATTAAAGCGCACATCCGTTATACCTTAATCATAGTTCTTACTATACCGCACATGTATTGCATGTTTTACTGTAACGCTTATGCTACCACTCATATTTTATAATTGCTAATATCCAAATATTAATTGTGTTAATTGATCATTTGATTTGTATGTGAATAAAATATGTGCACTCTCATTTTTTACAAATAAAACAGCAAGTCAATTAACACTGACATTTCAACACTAACATTGTTCACTAAGCAAAAGTGTCATATTATATAAATTATCATAGGCATTTAAGGGGATATTAAATATTGCACCCCGATGAGAGTGATGTCAATCGAGGCCGAAGGGGGCAATATTTACTATAACCCTTAACATGCCTGTGATATTTATTTTATTATATCGAACAAAAATACTCTAATTCAAAGAACAAACAAGTCGTACATTGAAACTAAATTTTGTTGTTGGAAAATCAAGCGCTCATGGACATTGATTGTTTTGAAATACACTATAATAAGCGCCAACTGATTATTAATTAATACGGAGTTCTTGGAAAACCCGAGTTGCTATTTTAAAGCCTAGCGCGGGTCATATTTTAATCAAGCGCGGGGTATATTAAAAATTATACCCCGCTTGGTGTACATTACTTTCCAACGCCATGACATATTAAATGTATGCAGGGATGGGTATATGCGATTTAACAATGTGAAAACGATGTGAGGTATAATAATTCATAAGAACAATTCATCTAGTTTAAGAAAGCGTATAAAGTTTTAAAATCTTATTGACAAAACCAAAGGTATTTTGAAATATGCAATATACAATGTAAATATCGATTCCTAATTGCGTGGATACGTTTACATTTGGTCAATTGATCGTACCAGAATTATATTGACTTTCTTGTAATTCAAAACGAAGGTCAGGTGAGAATTGTAAAACAAAGATCATAATTATTTAAATATATATCGGTGGGTCTATTCTAACGTTATCAATTCAAAATGGCTTCTTATGCAGGTACGTGTTATATTTTATTAGAGTCTAAATATGGAAATAATTTGAATTGTAACTTATATTAAAATAATCTTGAAAACGAAAATAAAAACAATGTAAACTTACGTTTAAATTGATCGTTACTGTTTCCTTTGTTAAATTAATTTACAAAATCAGCTTTGTTTCATAAATGAACACTCAAGTGAGTAAAAACAAATCAATGATGCATCTAATAACCTTAGGCAGTGGTTACTGGGTTTTAACAGCTAATAATATACCACATGAAAATATAAACAAGTAAATGGACGCAATTAAACCATTATAACACGAAACGTGGCTAATTTTCCGTACAGAAAAAGAGAAAATCAAGTATAGGTTAATCTGCAAAAAAACTATGGGCTGAGCCAAATAATAAATACTTGAAATTCCCAGTTATTGTTCCGTACAATGTTCATGATCCCGAAGGGTGGCGTGACATATTAACGTCTTTTGTACCATCCATCCGAATTCTACTTCAACTGCCGTTGAATTTGTCTTGGTGGAAAGTGACTCGAATTCAACGAAACATAATATGCAGCGCTCCCCCCGGGTGGAGATATTGTCAGGTCGTTTCAGTCTGATGATTTTAGCAGCATCCATTATAAGAGGACGGATACGTTTTCAGGGATTAATTAATTGCCCTTTGCTTGTAAATTGGCTTTTGTTTGCTTTACTACAAACAATTACTTTGTTGGCTATGTTAGGAATGATCTAAAAAAAAACGTTATTTTTGCCGATATAATGCAAAAATGTTTGCCTAAATAAAACGAAATGTCACGCGCATAAACAGGCCTTTAGGCCAATAGTTAAGGCTATACTACACTTTAAAAGTCGATGTTGGCGTTTTGTGTGTCTAACATCTAACATTGGCAGGAACGATTGGAATTTAAAATAACTTTACTCAAGTGTTTGCCTAAAAAAGACAGCCTGTCGCAAGCAAGAAGAATCGGGTCCATGAGTTAAAGCACAAGGTTACAAGTAGAGGTCAACGCTTCATCGAAAATAATATACCCGTATCTCCCGATAGTATGTTTATTAGATTTTTTGTGGAGGCCTATGGTTTAGTATTTTCTAATAAAACTAAAATTGTCACATGAGTGACGGATATACCCCGCACTATGGCCTTGTCACAAAACTATGGCTTCCATTCGAAAGACATGGACAGAGAGAGAATGCTTTAATCTGTCAATGGTCAACAGTGTATTTAGAACAAAATAATTTCAAAAGAAGCTATAACTCTATCAACATTTAGTGGCTTGTAACAAAAGCTGAACTTGATATGTATTTTATGATGATACGACTATGTACCAAAAATAATTTAAATATGTGAAGCCTTTCATTAGTTATTGTCCATGTTGTTCGGGAATTTAAGTAAAAAAGGGGCCATGACTGTGTCAAAATTTAGTGGTTTGTAACCAAAGTGGAACATGACCTGTATTTTATGATGCTACACATGTGTACCAATAATTATTTAAATATGTCAAGCCATTGTTGCGTTATCGTCAGGAAATTATTTTTTTAGGGAATTTAAGTCAAATACAGGGCCATAACTCAGTCAAAATTTAGTGGTTTGTAACCAAAGTCGAACTTGCCCCGTATTTTATGATGCTACACATATATACCAAGAATTATTTTGATATGTCAAGCCATTATTGAGTTATCGTCCGGAAATCATGTTTTTAGGGAATTTTAAGTCGAAAAAGGGCCATAACTCTGTCAAACTTTATCCAACATCGAACTAGACCTGTATTCTCTGATGTTACACATGTGTACCAAAAAATATTTGAATATGTCAAACCTCTCTTGAGTTTTCATCCGGAAACCATGTTTTTAGGGAATTTTAAGTCGAAAAATTTAGTGGTTTGTAACCAATATCAAACTTGACCTGTATTCTATGATGTTACACATGTGTATAAACAATTATTTGAATATATCAAGCCTTTGTTGAGTTATCATCCGGAAACGAAATACCAACAGAACGACAGACCGTCTGACCGACGGACCGACAGACCGACGAACCGAAGGACCGACAAGCTCACTCCTATATATCCCCCCCTCCTAAACTTCGTTTGTGGGGGTATAACGAGGCAACGCAAAGCAAATGCCAGCATACTACAATTTATTTGCATTTTCATCACTTTGTATGCCTAAACTAAATACATGTAATACCGCCATATTACGGTTGGATATCTGCACACAAGACAAGGAGTTAGACAGAAGTGGAAAGTGGAAAGCAAACGTTTGGATGAGATTGGGGAGGAAAAACGAGGGTATTCAGCAAAAGAGGGAAACAGGTGTACTGAGGAGGAGAGGTGAATAAGTGAATAACAAATGGTAAAATAAGGAATACAGGGAATGATACAGAGAATGTATAGCTGGAGAGAACGAGAGTAGAATGATGCTGTTAAAATGAGATGACGTACGGACGGACAAAAGATAATGTGAAGTTTCAAATAAAGGTAGTGTGGTAAGGAGGGGTCGTGAGTCGTGTTAGGGTTTCAAGGAGCAAGAAAGTGCGATTGATGGAGCAAGGATGACACAATGAGAAGCAAAGAACAAAATGTGGGAAAAAATGTATTATTAATTTTACAGGTTTGAATTTCCACTTAATAAAAATTTATGTTTCAATTAAGAAATAATTTTCGATGTATCGTTGTTTATCGGCCAAGAACGATAACGATAGTTTAACAAGGATATTTTTATTCTTTGTCTATAGTAAAATTAGCGTAGGACCTGTTAGAATATTCTGTCAAGCATTGTCATTTAACGATGACGCGTTTAGAATGTTTAGAGCCTTTGATTGGAGCGTACACAAACAAATTAAAATTAGTTTGAACAGCTATCAATGCTGTCTCTGTTGTTGTTTAAATTTATTTGACTTATTACATACAAATTGAAAGATCTTGACATATACATATTACATACGAATCACAGATAAGCTCAAGAGATAAGCTAAAGAATAATGGCGACTTCGATTGTTTAAATCGCCATCGCAATTCAATGTTTTCTTTACACGATCATAAACAAAATTCTCAATCATGTTTGTATTGTTGTTTCACGTTGGCATCTTTTAATTGGTTGCCAAGTATAGAGTCGTTTAACTTTTAACTTTCAAACTATGGATTAGTACTAACAATCAAATATGTTTTTTGATTTGAAAAAAACAAACAGCAAAGTCCTTCTGTTTTTCTTAAGTGTTTTTGTATTAACTGAACTATGATTTTCATTTTCCCTGTCTGAAAACATTCATAGTACGACATTGTGTTTGACTGCACTCAAAAACAAACACACACTTCACAATGGTTTATTTTACCTATTGTAAAATAACTCATAAGCATAAACCTTTATTAAAAATATTTATTCTCAGACAGATAACTAGAAAACGTGAATGTTCTCTAAACATGTACAACAAAGAGGCATTAATATAGTCCCCAACAATATTAAATAAGGATTCATTTACTAATTTCTTCATCAAATGAAAATAACCTGGTGTTAACATTTCAAGTATTGATGTAATGTAGATGACTTTTAACAGAGATGTTCGCTGTTACATTTTACGTTGTCCTAACAGTAGCAGAGAATAAAAAAGAACTCGCGCGAAAATACACAAGTCTGTGCTTTTGCCCACGTGACCGATGGTCATCTCTTGGCAACACAAACTTCAAACAGTTATTTAACCCACAATATTTTGTCCAAGTTTTATAACATATATTTTGAAATATTTAATGCACAGAACAAATTTCGGAACTAATGGGTTTTATAATCACCATAGGCTTGCAAAGTGAATTGAACCCATTGCAATTCATGCAGTTGAACGAGAATTGTGGGATCATTATAAATATTGAGGTATATATCGGAAGGCCTTTTTTGAATTTATATATTTATAATGGCTTCTTCTTCAGGTACGTGCTATACTAGTATTTTACTATTGTCTATATATCGAAATAATAATAATAATAATAATAATAATAATAATAATATAATAATAATAATAATAATAATAATAATAATAATAATAATAAAATATGTAATGTAAAAAACTTGTTTTTTCTGTATTGTTGTTAATTTAACATTGATATTAAAATATTAATCTGAAAGTTTATATTTAGTCCGTGAAGGACGCTGGTGCGTAGTGGATTTGGTGTCCGCCTAACTATCGGGAGGTCCCGGGTTCGATCCCCACTCTGGGAGCGTTCTCAAGATCTCCACCAAAGACACCAAATACTGGTTCTACCCAGGAAATGGACTCGACAGTGTCTCTATAAGCCTTAGGTTTTCGATTGAATCGAGCTAAAATAAATAGGTTTGAACTAAGTCTATGTCGAAAAATAAAATAAAAAAACACAAGAAAATGACTTATGACGATCTCTTAAAATTAATTGTTGATGTATTCTTTGTTAAATTAATATATACAATCAGTTTCTCCTTCATTAAAACTGTATTTTAAATATTTGTTCAGGGGATAGTGGGAATGTAAATAAGAGTAGAATTTATGAAGGAGGATGGGGAAAGAGAAGTGGGAAGTGGAATATGTGAAGGAGGATGAGAGAAGAGTGAAGTGGGAGTGAGTAATGGGAAATTTGGTAGTGGGAAGGAAAAAGGGATGGTATATTAGGAATATCAAAAGAAGGGAGCATGGAGAGGGAATGAATATTGAATTAGAAAGAAGGGGAGGGTTGAAAGGATCAACTATAAGAAATCTGGAGGGAGCAATGGGGAGTGAGAATGAAAAAGGAGGTAGAGTGGAAGAAGCATTGATGAGAGAGTAGGAAGAAGAATGTGAGGAGAGAGTAGGAAGAAGAAAAGAGAAGAGTGTGAACATAAGAAAAGAGGGCTTATTCCCATTTTCTTCCCATCTTACCGTATAAAGAGCCGCAGTGTATTGTTGATGCACTACATATAAATTCATGTTCGTATTTCTTCTAGGTGAAACAATGAAGCACGAATTGTCACGGGAAACATGACTGAAACTTGGAGGAAATGCGCCCAACATGATCGGATATCGCTCACTTGGCAATCGAATTCGTTATTACAATCATCAAATACTGCATACATTATATTTTGTCATTTAATACATAATTAATGAAACCAAGTAATACAACACTATTAACAACAGTTCCCGTGTTTTGTATGAACGTTTCATAGATTAAATAGAAGGATTGAGTAATACAAAATGCGAAGGCTGTGAGAAAGTAGTGTGGTTGTAAACTAGGAGAGAATGAAATACATTTAAGAATAAAGAGAAGTACATGGAATAGTTGAAAGAAGGAAAATATTAGGGAAGAGAGAGGAAAAAGGAAGAGGTACAGGGAGGAAGCGATAGAGAATGCAAACACAGAACGGATGATTTAGTTAAATATTAACTGAAAAGCGCTTAGTCAGAAGATCCCTGCCGACCTACATGATTACGGTAAATACGCGATTACCAAATTCCACACATAGATTTGTTTCCAGCATTGCATATCAGATCACTGTCAACACCAGCATCCACGTGACAAAAGTCAAATCACATGAAATAAATAAAAACGTTTGGAAAGCTAAAAAAGCGACGTGGATACTGTAAAATCTTTGCGTTTTTATGTTTACTTTGTAGTTATCTCTTTTTTAAACCCGAAATACGGACATCACTCCTAAACCTAATTCTTAGAAATAATTATACAACTGGCAAACAAAATGTTAAATGAAATAAGTATTAACATACAAAATTTTGCATTATTAATGACTTCCGTACATGTACTTATTTTCTTATGAACCAAATACTCACAAGGCATTGGGGCTCGTCATTCGTTATTACACAGGTTTTATTCTAATTTACATTTACCATGAAACCTGTCCAAACCAAACCCTGAGAAAACCGAACCCCTCTCAAAACCGAACGGCTGCGTCGGTCCCGATTATTTCCTTCTTATTTTATATATCAAAAACCCTTAATAAACCGAACCCTTTCAAAAAAGAATACCGAACGATTTTATCGCAAATTTGATCTCATTCAACCTTAAAAAACCTGAATAAACCGAACGTTGTATTCTGTCAGGTGTCACATCGCGATACCGCAGAGGCGTGAACCCCAAAACTGGTAACACGATTACATATAAAGGGTATAACCGCCATGGTGATAACGGGGCAGTGGTGCAATTAGCGATCGGTGCATACGACTCCTGCTATATACGGTTAAATATAAGTGTATGTTCATGTTTATGAAGCGATCTTGCTTAAATTCATTAAGATTAAAATGTATCTTTCATACATTTTGACCTCAGGCATGGAAATTGTCGTTGTATGCTTTCTTCGTTTTTAAATTGTTAATTTCATATGTAACGAGAAATTCTATACTAAATAATTTGTATTAGTTTTGGATTATGGATTACTAGTATACACCCCTTCTAAATAAATCAGGTATACCTACGTATAATTCCTCAATACATTATATATAGAAAACATATTTACTGTAACAGTTAAATACAAATACCTTGGGATAAATGTGAATTTTATTTAACAAATATGTTTATATCGTCAACATTCAAATGAATATTTACCAAAAGTAAATATCACACTGAATATATAATGTGTATATACATTGTATAATGAATATTTGTAAACTTGGGATAAATATAAACTTTAACAAATATGCCAATATGTACATACATAATTACCAAAAGTGAATATCAAACTGTATATATAATGTGAATATAAAATGAATATTTGTAAACTTTTAGTTGTACTGCAGTCAAACATGTTGCATTGTTTGGGCAAGTGCAGTTTCTAATGAAAATGATGGATGTGCTCAATAAAGTATAAAGTTAATTAAATATTCATAATTATTATCAACAGTTTTAAAATATTTTGAGGCAATTGATGCCGAATTTATTATAAATATAGTACCAATAACGCATTTTCATTTGTAAACTCATATTAGTATTTTGTAAAAGTAAAAGTAAATAATGCGACTGTATCGTGAAAGCAGTGTGGAATACAGCTGGAAGTTTATCCCACCGGATGTTATTTCGTCAATGATAGCGTGAAGATGGCGACAAACAATTAGATTCCAATGAATAATTATGTGTCTTCAAAAATTAATATACTAGAAGATTACTCACATTAATGGTCTTTTAAGAGCAAATGTCCTTTACGCATGTACATTACTCAACACCAAAACACAACAACATACGTCACACTTATGATGATATGATTTAACTATGGTTACTGTATTGGATCTGTGAATGCATGTGATTGGGATTTTAAGCCGGTTTAAAGACGCGCGGGACCCCGTATATGGAGTTAACCAAATTGATTGCTATAGCGACAAATAGCAACTTGATATGTTTTAATAGCAATACTTATAGAAGAGCAAACGGAATGTATTTTTATTTCCAATTTATTAATTATCTAAATTAAACTATGTTGTTCCTAAACGATTGTCAATGCAGGGATTTACACCGATTATCAGTGGAGATCACAGTAAGAAATTTGATTTAATAAATCACCGAGAGTTGTCTTTCTTCAGTCCTCAAAACACGCGCCATTCTATAAATAGCGACCACGTCACACTTCATAAATAGTGGTCACATCATATTCTATACACAGCGGTCGGTCAGTGTAACAGACTTTATCAAATCACTATCATCTGACAGAAACACGAACACGTTTACTTTTTCTCTACATGCATGGGGTGAAGAGGCAGAAATGGTGTTTCGAAGATATTAAATACACTTGCAGTTACAAACAAAGTTCTTCCTCAACAGAAGCGACCTGGTGTAAACATTAAATGTATTGATATGTCTGTTCGCTGTTTTATTTATCTGTTCCTTTAATATTGGCAGGGAACCGATTTGAAAGACTTACGTAATGGCTGGGCACCAATTTGAAAGTAGCATTCTCCAGGTTATTTTGCGCGAACATACATAGGCCATTAAACACAGTATACCATGGTCACGTTGCAATACATAGTGACACATACCCCATACAGTGCAATTTGTACTTAACTGGACTGCTGCTATATGCACGCACATGCAATACCAAACTTTTAAAAAGTTCAACGTTTTAAAACTATTCATGATTTACCTGTCATTTGGTATTAGTTTTCCCACTCTCTTCTACTATGTTAACAAAAACAAGGAGTGACAACGCTCTGTTTCAATTCAACTCTTCAAATATATTAATAGCATAAAGCTGAAACCAAGAATGGTAAAACATCGGTGATGTTAAGATACTTGATTGTTACTTTAATTCATTGAATAAAATAAATAAAGAAGTGGGTACGTATGTGCTATGAACAAGAATTCGTATGTTTAGCATACTATGCGGAATAGCTAATAACTGGTTTCATATTTCTGCTAAAAAAACTACGACAACAAAAACACCATTATTTTCAATTTACAATTGAATTGGATGGGCACAACAATTGCTTCAAGAATGTAAAATCAAATTATAACATTAAAACAGTATCTGAAATGACACAAAACTACTGCCGACTAATGTACTTATTTACATCACACGCCATTTATACGTATATTGTTCTATACAATATGTTGTGTTATTCAACACAATATTTTTTCAGTAATTATGTTGTAATCGACCTATTTTCTGTAAAATTACTTTATAAACTTCAATCAGCAGGCTTAGTTGCACTGACTTCAATAATAACTTTGGGTTTCCTATACATAAGTGCTCTTATACATTGTAAACGCACAATTCTTTCAAAAACGAACTGTATTTGGTCTACCGTTCAAACGATTTGTCTGCCAACAAAGACGACAGCTATAATGGATTCGATCAATCAATAGTTATTTGACAAGCTTATAAAATATTGATAATTAAATTCGTTGAAAATTGTCAGGATTGTATTGCTTTTTAAAGATCGTGTAATTTGACACGAAATTTGTTCAGGCCTTTAGAACAACCTTTATACATCGAGATATGTAGATGTCGAGTTGTTATGATTTAATTTATTCAAGATGGCGATTTTTACAGGTATATAGAATATTTATTTTTCGATATAATTTCTGAATTAGTGAACAAAATGAAACAACTAGTACCTTAACTTTGTACATAATGTACTTACAGACTAAAGCTTGTTTTAAAGACGAACTGTCAAAACAGGTCTATTTCCTTCGTAGCTATTTTGACAAGTATTACTTGTCGTGATTCTAATCATTCACGCGTATGAACAGAATAATTATTTAAAATATATACAGTATGTTCGATGTAAACACAAGAAAATAATGCATAAAGCACGGATATATAAGCAATACATAACCATTCGTATAACTGTCGTCGCAATTAACGAACCATAAAACCATTCATTTGTTATTTTTGCGGGAGTAAAGAATTAAAGAAACTATGATGGCGGAAGGCGAACGAAGAGTCAGGTTAAGTTGAAAAGGGAAGAAAGAGGGATAACGGGATAAGGCCTATGGTTATGACTACGTTTCCGGTTTACTGAACTGAACTGCTACTATCTCTACGCATAGGAAATAACTCGTTTATTAAATATGTAAACTGTTTAAATCGATTAATCAATCCGACACTCGACGTTATTCAACCCACAATATCCATCTGAGTTGTTAAATAAAAGGGGTGATAACTTTCCGTCTTATGTAGAGTCTTCAACTATATCAGAGACGTAAATACAAAAACTACCAAGTGGCTACATAAGTGACCTACATATATTTTCTGGGCTTATTCCATCGAATTATGTCAAGAAAACAGAAGGTGCGTTTGTGTTTGCAATGCGATAAATTGGTGATGACGACAAGGACAATTATAGACGATGAAATGTTGCATATTTAAAATGTAAATACAAGTAAGAGGTTTGATCTGCAGAAAAGCACATCGCATATTTATCATACTATCTGAAATGTCTAATTACGGGTTTCAAATTTCTGTTTTAAAAAACAACAAAAGACAAACCGGCATTATTTCAAATTCATCAAATACATTGGATTGACACAACGCTGTTTAAATGACTTAAACTCAATCTATTAAATTAATTTACGGTGTTGATAAGATGGTGCATGTGACTATATGAATAAATTACATAAGACATGCGTATTAACCTATAATACACACCATTAACTCCGTTCTTTCTATACCATACAGTGTATAGCTGACTATTATTCAAACGTTTAATGCTATTGTTATTTTTATCCAATAGTTAAGTAACATGACCATGTTTTAATTTTTTTCTCAAAGTTAACTTGAAATAGTATGCTTATTGTTACTGACTTCGATTACAAGATAACACACTTGTCGATTACAAATTTCAAAGTTAACTTTAAATAATATGCTTATTTTTACTGACTTCGATTACAAGATAACACACTTGTCGATTACAAATTTTCAAAGTTTACTTTAAATAGTATGCTTATTTTTACTGAATTCGATTACAAGATAACACACTTTTCGATTACAAATTTTCAAAGTTAACTTTAACTAGTATGCTTATTTTTACTGACTTCGATTACAAGATAACACACAACACACTTTTTGTGTTCCTATAATAAAGTACCCTATTTTAAACGCGTAATTCTTTCAAATGCAAACTGCATTGATCTACCATTTTTGACACTGTCGAGCAAAACTGACAATTATGATGACAGCTATCGTGGAATTGCTAAATCGTTCTACAGGTAATTCAAAAAATTGCTAACTCGCACAAGTTGTAAGGTTGTATTGACTGTCATGTATAAGCATTTTGAAGCAACCTTTTTAATCGAAATATCGATTTGAATTGTTATTACATGTATCGGATAAATAGAGAATATATGGTTGGTGACTTTTGATATCATGTGATATCAGACGAGTCTGATATGGCGTAGGAAAAGGCGAGGCTTGCCGAGCCTTTTCACACGCCATATCGGACGAGTCTGATATCACATGATATCAAAAGTCACCAACCATATATTCTATTTATTATGCCACATTTAATGCAAATTAAAAATAAATAAAAACAAAAAAAAACAAATAACATCTAAATTTTATTGATTTACAGTAGTAGAATATGCAAATGAGGGACGACCTGATGACATCCGCTAGCGTCTGTGCATATTTACACATAATAAATAGTTCGCAAATAAACAACAAACAATAACATTTTAACGCAAATAATTTAACGAAATAAAAATATTGAAGTGAGAAATCGATACTTAAAATTACAATTTCTTTACTACAAATACATTTACAATAGTTTTATATTTACACATTCGACATGTACTTCTACCACTTTTTTTTTAGTTGTACCAGCTGTGTACCGGCTAACGGCTACTTTTAAAACCGAACGTGTAGTGTGAAAATTGAAACAACAAAACTTAATAACAAAATGAAACGGGATTTTAACGTAAAGTGCACATTGGAATTGATAACAGTTATTTATTTTTCAACTTGTGCATCTCCGCAGTATACGTTTAAGTGTGAAATGTTAACGGTTGCCCCGAAAAACAGCCCTCCACGTGTACAGTCTAAGTGGGTGGGGAACGCGACTGCTGCTGGATTTCGAGGTGCAGGAACTTCCTGAAGAAGCTGCTTTTGTGCGGGGTTCACAGATGCTGTCAGCTGTGTGTGAGACGAAGATGCTGAAATGGAGACGTTTTTGCTTTGCATGGTGTTTTGAGACTTACTGGATGAAATGATGGATTCATTGCTGTTTGAAATGCGACTGCCTGATAAAATACTGGAACATTTTTTCTGTGTTTGGAGAGATATGTTGCTGTAGTTGATGATGCTTTGTACGTTTTTGTGACCACTGAGATGCATAATATCAGTGGGACAGCATCCTGAATCCCGCAGCTTCTGCACCATGTGTTTCCTGGCCGAGTGGTTGGTAAGTTTCCGTGTTATACCTGCACAAATGCACATATGTTTCATTATTTGTGCTATTTTTTTGACACCCATTCTCATGCTGATGAACCAACGATCAGTGCCAGTGGTCCTACTGTCATTGGTCTGCGTGCTTGTTGACAGGTAGAATTGGTCGTTTAGCTCGGATAAACCATGGGGCCGTTTTGACGCATATAGTCTATAATAAAAATGTTTAATTTTAAAGAAATGCTAAATATTTTTTTTATTTAATAAAGTGGTGTATTGCCAGCTTATACATTATCATTTTTTAATACAAAATATTTGGTCTAAGTTGTAATTCTTTCTAGTCACGCTATAAAAATGTTATGGATAAACACTATTTTGACATTTTATGTCATGTTGTTTTTGTTATATTTTATTATAATATTGTTTTTTTTTTAATGGCAGTGACACGAACCTGTAAGTTGCGACCACACATTTCGATGGGTCATGATCATTCGCCCAAATTCTTGGCGGCACAGTTCTAGTCTCGTCAGTTGCACCGGTCCGAGTCTTCGTCTGCCTCTCGACCAATTCGAGATATTCGTCTCCCTCTGCATCTCGGCACAGCTTCACATCACTCCATCTAATTAATTTGTCGGAAAGGTGAAACAAATTGTTTTTAAAAAATTCAATTTTGAGTGTATTTTTTTATATTATATTATTGTTTTATCTTTGAATTTTATAGATCTAAATTAAAATAAATTGTTGAATTCAACCCATGCGAAAGACACAAAAAATCCATAGGACATGAGGTCCTGTTACAGGACCTCATCAGATTTTACCAGACCTTGTTTGATATAATAAAGATGCATTGTGAATATTTGTCCCTCAATTCTTCTTTTGAACAAGTCGAGAAATTGTATTTTTTACCGTAAATTGTAGTGTTCCTCAACACTTATGCCGAAATTGGTGGTGAATCGGAACCATAATGTGTTGATAATGGCCTGTGGACTGCAATTCCCTGGTTGCCCTTCATTATAGAGCTTTTCAATTTCATGCTCTTCTATTGGTTGGGCCGCATTACCCTTGTTTCCTTTACCTTCTTTTTTAACTTTTTTCATTTTAGACTGAAAGAACTTTAAACAATCAATGACAATTCAATCATTTTGAATGATGTCAAAAATATTCTGGATATTTTTTATGTAATTAATTAATATGATAAATTGCTAATGTCAGTTTTACAAATATGCTGTCTTAAAAAGATTTGTATTTATTTTTCTTAAAAAAAAAACAAAAAACATTTATAACGAAGCTTATTATTTGGCTTTTATTAGACTTACAGCAAGTGTTTCCCTGAACCTTGGGAATCCTTGGCGCTCACCCTTACCAATGGTGAATGGATAGTGATTGATTTGCAGTTCCTTTTCAATGGTTGATACAAAGGATCTGAGTGAAGTTGTTTCATATTCCTCACCATTTTCTTTTCTTATCGACAAAATAAACATGCACAAGATGTCATCTAGTTCTTTCATTTCAACTTTTTTGATATCGGATGGTAATTCTTGCTGTTTTAAAAATGTTTTAAGCTTTTTCAGATTTGAGTCATGCTTTCTGACTGTGTTTTTGTTTTTTTGCTGAGCATTGTATTTGTCAATGTCTCCTAGGCTTATTGGAACAAACCCTTTCACCTCTTTTGATTTGTGTTCAGTTTTATTGAGCTCAATAGAGACTGGCATTTGCACCTCTGTTGATGTTTGTTCATTGTCGATGATCGCATTAGAGGCTGGCATTTCCATGTCATCATCGAAAAAAAGGGTCGATACTGAATTCTGCCAGTACGTTTGAGTTCACTTCACTCACATTCAAAATTACCTGTTTACTTTCAGATTCATTTTGCCAATCCCAATCAATGATGAAATTTGGAAAGTCTGACATGTTTATTAATTTAAATTAAAAACGCGTTTAGTCTAGTTGTTTAAGTGTAATAAAATGTTTATTATTACTGTTTTAATTTTCAATCCGTTATGTTCGTCTGCAACAAATGATGGTAGCGGCCCAAATTGGTATTGTTAATTATTTATTGTATTTTTTTCCATTGATTAAGGCTCAATTTATTCATGTATCCCTTTTTTTGTATATTTTTTATAAATGCTATGGGGTTTTTTGCAAATAAATACTACTTGTATATTATTTTTCTGAATAAAATATGAATCGCATAGTTTGTTTACATTTTAACAACATAAGCGACATTCCACGCCTACAAAAAAAGTAGTTCTCAGTGTGGGCGGGACTAAACAAACATCGCACGCGACAAAATGGCATGATATTCTTTAATGTGGGCGGAGTTAAAAAGTGTTATCGGTCAGGGACATGATAATTTTGGAAATGGGCGGAGTTAATTTGTGTTATCGGTCAGGAGCAATAACGCTTAAAAATATTTGGTCACCGTCTCCAATGTAATTGTGCATTAGTGGCATAATAAATTATGATAACCCCTAGATGGTGGCCTAATCGGCTACGCATCAGTATATAGAACTATCAAGATATTTTTCTGAAAATAATTCACTGGGTTATTTAAACATAATACAACTAGTACAGTAAGTTCGTTTTACATTCATAAATTCACGATGCTTTAAAATGTATAACACATGTGACAACATGATACGCGTGAGTCCGGAATGAGGGAAATTAGCAAAGATTTAAAGAAATGAAATAAAATGAAATGTATTATAACGGATGGTAGAGATGATGTCAAGAAAGGATGCGTTAACTTGGATGTAAATAATCTGGACGGAGGGTGCAAGGAATTGCGACGAGCAGAGAAACAAGTCTAGTTGAACGAAGGGAAAGATACTTCGAAAAGAAGTGAGAGGGGATGTGTGAGAATTAGCGAGTAGGAGGGATGGATGAAATTAAGAAATTCAGCGACAGACCAAACAAAATACAATGAAAAGGGGTTCTGCAACTTGTCATGACCCACCTACCTACTAAGTTTATTTTGTGTTTGCATATTAAATTAATAATAGTTGCAAACTACACAAGTGAATATATATTTACTATTATAGACAAATACAAACTGTTGTCAGATTTACAGCATACTCATATCTTTGCATGGCTACTATGGACCACTATTTATAAAAATGTAACTGGAGAAAGAAATCTGTGGTTATTGGGATGGTCCATGTTGTGTTTTTTTTAAGGTATGACACCCCAAATGTCAGAAGCTGTTCTATGCTGATTAAACATGACATCTAAGTTAACAGTTCTAAAGTAGACCATTTAGGGAATTACGTTGAACACTAATCGTTGGAATATGCATTTATTTATGGACCAAAGTTTGATAGTCCACAATTCAATACAATATACTTGCCATTACTTGCCATTACTGCGGAATTAGGAAATGAAGATATTATTATTTTGGGGGATTTTAGTATTGTCCCTTATTAATTCTTTATTCAGTTATTTGAAATCCGACCTTGTTTAAAATCAGACCACGGTCTTTTTGATACTACACTATATTTCAAGCAATGTTAGCATGGTAGAGGAAATTAAAGAAAAAAATCGTATTGATCAACCACACTTGAGACTGGCGTGTCAACATGAAACAACAAAGAATCGCTAAACCCATATTTATTTGACATGTAATTCTTTTAATTGCAAATTCATTGTTAGGATTGTATTGGTTTCCAACTACATGTAATTTGACACTCAGATACTTCCATATTATGAGCATTTTAAACAGCTTTGAGAAATAGATTCAGTTTTTTATGATTTTGTTAATTCAGGATGGCGTCCTTTAGGGAACGTATCGTTTTATTTTTATTTTTCCTTATAAATTCCTTTATTATCTCCTCTCATGAGTGTGTGGGGGTCGGGGAAGCCCCCTTTATCACACTTTACAGAGACAAGTGAAATGTACATGTTATATAAATGCATTTAAATGGGCAAATTAGTACATAGTATATGTCTCACAACTAGGTAATGTAAATACAGTATTTTAGTTTATTGTATGTTATTATGTTTAGAACTGTATTGTCTGGAACTGGAAGGCAAAGAAGAAAGACATGCATAACAGAAAAGAATATATATATAACAAACATACAGCCAACTATATGTAAGTAATATGTATGTTATTATGTTTAAAACATGTATTGTGTGGAAATGAGAGGCAAAGAATAAAACCCTACAATGCAAAAAATAAAATTTACAGCAAACATACAGCCAAAAATATGAAAGTTATATGTATGTTATTATGTTTAAAACATGTATTGTGTGGAAATGGCATGCAAAGAAGAAAACACTGCATTACACAATATATAATTTATAACAACAATCAATATTTAGATTGATACGGGTATTTAATTACTCTGTTAAGTGTTTACATTAGTTGCTTATTGCAAATCTTTTAACACGAAACCACATGTTATTGAATTTGTCTATTTCCGTCTGATCTGGACTTTCAATTTTAAATTTTTCATTTCTAAATAATCATAAAGGCTATGTCTAAATAGATTTGTGTTTGGTGTCCTGTCGGATGTTTTACATAGAAAAACATAATATTTAAACAACACTATTAAAATATTATCAGCTGTTGAGCTGCTGCTAACAAAGATAGTTGTTTCTTCTGCCAGAGCTATTTTTCTAGTTCATTTTCTAAGGAAGAGTTAATGTAATCTATAGTACTTTTTGAGTTGTTAAACCATATTTTTTTAACATAATCGTTAACGGGCCAAAAGCTGTGTAATAATCTATACTGTAGCCATTGGATGTTAGTATCTTTAATTATTGTAAAGGGTAATGAATATATATGTTTCCATTGATTGTCATCAAAATTGTAGGTTGCATTCCATTTAGCTCTACTTATAGGAATAGCATAATTACAATTAAGTATTGTATATGTTTCATGTGTGGATTTATGCACCATACATTTAATTCATTTGCATTCTAATGGACCATTTTCTTTACAAATTTGAGAATTATCCTTAAATATCTTTTTTATGGATTGAAGCAAAACGTGGTTTGTTATGAAATCAATATTAACACCATGATTTGCAGCTATTTCTTCTATTCACAGAAAGTTGACCAGTATTAGAAATAGTGTCATTTAGAAATATTATATATTTATTATAACTTATATTTAACAGATGATTGATATCGATATTATTCGCAATGTGTAAATAAAACGGGCAGTGAAAAGTGGCGACAGACACCAGTTTTCGGTAGATTCACTACCCTGTTGTGTGTAGTGTTGTTTCTTTTAAGTTCCAGTTAAAAACCATGCATTGGTCAATTTTAAACTTATTTTGGAAGGTAATATCATATTCATAATCAGATACTGGATTAGGGACAAGTTTACTTTAAAATTTACACAACTCGCACGTTCTGACCAGTTATGGAGATTGCGAAAATTAAGAAAAAAAATCGTGATTCCGGTTACCAGGGCAGGAATAAATTAAAATACATATATACAGCTTTGTGGATAATAGAAATGGAATAAACAAAATCGAGTTGCTGGAATTTTATAGTTCGCATCAGAGGATAGAAGTTAACTCATTGAGATAAAATTTGCAAATCCGTCAATTTTGTTGTACGATGTTTTTGTGAAGATGTAATTTAGAAATATTTACAGTATTGGTGCATTTTCTTAGCACCTGCGTACGTAGTTCACTTATACTCATTAATTAATATTGCCATTGAAATAAAGTTTCTTACATAATTTGATAATTATATACTGTAAATATATACTTTTGAAGTACTCGGACATTGCCATATGTTTATCCTCGGATCATCCAATACGGAAAATATTGTAGGCACGCGCGTCCAATACGGTGAAATATTTTACGGTCTAGAAGTACAATTTTCGACAGCTGATTGGATTATATATAATTAGGCATATAATACTAAAGATTATTATATACCTAGATATTCTGGCTCAATACTGGTACATGTGTATTTAATCTATAAAATACAACTGGTCTGACATAATTTCCGTATTTCACATTGTGAAATAAATTTCCGTATAAAACGGCTGAAAAAAACGGACTATTTTTACGCTGAGTTTCGTATATTTCCGTGACGTTCAGAGTCTTTATAACAGACACGACGACGCGTAACCGCATGCTGATTTGAAGTATATCAAGTCGTTTATCTACATGACATGTATTCATGCGCGTTCTGTTTTGATAAATAATTACATGTAACAGTGAGATTTTAACAATAGTCACTGCGCAATAGTGTACTATTTCATGCAAAACACAACACTATAAGGTTTTAATTTACACGATATTTTTTAAGAAAGCCTGTTGAGTTTAAAACCCTATTAACGATAACAAAGGCATTGTGGAATGCTTTATTCACCGTAACAATGGTCGATTCACAAATGCCAACCTTGCGGAGGATTTTATATTTTGTTTGGTGTTAAATCGCAACGTGTAGATGGGACCAGTCGAGATTATGCAAATTAATGGCAAGTGTGTTTAACAAATTCAGATTGTGGGCAAATTATGATTATTTGATTTCTTTCGTGTAATAATCCGTGTTTTTCATCGTCTTATTTTTAAATACGTTTTTCTTTTCGTGTTTTTTAGTATGTTTTCTTTCCTTTATTACAAAAGTATGGGATAATTTTAATAATCGGTACATGCTAAATAAAGGTATTATTATTAGCTCGCCAATGTACATGGACAAGATTTTATTTAAGTCTCGCTAAATAAACATAGCTTTATTCAACACAAACCTTATACTATGCATTTCAGCATCCCTTAAGGTGCTTATTATCCTAATACTTATGATTCTACAGTCGTCTACCAAATTATTACAAATATGGTTGTAAGCATTATCATAAACATAACTCTCTATTGTTTCCGCATTTTAACTTTCAAAATATGTCTTAAGAAATTAAGTTGTTTTGTATCACGTTTGCTAATTGTCTTAAAATTAAGAATACAAAACCGAAACAATACCACGATATAGCCGATTTAATCCAAACAAAAGTTTAACAATAAACACATACTAAATTACATGGATTTGTGTATGCCTGGTTGCGCTCATTATTACTGCCATTAACAACTGAAAGCTTGAACCTCAATTGCAGTCATTTTTTTAATCGTTGGTGCGGTCTTTGATTGAGTAACACTCAATATTTATTTAGAATTTATTATTTATTATATCTTAGAATACTGTTTGATTTCTTTACATTGAACTTCAATATAGTATTTATCATACGTGTCGGACGTGTTTAACACAAAAAGGTAAGATTAAGTTATTTTCGGTTTCGATTTTATCTAGATCACAGGAGATGATAAAACTAGTTGTTAAGTTTCAAACAATTTTAAAAAACAGTCTACGGAGATGAACGCGTCGCAATAATTTAAATATTTGTTTTCTGTGCATTAATTGTTACATTGTCATATGGTTTGAGTACTATTTTGTTACAACGACACCGTACATGGCAAGTTACATCGAATCAGACATGAACAAATGTACAATGGATTGGTCGTATTTGAGTACTATTATTACCTGTATGTCTTTAAAAGCCTTTATAGGTGCATTATAAGCATTATAAACGTTTATTTCACTTTCACAGCGAAATCGGTTGGATAACAGCCCGTGATGTAAACCTAAGTTTTATTTAACATGTACGGTTTAGACAACGCCTAAAAATTTTAGAAACAGATCGGATTTCCTTTTTACGCACTTTTGCACTCATGGTCAGTTGTGTTTACTTAATAATTGATTAGTGTTTTTCTGCCGACGGCGTTTATGCATAAATTAGGCGAAATTTTCCCGACAGTTCATACAACGATGAAATGAAGAAAAATACTATTCAATTATTATAATTACAACCAGAAGTGGATATAAACTTTAATAAACTGTTTAAGGACCGCAACTGACGTGCAGTCTCCGGCGTAGGAATCCCCGTTTTAGTTTAGGTTTCAGTTTCGTCGAACGACATTCCTTATATCTCGTCAGACATTTCAAATTGCTGTGGATCATTTTGGAGGTGACTTTCTAGTAACAAGTTACTAAAAAATATTCAAATTTCTCAATATGCGTTAACAATTCCATCGTCTGCAACCCCGGTAAACGATAAATCAATCATTTTGTTTACGAACGATTGTGTATTTCGTAAACGTTCGGGCAAAACAATGACGTCGTTTCGCAAATAGCAAATGAAAGTAAACATCGTAAAGGTTCGCGCTAAACAATGACGTATTTTCAAATAATGCAGAATTAAAAAGTAGTACAGTCAGGAATAATACAGAGGTAATTTGCATACGCAGCCGGTTCATCAGGCTATGAATGACAGGTCACGTGGGCGAATTATCCAATCAGAATGCAGCGTTTATGCTAAAATTTGTATTTATTTTGTGTGTGAAATAAGATCAATGTGCGCTTTCCGCCAATTTTACTAAATACATCTAATGAAAAAAACTTGGTATATATTAGTTGTTGCTCAAATTACATGCATTGTTAACTTCATACATTTAATGAAACGCACATTATTTTATACTTCAAAAACATTCTTTCGTTGCCTATAACTGCACGGACACCGACTGTCAGACTGTCTCAATATCCAAACCACAAGATCACAATTAGTTCTAGCACAGTATCAACTGACCCCGTTCCAGCTTAATCGTTGATTTTGGCAGCCTCTGAATTTGCCTCAAAATGTTTACTTCATTGTAACAGCAAATGCTCAACCTACCAAATCACTTCAGCACTAGCTCGCAGCGACATTCTTTTTTCAGGGTCTAACAATTTTGCCTCTTAACTTTTGGTGCTGCATTCAATATTTAGATCTTCAATATAATATAATTAGTCCGTGATGTCCGGAGTTTCTCATTCGGTCCACCGAAATGCAGAAAAATACAATGATGATACAGTGGGGTCCGCGATTGTGTTCCGCAAATAAACGATTTATTGCGATTGAGTTTTAACCGTTTTAATCCGTTCAAATCCGATTGTTAGCGATTGTTAGCGTTTGTAAGCAGTGCTACAGTAGTGCGCATGCGTAGCGGTGAAAAGCGCTGAAAAGGCGTATGGCTTGGTTATGGGCACGAGCTTTTAGCCAATCAAAATGCCAATAGTGAGAAGATATCACGCCCACTGGTCACGTGGTCCTAACTGAATAATAGACCCTTTTCACATTCCCGTTGTCGAGTACTGTAGGATTTGTCCCCTTTATAAAGCGAATCGAGAACGAGACTGACGATGTATTGGCTGTAATTGTCAATATAGGAAAATGGAGAAAATGTTGAATAAAATTATACCTTTTTTTTAAAAATGAAACTTGTCTCTGTTTTATTCACTAAATTATGTCTACGTGCATATATTTCAAATACATAAATTTATAATGCAAATAAGGTAACAATCACAACATAGCCAAATCTGCTAACGAAACTAAGTTTGACATCATGATTATGTTACTTCATATTTAGATCTGAATTTTTAATGACTGAAATAAGTATATAATTGCTGAAATGATTGCAATTTACATATTTAATTCTTAATTAATTAATTAATATTTAAGTAACAGAAGCAGTTCGTTTATTCCGGATTCATTGTCAGCTGAGGTAATTATATTAAAGCTTGACAGTTACAAGTAACATGATTATTATTATTATTATTATTATTATTTACCATTGTTGTTATTATTCTATCATTATTATCTTTATTATTATTATTATTATTATTATTATTATTATTATTATTATTATTATTATTATTATGCAGTATGAGCAAGAAAGTGATATACCGAAGTATGCGATTTTGTTCATTTGAGTGAAACAACTTAAGAATTCTACCGAGTTAACAAGAACTGATCAAAGACGTACTTTGTACTCTCAAATGATAGAGAGTAAAACAAACAACAAATATGACTGAGAAATAAAACATTATTATTTAATATAAAAACGTGAAAAAGAAGTATTAATTATCGTTGTATGTCTTTAAGCGTTATGTACAAACACATGTACTTTCCATTTATAACTATCATGAGTTCAAGCAAATGATCACGATACTTGCCAATAAAATTATTTGTTTGTCTTAAATAAAGTTTTTTTTTTTTTAAATGATAGTTCTTTCGCTCGTTATCAAGTAGATTCATGAAGTAAGTGGCATAGCTGCCGAGACTATGACACGTGTATTACTTCACTAATTAGTACGTACTTTGATAACGTAATTGTGCAAAATGTTATTTAAAAATTAGGATTTATATATACACATTTTGGTTACATAATAATGGTCATGCGTTTATACAAGATTTTGATCTTATAATTGATAAGACCAGGTTTGAACAATACGAAGTCGGTCAGTCTCAGGGAAAGTACCTAAGTCTAAATTGCATTTTTTCCCCATTTTAGCGACTGTATACTAATGAAACTGATACTCTCTAATCATATAATTATATCGTGAACCATGCCAATTCTGTTTATTGATAATCAACTCAGTGAGTATTGTATACTAATGAAACTGATACTCTCTAATCATATAATTATATCGTGAACCATGCCAATTCTGTTTATTGATAATCAACTAAGTGAGTATTGTATACTAATGAAACTGATACTCTCTAATCATATAATTATATCGTGAACCATGCCAATTCTGTTTATTGATAATCAACTCAGTGAGTATTGTATACTAATGAAACTGATACTCTCTAATCATATAATTATATCGTGAACCATGCCAATTCTGTTTATTGATAATCAACTCAGTGAGTATTTATAACATTTTAAAAGTAATACGCTTTAAATTACCGCTATTTAACCAGTATTAACCACTATCGATACATCGCTGGCCTCGTTTTCGATTCGCAAATAAATTATTGTGTCGTGATAATCGCTATAATTGGGAATGTGAAAGTCGTCTGTTATGAGGTGGATCGCAACTCCGCGCTCTGAGCGCTTTATCTCAATATTAAATGTAGCTCAAAATAAAAATAAAAATTTTATTTAATAAAATTATTTCCATGTCACATATATTAAAAAGTCATATCGTTATGAAGAAAACGCATTTTATTGCAGTCATTATTTAAAATTAAAACTGAGTATTCGCAAATGGATATTACAAATACAACCAATTAGAACAATAATGTCACAATAGACATAATACTAACAACAGCAACAACACACAATTATGATTATTATGATGATGATGATGATGACGATGATGCTTATAATAATAATTATTATTACTATTATTATTAGTATTATTATTATTATTATTATTATATAGTGGCAATATTTTAGAAATAATAATAATAATAATAATAATAATAATAATAATAATAATAATAACACTAATAAGAATACGAGTACTATTATTTTAATTATTATTGTTGTTATTATTATTATTATTATTATTATTATTATTATTAGTAGTAGTAGTAGTAGTAGTAGTAGTAGTAGTAGTAGTAGTAGTAGTAGTAGTAGTAGTAGTAATAATAATAATAATAATATTATTATTATTATTATTATTATTATTAGTAGTAGTAGTAGTATTGTTATTATTACTATTATTATTATTATTACTATTATTATTAATATTAATCATTATTATTTAATATTCTTATTATTCTTATTATTCTTATTATTAAGCAGCACTAGAACGAACAATAGCAGCAGCGGTAGTAGTAGCAGTAGTGGTGGTAGGTGTAGTAGTAGTAGTAGTAATAGTAGTGGTAGTGGTAGTGGTTGGAGTAGTAGTTGTAGAAGTAGTGATTGTAGTAGTTGCATTTGTTGCTGTTGTTGTAACGGTAGTTGTTGTGGTAGTAGTAGTAACATCAGTAGTGGTGGTAGTTGTAGTAGTAGTAGTAGTAATAGTAGTGGTAGTGGTAGTGGTTGGAGTAGTAGTAGTAGAAGTAGTGATCGTAGTAGTTGCAGTTGTTGTTGTTGTTGTAATGGTAGTTGAGGTGGTAGTAGTAGCAGTAGCAGTAGTAGTAGTAGTAGTATTAGTAGTAGTAGTAGTAGTAGTAGCAGTAGTAATAGTAGTAGTAGTAGTAGTAGTAATAGTAGTAGTAATAGTAGTAGTACTAGTAGTAGTAGTAGTAGTAGAGTAGTAGTAGTAGTAATAGTAGTAGTAGTAGTAGTAGTAGTAGTAGTAGTAGTAGTAGTAGTAGTAGTAGTAGTAGTAGTAGTAGTAGTAGTAGTAGTAGTAGTAGTAGTAGTAGTAGTAAGTTGTTGTTGTTGTTGTTATAGTAAAAGTAGTACATGTAGTAGTACATGTAGTAGTAGTAGTAGTAGTAGTAGTAGTAGTAGTAGAAGTAGAAGTAGTAGTAGTAGTAATAGTAGTAGTAGTAGTAGTAGTAGTAGTAGTAGTAATAGTAGTAATAGTAGTAGTAGTAATAGTAGTAGTAGTAGAAGTGCATGAAGTAGTGCATGTAGTAGTAGTAGTAGTAGTAGTAGTAGTAGTAGTAGTAGTAGTAATAGTAGTAGATGTAGTAGTAGTAGTAGTAGTAGTATAAATAGTAGTAGTAACAACAAAAGCAGCAGCTGTTGCATACATATTTACCATATTACTTGCTAAAATTACATTTGTAACTGCTAATTACTGAACTCAATGTCAGCAGAGATGATAGCTACAATGTGAGACATCCAAATATAGATGTACAATGCTGTGGTCATGGTTATTTATGATAATAAACACAGGTTGTGAGCTATAATATTTATCCGAAGTGATACCTAAATTGTGTTGTGTTCTACTGTGTTACTATTAGCATTGCAATGCATATTCGGAATGGTGAAAAGTCGGACATAGTACACGAGCATTAGAGCTGTAATAGTTATAATATGTGAACAAAATAATTAATAGAAATACAGATGTTCATTAACTATATAGTTATATTGTAATATTAGAAGTGGAATTTTGAAATATTTTATGGTCATTCTGGAATAACTTAAATGCAAATACTGAAAGATTTGCAATTACTTATAAGTCTGTTAATGAGAAAATTGGCGTATGTTTCTCGAATAAGTCATACTGAAGTGGACAATTAACACATACATGTATAAATATAGTAATACACACCGTATTTAGTGACTGTTGTTAAAGAATCCCGACTTGATGTGGCCGAATGTGTGTACCAAATTATTAAAAACATGACACCTGTTAAGAATTATTTACTTGTCGTAATGACCAATCTTTAATTAATCAGTCACATCAGTATAAAAATTGCAATTGAGTAATACTCTATGTATGAGAAAAGACACAAATAATTACTTGAGCAGGTGAGAAACAGGAGATTAAAGGTACCTGATGAAGAAGTATTTAATTGTATTTAATGCAATATACTATACAATATATTCATTGCATTTAAACATTATACAATGCTTATTCCAAACATAACACATGTAAATGGAGAAAGTACATAAAACATTTTCTGGAGCAGCAATATTCACAAACAGATCATCCTTGGTTAAACAAATAAATAATTATAATTATTAGTTAGCTAACAAATTAAAACTACACAGTAATCTTCTCATTTGACTCTGATCAATAATAGACACAAATAAACAAAATATTAATATTCATATAATGCATATATGTATATGCAAATCAATCTCTAAGAATAAATATATTTTGCCAGATTGTATATTTCTTTTTTGGATTGGGTGTATAGGTAATTGGTCACTTTCCTCAAGGTTTTGGAACTTAAACATCGATGGCCAGTGACACTAGAATGGTTTTGGAAATGTTTTCCTCATTTCTCTATATTTACAACATAGTAATAACAAATGATATTCCGATTTTACGATATTCATTGTACACGAGACATAGCATGAACGGAGTTTATTTCTGGGAAAACATGGACCCCACGCATGAACGATATTTTTCGGCTTAATGTAATGGTCTGTGCTAAACCAATCAATACACAAGAAACTTTATTCAAGTATCGTTGTCGACAAATTAGCAATATAAAACTATTAAACATTAAATAGCATGAGCATGCTTTGGAAAGAAATGCACTAGTACAGCTTGCCGTATATGAATAGATTACATACTCGACGCATTATTTACCTTCTATGCATTATTTTCTGTGCCGCTCTCTTTACACTTATTTTTTCTTGGATAATCCTTATTTAAAAATCCTGTAGTCATTGAAGAGCGAACATAGTTATTTTTAAGGTTTGAAAAGAAACATAAAGTTATATAAGGTAGCCAATAAGTTCTTAAATGGTATAGTATGATTTAGTATGAGTGTAATGTGTGCCGTACCGATTTAGTCTTAGTTTAAATCCCCAAAGCATTGCATTGACCGTTAAAGAGCGGTGACCCCAGTTGTATTATTTGTTGTGTGTCATGATTTTTTTGTATCGTGCCGTGTTGTTTTGGCAATTGGTCAGTTGCCGTAAATAAAGGACCTCGTGCCGTGTTGTTTTGGCAATTGGTCAGTTGCCGTAAATAAAGGACCTCGTGCCGTGTTGTTTTGGCAATTGGTCAGTTGCCGTAAATAAAGGACCTCGTGCCGTGTTGTTTTGGCAATTGGTCAGTTGCCGTAAATAAAGGACCTCGTGCCGTGTTGTTTTGGCAATTGGTCAGTTGCCGTAAATAAAGGACCTCGTGCTTCTGTCCTGCTGACGCAGCTGGAGTTTCACTTTGTTTATAAATGCGATCTAGAAAAGTAAATTAGAGGTGGAAATCCACAAGTTACACATAGGACCATGTTACCATGTTACCATTGATGCCGAATATCTTTTTTTTCATTATTTCTTGTTCAATATGTTATTGTTTTCTTCGCAACATTATATTTATTTATCAATGTATAGGTCCAGAACAAATGGCGCTGCACTCACTATGACATTCAACACAGTAATGTTTGATATCTTTTGAAATTCAATGTCAATAATAGACAATATTATACTTTCAAGCATTTAACAGATAAAAACGCTTGAGTAACCAAATTATCATAATACGTCATTTAACTAGTCTGGCTCTTCCATTCTATACACACAGAATAACGTAACTCTTCAAACCTCTGTACTTAACCGTATTATTTCGCCCGAGAGGCGAAATCTGCTTACGCATGAAATAATCCCGCGTATGAAAATTGTTTTAAGAAATGACTTTATTGATACCTTTAATCAGTCCAATATTAACTTAATACTGATAGTAGAATATATGTATTCAAAATAAAATTCCAGTAGTAAGTGTTTAACGCTGTTTAGCGAGTTTATTATAAAAAGATACTTTCACTACCGTGTTGGGGGAACATTTAAGGCTAGATACCAGTAAACCCAATTCCCATATGGTCCCATTATAAAACGGCGAACTTTCAGATTTCAGATTAGATTGGTATCAATTAAATGAAGAATCTTCGCTCTTCCACAAAATGCAAAAAAAGATATGACGTGTTACTTCTTGTCAACAAGAAGGGATTAGCTGATCATTGTATTAACTTTATTTCATCGTGCCTCAGAAAGTTGCAATTATGTTGCTCTGGTGAACATTAAATCATTGAGTAATAAAATTGTAATTCAATTGAATTAATATTATCTTTTATTACTATTTAATTTGAATTGCAATGCTATGAGGTTAAAGTTTATTTACAAGTGCGCTTTTTGTGATTAATTCTGGGCTAATTGTGGGGTTTGGCATGCCTTTAAACCGTTTAAACCCCCAAATGCTTTGCATTGACCGTTCCAAGGCGGTGGCCTCAGTTTTAATTATTTTTATGTTTTGTGTTGTGTTGTATGTATTGTCCTGTATTGAATAGGTAATTGGTCACTTTCCTCAATTAAAGTACCAGCGGATAGTAATAAGGGTTCTATCGTGATGAAATCTCTGGACTTTCATTATTCCTATATTTCTAAGAAAATGCATCATACCTGAATGCACACACCGGTAGGAAAATGGGTTTCGGCAGTGATATTTTGACAAAAGTCCATGTCACAGTAAAAACACCCGAAAAGCTCATCTTCAAAGTTAGCCACCAAAGAGATACCAACAAATGTTCCAAACACACATACGATATTAAAAATAACCACACAAGGCATGTTTGACATTGCTTAATACTTTTTATACCAGGAACCTTATAAGAACATGCTCGTAACAAAGTAGAACTTGGTCGACTGTTTTGCTCAAAGGAGCTTGTCTAGTAACAAACACGTTTTAAAATTATGCTTCATAATACACTTATAATCAATGTATGTGATGTATTATATAACATAAATGCGATTAATCTAGTATTATATAACATGTACGTACGTTATTTGGTGAATTCTACAATTAAACAGCGAGCGATCGAATAGTAGAATGATCGAGGAACATGATGCTCCGAGTATAATAACTCAGTATTATATACACTTTAATGCGTTCAATTCATTATAACGCATATGTGTAAGAAGGAATTAAGTTAACAAACACTCTTTAATAAATGACACACATGCTTTATAATATTGATTCAATATTATCAAAGGAGAGTAAAATGGGACGCTGTGTTTAATATACGACTTACATAATTTATAGGACCGAAATAAATATGGTACAATGTCAGGTGTATCGTTATGAAGCGAAAATGGTGCCACACATTGCCCGATCAATTCAGTAAAAATGCGGCAACTGTCATCTTTCTGACATTATATTATTTTCGAGTATTTTATGACCTTATTTGGTCTTCCCATTTTAGCCGAGGCAGCCGCCACGGCGTGCCTCGGCGTGGCTACACTGCTGCTAAGAAATACGATATAATATATTCAACTCGCAATCAAATATCTGTTCTCTTGTGTTCTGTTTCTCAGGCACGTGACATCATTAGATCGGTCTGTCGCTCTTCTCAGTTCGAAGTCACAGACATAGACCTCCAGGACTACTTCACGACACTGATCGACCTGTTGAGCGATTCGAAGTTTCTAGCGCACAACGGCAGTGCGCAGGAAGCTGTGAGGAAATTAAGAGATGTAAATGTATACTGAGCTTAAACTGATATGATGTGTTGTGTTAATGTACATAACATTTTAACACATTTATTATTATGCAGAAAACGTTATTGCTTTGATTAAATACGTACAGTTTTGCTATATCTTTACAGATCAAACATGACATAATAGATACTACCGTACATGAAATAAATCGTGTACTTGGCCGACTGTCGGAAGAAAATCGATGAACTGGTTGACAAAATGTCTATGAAACTTTGACAATTCTAAGAAAATTGCTGAAAATAACAAGAACATCGCTGAAAATTCGAAGAAAATTGCTGACAATTCTAAGAAAACCGTTGAAATTCTATGAAAATTTCTGAAAATTCTAAGAATATCGCTGAAATTTCTATGAACACCGCTGAAAGAGCGCGCTTGATCGAACGGAAGATTGCGAACAACCCTAAAATGATGGACATAAACCACAAACACGATTTACAAGGTATGAACCTAATTAAAATTTCAACTTTACTGCGTATTGAAATAGTTTTAGTGCTGTTGGCATGTATGCTTGTCTGAAGATTTATTTACATTTTGAACCTAAGTCACATTTTGCATTTTGACATTTCACTTGAACAAATTCCTATTTAATTAATTCCATAAAATAAATAAACTTAAAAATATGTTCTAACTATTATGGACCAAATGGTGTCTTTGTGTAATATTTTACCCGTATATTAACTCTCAGCCGGTGAATCACATTGTGCAAGCCTTGAAATAGCTCGGTTCCAATTTTATTACAATAACCTCACCTAGAGTAGCTCAATATTCTTCACATTGCAGCTGAGAATTATGTCCAACTTGTTACAGGCTATGAGGCATTTCCAAACTATGCGTCTGATGATATATTCGATGCTTTAAAATAAAACAGTTTGAAAGAATGATTGAAACTTTAAACATAAACAATGCAAAGTTTTAATTAGCCTGTTTGAACCCAACACTTGTTTGGACTTATTGAAGTCTTAGTCAGTGTGTCTTATTTTAACTTGTCATATCTGGTCAATTATGCCTCTGACGTTACGGGTTACTGCTGAATATTTGTTTTCTGTAGAACATTATAGAATTGCATGTTGGTGTAACAATTCAATCAAGAAGGTGAACTACAACGGCTGTCAGCAGTGGTTATTGTTGTAGTATTGTAACTTGATATCCCTGCATGCATGAGTTACATCCGCGTAGCATTTCTGCCTGGCATTCGGCGACAAGCCTCTGTAACATAAAGACGCTAAACCTCTGCATCGTATACTATTTACTGGTTTGTGGTGACATTGGCTGGATATCAGTAGACCTGTAGGAGATGGCTTTCATATGCCCGATGTAGGAACTGGTTTTGATTCCATATAAAATTATATTGGCACTTTGTCGATGCCACAAAGCCCCTTGCAGGTGACATTTGGCCGGAGAGTCCCGGCCGAAAGTGCCAAAATATACGCCGACAACTAGTTTTAAAACCTAAGAGTTAATTGTGAAGGTGGTATTGTAACAGTGACATTAAACAAGTCCAAATTCTAGACATTAGCCGGCGAGTGAAGGTTTGATACAAATCTGGCTACATGTCCTCATTAAAAGGAACTTGCTATCTTCAGTATGGAACCCAGCTAGCGAAAGGTCGAATGCCAGGAATTTGGCTAACTCATATTTGGTTGTTGTCTGCCCGGCACTCTTTAGGTAATTTACATGGTGCTAAAGTCGATTCATACTGGCATCAGCTTGTGCCTGTCGATAACCGGGCAAACAACGGCCACAGTCCACGTGGTACCAGCCCGTCTCTTGGCATGTTTATCTCTATATTTACTTGAATGAAGTTTTAATCTGGGTGAAGTAACGCTTGTTTGATGTATGTGGGACAGAGAGATAGCTGATGGCATTGAGATGCCCGACAAACTTACAGATTTACCTCGTTCTAATTTGAAATTGGTACCTTCCTGATGTCAAAAAAAAACTTGAATGGTCATTTCCTAAAGTGCCTAATATAACAGAAACATTAAAGGAGAAAATCTAATCAGCGAACAATTACACTACAGTTAGCGACCGGTGTCGCTTAGCTCTTTTGTAAAAACAATTACTGACGATCAAGTCCTATGGTCGTTATTTGATCAATATCTGTCTACGATGCAACATATTAATAGACATTTCATTATGTATGGTTTCTTTAAATCCACGCACTTTCGTTTTCATCATCCACAGATTTCTCTTATCTAACACCCATTCTATTTCGCATTCACATTCGACATTTACACATTTCCCAAAACACTCAAAAATATTAGATTCGATATTTGCATGTGTCTCACACTGTACGTATCCCTTATAAGTTCACAAAATTCCTCATTTCTCCTGGAGTTATATCTCGCATGCACGTTGCACATGAACAGTTCGTACAGTAGGAACAATTGTACCGTCATAACACACCTGACACTGCTGACTGACACAATCATATAGAAATAAGACATGTTCACTTCGAAGTCGTGCATTCCAATAGTAATATCACATGGACACTTCTTACTCGTACATTCTAGTTGTATTAAAATATGCACACTTCTTACTCGTATATTTGTATTGTAATAACACATGGACGATTTTTACTCATATATGTGCATTTCTAGTGTAACGACCCACATATACCATATGCATTCCCGTTGTAATAATACCTGTCAAATTCCGATTAATTCCGAGGCAATTAAATTCAATGCATTCTGCTCGTTAATTACTTATTCTTCATTGTGTCATATACTTTGAAATTACACTATTCCTTTAAGCAGATTCATTCACAATTACATCTGTATTGAGGCACGCGAATTGGACTTTTGCATATTCCTGTGTAACCGACACAATGTTCAAATTTCTCCTCCCTGTGCGTTTTAATATCGAAGAGAGGGAAAATTCAGCATAAATGTTAACAAATCTCTACGGAAGTTTCGTCCGTGATTGTTCAATCCTATTTAACATATATTTTTTAGGGCAAATGCAAGTAAATTCTGGAGGATTGTGCGTCTCCATTATCGGTTTCAATTCTTCTGTAGTTGACTTTCGTCAAAAACCTTTCTTTCTGGATAGTAAACATATATGGTATTAAATTAAAATATACGATTTGAAACCTTTTTAACAAAATAAAAACACTCTAAAGCAATATGAGCTAGTAATCATTTTGTCACGATGTTTTCAATTGGATCTTTTACTATGTCTATAGGTAGGAAAAGGTAACCCCAAACATTGTTATATGGATCATGTCATTCTTGCAAAATACGTAATGCATAAAAGAGCAAGCGCATATTGGATTCAACTAGTACTCACTTTCACTTTTCACTTTTCACTTTCACTTTCACGTTTCACTTTTGTATTGATTAATTCAATATATATGTATGCGTTACAGTATACACACTATAAATATTTTTACCACAAACTAATAGCTTTCATTAACAGATGGAACGATAAAATGAATGTAACAAACAGTTTTCATCACGTCGTTAATGTGATGCTATGTACTGTGTTGCTGATTATAATAAACACAAGAGAGACATGTGTGGTACATTTGATTGTTCACTTTTTGTGCTTAGTACTACGAGTTTTATTACATGTATATGTACATCTTTTCATATTCTTGCAGTGACAAATTTTGAATTATTTTCATTTTCGTTTCAGAAGTAGTAATGGTATTGGAAGAAGTAACGGTAAGAATCACAAACAGATGAGCGATTGATTTACATATTGCTTGCCATAAACGAAAACAATATGTCTAATATGATTTTCCTCTCTAGTAACTAAAATTTTCACATTTCTGAATGGATTAAATCGGTATTGAAAACCTGTCCATATATCTTCTGATAGGACGCTTTCAATGTGTTTCAAGTCCTTTCAATTTACATGTTTACTGTTTAATTCCAGTTTCGCAGATGTATTGTGACTTTTGTGTCGTAGTTACTTTGGACACATTTAGACATCATGCAACTCTCTGAACGTAAAGCTAAATTTCGAACTGAAACTGAACGAGTTATTTCACATTACACGTGGCTTACCCTATAATACGTTAGTCCAATCTTAACAAACTTCAGTGTCTTATTCCAGGAAATGCTGAACAGAATATGTGACACAGCACATGGTGCTAAAGTCGATTCATACAGGCATCAGCCTGTGTCTGTCGGTAACCGGGCAAACAACGGCCACAGTCCACGTGGTACCAGCCCGTTTCCAGGCATGTTTATTTTTATATTTACTTTAACACAGTTTTAATCTGGGTGAAGTAACGCTTGTTTGATATATGTGGGACAGAGAGGTAGCTGATGGCATTGAGATGCCCGACAAATTTACATATTTACCTCGGACTAATTTGAAATTGGTACCTTCCTGATGTCAAACAAAATACTTGAATGGTCATTTCCGAAAGTGCCTAATATAACAGAAACATTAACGGAGAAAATATAATCAGCGAAAAATTACACTACAGTTAGCGACCGGTGTCACTTAGCTCTTTTGTAAAAACAATTACTGACGATCAAGTCCGATGGTCGTTATTTGATCAATGTCCGTCTACGATGCAACCTATTAATAGACATTTCATTATGTATGGTTTCTTTAAATCCACGCACTCTTCGTTTTCATCATCCACACATTTCCCGTATCTAACACCCGTTATATTTCGCATTCACATTCCACATTCACACATTTCCGAAAACACTCAAGAATATTGTATTCGATATTTGCATGTGTCTCACAATGTACATACCGCTTATAAGTTCACACCATTCCTCATTTCTCCTGAAGTTATATCTAGCATGCACGTCGCACATGAACAGTTCGTACAGTAGGAATGATTCTATTGTAATAACACACCTGACACTGCTGACTGGAACAATCATATAGAAATAAGACTGTTTACTTCGAAGTCGTGCATTCCAATAGTAATATCACATGGACACTTCTTACTCGTACATTCTAGTTGTATTAAAATGAGGACACTTCTGACTCGTACATTTCTATTGTAATAACACATGGACAATTTTTACTCATACATGTGGCATTTCAAGTGTAACGACCCACAGATACTTTTAACTCGTGCATTCTAATTGTGATATCACATAGACACTTCTAACTCGTACATCCCTGTTGTAGTACAATATAATCTGTAATTGCGAAAGGGGCATTTAAATTTGCACACTTTGTGAATTTGTTAATTATACATTTTGTATTTTGTCTTTTGAACACGCATTCACACTTGTTCACACTTAAATTCAAACAAACGAAGGGGATGTGTTGGTTAACGTATCAAAATGTGTGAAAAACAACTATATATAGCACAATTAAAGTGTAAGTCTTTGTTTAAAAAGCTACTAGAATTATCAAAAGTTTAACAAATGTATTATACTCAACAATTATGCAGTCGCTAATCAATTTTCTTGGTATGATAACATTAAAACTAATGTCTCACCAACAAGGTCAGTATGTTTGACTCGCTTTATTATAGTCGATTATAGTGTTAAACCAATCAAGATCTCCACTGAAAACTCTTGCTTTGATAACATACATGAATGACATCTTGCATCAAAGAATGTCGCAAAGAGACGATTTTAATTTTCGCACTTTCATCGTGACCACAAATCAATCAATTCTGTTTTGGCTGCGACAATTACTGGCTATACGGTATAACATTGATACTTTTAACACGTACATTCCTATTGTTATAACAGATGGACACTTCTAACTCGTAAATTTTGATTGCAATAACACATGGACACGTCTAATAGCTACATGCCTATTGTAATTACAAATGGACAAAAAAATTAATTCGTGCATTCCTGTTGAAATAATAATTGTCAAATTCCGATTAATACCGAGGCAATTAAATTCAATGCATTCTGCTCGTTAATTACTAATTCTTCATTGTGTCATATACTTTGAAATTACACTATTCCTTTAAGCAGATTCAGTCACAATTACATCTGTATTGAGGCACGCAAATTGGACTTTTGCATATTCCTGTGTAACCGACACAATGTTCAAATTTGTCCTACCTGTGTGTTTTAATATCGAAGAGAGGGAAAATTCAGCGTAAATGTAAACAAATCTCTACGGATGTTTCGTCCGAGATTTTTGAATCCTATTTAACATATATTTATTAGGGCATATGCAAGAAAATTCTGGAGGATTTTGCGTCTCCTTTACCTGTTTCAATTCTTCTGTAGTTGTCTTTCGACAAAAACCTTTCTTTCTGGATCGTAAACATATATGGTATTAAATTAAAAGATACGATTTGAAACCTTTTTAACAATATAAAAACACACTAAAGCAAATGAGCTAGTAATCATTTTGTCGCGATGTTTTCAATTGGATCTTTTACTATGTCTATAGGTAAGAAAAGGTAACCCCAAAATGTGTTATATGGATCATGTCATTCTTGCAAAATACGTAATTCATAAAAGAGCAAGCGCATATTCGATAAAACAAGTACAACATTATGGGAAAGGTTCTCTTTCAGCAGCCCTTATTAATTATTTCCGAGCATGTGCGGGTCGTATTGGTGGTTACGTTTAAACGTTTCACTTTTGTATTTATTAATTCAATATATATGTAAGCGTTATAGTATGCACACTATACATATTTTTACCACAAACAAATAGCTGTCATTAACAGATGGAACGATAAAATGAATGTAACAAAAACAGTTTTCATCACGTCGTTAATGTGGTGCTATGTACATTTTGTGATTAGTACTACGAGTTTTATTGCATGTATCTTTATATCTTTTCATATTTTTACAGTGACAACTTTTCAATTATTTTCATTTTCGTTTCAGAACTATTAATGGTATTGGAAGAATTACCGGTAAGAATCACACACAGATGAGCGATTGATTTACATATTGCTTGCCGTAAACGCAAACAAGATGTATAATATGATTTTCCTCTCTAGTAACTAAAATGTTCACATTTCTTAATGGATTAAATCGGTATTGAAAACATGTCCATATATCTTCTGACAGGACTTTTTCAATGTGTTTCAAGTCCTTTCACTTTACATTTACATTGTTTAATTCCAGTTTCGCAGGTGTATTGTGATTATTGTGTCGTAGATACTTTGGACACATTTCGACATCATGCAACTCTCTGAACGTAAAGCTAAATTTCGAACTGAAACTGAACGAGTTATTTCATATCACACGTGGCTTACCCTATAATACGTTAGTCCAATCTTAACAAACTTCAGTGTCTAATTCTAGGGACAGATGAAAGAAATACGTGACAAAATCAATGACAGAATAAGGACGTTGATACAGGATGTCCACCCGACGTTGAAACCACAATCGCAAGAAGAAAGAACGAAACATTGGAACGAAATGAAGGTGCTATATGTTGCCACTTATTCGTTCATTGCTACTAGTAAACCTGGACCATACAACTACATATACAAGCTATGCAACGATAGTTTTAAAGTCCTAAATCTACAGAATGTAGAAGTATCTATTTCTTTCAACGACAATAATAAACATCATTGTATTCTATTAGTGCGACCGTTTGTTATAGTTTCAATCCTGATTGAAACATAACAAATGGATAATTTCGAATTCTCAGAAAACATTACACTAAACGTTACACTTTCTATAATATATTGAAATTCATTAAACACTAGCATAGTTTCACAGTGTGTATATTTATGTATATTGCGCATATATCTACAGCCTGTAAAAAACACGATGTCACTGAATGAACATCACCGTGCAATTAGCAAACATAGACAGCACTGGACAGTAGACCCGTCCATATCTCCAGAAGATGGTTAGTGAACTTTTGTCAGTGAGATGCATTGTATTTGATTCTTGTATTTATAACTGCAGAACTGCATTTTGCTGGTGAATTTCTTGCCTATATAACGCTATGCTTAGTCGCCACGTCCACCTTTTTTAACCATGTTTTCTTGATAAAGATTTAAAAAACATATTGACCTAAGATAGCATTTGTGTCTAAGAATGAATTAGATATGAAAAAGGTTCAGACACAACCATAACCATTAATAAGTATATGATTATTAAAGTGAGCTTGTTTCAGGTACAAACACTCTGACGAGTTTTAAACAATCTGAACAGAAAACCGAAAATCTGTTGATGAGATTAGATTTTACCAAAGAGAGTTTTCAGTTATTGAGATACTTTTGTGAGACAATTAGAGGAATACTCACAATTTATGAGCACGATTTTCCAAAAGCTACTCCGTTGTTAGATGAAAAAATAAACAGTGTCATTTCCTCGAATGTTGTACATGTTTACACAACAGAGCAGTTTCGACGCCACTTTGAAGATCGATCAATTGAGATAACCAATGACATGTCAACACATAGTGTAATTGAAAATATAAAACAAACAAAAGCATTTGCATTGATCGTGATTGATAGTGCAATGCAAACATCAGTTGCCAGGGCTTTGAAAGAATCAGACATCTGTAACACAGGAGTCTTAATAGTTGGGCAGTCTGAGGAATTGCCACTTATTCCCAACGTTGTCCTTAGCCAAACGGAGTCAAGCAGGATCATAAAGGATGCGGATTCTTTACTGGAACGTTGCGCCTTTGGCATACTGAAAGCAATTTATTCCAATTTACGGTCATACGAGTTACAAAACACATTTTCTGGTAAGCATAACTTCTTGGTTATGTTATTCGTAATTATTTATTTTTGGTTGTATATTGGACATTCATCCTTATTACAGAACCTAAGAAAATCACCAAACTATATAAATATTGTTTAAAATATTGTAAAACCATTTAATTTCGTGGTCGTCTAATTGCGCGTTTTTCGAGGTGCTAAAAGAGCGCGAATATAAGACCGCGCGTACATTTTCATTTTGCATGATTATTTGAAAATGTATACAATTAAATGAATAATGCGCGATTTTAAGCCCACGCAAATAAGCGTTTTTTTAACTTCTTGGTTATGTTATTTTTGATTATTTATTTTTGGTTGTATAGTGGACATTTATCCTGATTACAGAACGTGAGAAAATCACCTAACTATATAAAAATTGTTTAAAATACTGTAAATCCATTTAATTTCGTGGTTGTCTAATTGCGCGTTTTTCGATGTGCGAAAAGAGCGCGAATTTAAGACCACCCGTAAATTTTCTTTTTGCATGATTATTTGAAAATGTATACATGTAAATAAATAATGCGCGATTTTAAGCCAACTCAAATAAGCGTTTTTTTACGAATGCGTACAATTTAGACACCGCGAAGCAAAAGTATTTACAGTAAGAGACATCAAGGGCATCGACAGTAATTATGCTTGCTACACATATTTGATAACAAATCGTTGAGAAACTAACACAAACATATCGTCGAATTGGTTTCCAGAAAATGATAAGGCCAACCTTGAAGGCGTGTTCGACCTTATAAAGCCAGCTTTCGAAAGCAGTGACGTCCCCGCAGAGGAATGTCCAGTGAAAGACACTTCAAACCCCGTCGAATATCCTTTAAATATTGAGAAGGTATTTATTTTCTCTAAACCAATTGAGAGTGTTGCTGCATTTACACATTGAAGCGTTAGCATACTGTTACTCGTAGATGGCACTTTTTATTAGTTTCGGTTATTCAGTTTAAGGTCGTTTGTTTCGTTATATCATTATTATTGAAAATTTTAACGCCTTCTATCGCAAGATCGTTCATGTATTTTTTTACGGTTATGGTCGTTTTGTTTTCTCTTAAAGGTCATTGAAACAATAATTGGCATACCAGGTCTCATTATGTGCTTTAAAAGTCGCGGCAAGCTTCAAATTTATGTTGATTCATCAACAGCAAGTTCTGATGTTGAAGCAATTCTTAAAAAGGAGTTAGATCGAAACGATGTCAAAGAATACAACATTTCGTACGGAAGAGCGCAGCAATTGTCACAATGTTCGTCTGGTGATTCAGTTTTTCAATCTATTGGAACGCTAGGTGGGTTTGTTAAGAAAGTTCAATTGCCAAGTATCTCAGTGAAAGATGAAACCAGTGTTCCAATACAGGACACTGCTTGTTCTTCACGCACAAACGAACCCAGTACTGAAAGCACAAATGAACCTAGCACTGCAGCGCTCGTCTCCAGACACGTCGTTCAACAAACGAACTTACCTGTGCTTATTGTCGACAAAGTTTTAATGCCAATAGGTCGTATTGCTGGCGTACATCAAACTGATGAAATAGACATAATGCCGGTAGATGTTGATGAGGCCTGTAAACATCTTTGCGACCCAAGATTCAGGACTGAACTCAATGTTAACATGTACTCTAAACTAAGAAAATGTGGCGATATCAGGGCTTTGAGGGGAAAGCCTGTGCACATATGGGGCGCAACGTCTTCCCCTGGTTACGGCATTCTTGTCGAGCATGATGCTACAACCGCCAATGGTCTGAGAATAATTGTTCGTGACCGCCGAACAGATGAGCCGTTCGCACAACAAGGAGACAGCGGGGCCATGATTTGCTACTTCGACCCACGCCACGAAGTGTTATACGCAGTTGCTATGCTAATCAGTTCGGTTCAGCTTGACGGCGAGTCAACTCATAGACGATACACAGCTCAGATACTTGATGATGGACTTCAAAAACTTTCAGTTATGAATGATTGTCAGTTTTTAATCTTTGAGGAAGAAAGCGTAAGCGACGACAATGCCTAAGGTGCATTAACATAAACTACAGGAAAAAACATAAATATAAAAATACAGGATGTCTGAACATCAATGTGTTTACATTCACCTTGTAGTAGTTGAAAAACAGAGAACCTGTTAAAGACATAGTTTAACCCTTCTTTATATGAACCCCTAAAATCTGTACTCGTGTATATTGTCACCCGTCTGAGATAAATTCGCTGCTGAAGTAACGGGATAATTAGATAACCGTTTGATTATCACCAAAGTGTGACTGACAGCACGTTATGTATTTTATATCGCATTGTTGTTGAATTCCATATATTTTATTGTAATTTATCTATTTAATGCGATACACTGCGATGTTTTTATAAACAGCATCGATTTACAAGTAGTTGTTTACGACCCTTGGCAAATATATATGCATGTACAGTACGTACATTCATGCGTTTTCATTAAACACAATATACAATTCGACAAAATTATGATTTAGCGACAATGATTGACAAAACATGGCACTTTTTTCGACCATATTAACGAGTGGCAGTTTTGGAATCATTTATGACGTCATTTTTATGACGTCATAATACACGAACTTGTGACGTTTAAGCATACCTCGCACAATTTTATTTATTTATTGCCCAAAAGCATAAAATAAAAAGAAAATTTGTTGATTTCGGTGTAAGATTGTATTTTATTTCACTCGTGATCGTAGACAATCGTGAAAATATCATTTTCTATGAACACTCCTAAAGTAAAATACGATCTTAAACCAAAATCAACAAATATCTTCTATATATATATTTGGGCCAATTGTATATTGCTTCAAATAAAAAGACGCAAATTAGTGTGTGAGACATTAGTGAAGATGTTGTTGGTGTTTTATTATCGGTAATAGTTTTGTTGGATGTGTTTGTAATTTGGATTTTTTTATATTTTATACAAGGTCCGTATTCACCAACCCATTCTTAACATTAAGACGTAAGATAAAGACAATGTTTAAAACTGTTCTGTTCTAAGAAGGCTGTAAATTTGAATCTTACTTGGTGTTCGCCATGTATAAGTATAGCACACTTTATTAAGAAAGATTTGTTTATAAAATATACGATATCGTTACTAACAATTGTGCGAGCACAGAAGTATTTTTCTGCTGTCTAGTTCTATTCTCAATTCTGAAATCTAGGAGTTGTACGAATACGGCGAATCTTAATAGTTGGGCAGTCTGAGGAATTACCACGAATACGGGCTCGCTATTCCCAATGATAACGTGTTTGACTCTTTGCGCAAGTGTTTAACTACAAGTACTGATATATATTTTTAACTGACAATTGAACGTATTATTCCCAGTTCCCAAACTGGATGGTGACTTTGATCAATCACGTCAACATTTTTTTTATTTGTTTCATGTTTTGTCTTATGTTTTGTATTTTGTTTACTAGTTGTACTACGTGGATAACACATAATTGTAAAGATACATTGAACGTATCAGAATTGTAACAATATATTAATTACGTTATATGCATTAATTTACTATGAATTGGATAACATACTGCGCAGTGCTTTGCTGCCCATTATCTCGAATTCATAACTATGATTATTGTAAAAATGTTTCTCTATATATGGCGGAGGGTGATCTATATTGTCATTGTTTTCATGAAATATTTGGTGAATATATTTGAAGGTTTAATAAACACATCTGTAAAGGTTAAGTTTGACATAAGGCAATGATCATTTTGTTCCAACAAAAGCTGTATATACATTGTACATCGTCACTTGAAAGGCAGAAGGTTCTATCAACATATGTACAAAACAGGCTAATAGCACCTTCTGCCTCTCTCAAACAGGCTAATAGCACCTTCTGCCTCTCTCAAACAGGCTAATAGCACCTTCTGCCTCTCTCAAACAGGCTAATAGCACCTTCTGCCTCTCTCAAAAAAACAGGCTAATAGCACCTTCTGCCTCTCTCAAACAGGCTAAAAGCACCTTCTGCCTCTCTCAAACAGGCTAATAGCACCTTCTGCCTCTCTCAAACAGGCTAATAGCACCTTCTTCCTCTCTCAAACAGGCTAATAGCACCTTCTGCCTCTCTCAAACAGGCTAATAGCACCTTCTGCCTATCTCAAACAGGCTAATAGCACCTTCTGTCTCTCTCAAACAGGCTAATAGCACCTTCTGCCTCTCTCAAACAGGCTAATAGCACCTTCTGCCTCTCTCAAACAGGCTAATAGCACCTTCTGCCTCTCTCAAACAGGCTAATAGCACCTTCTGTCTCTCTCAAACAGGCTAATAGCACCTTCTGCCTCTCTCAAACAGGTTAATAGCACCTTCTGCCTCTCTCAAAGCACGATATGTGCTGCCTAAATGCATATTTTTATAAAGTTTATACCAAGCCTAAGGTTAAGAATGTGGCGTGCCTTCAGACTGGTTTAAACCACATCGACTTGCATTAAGAAGTGTTTTGGCCTTGATATTTTTATTGTTGCCTTTTTAAGTTAATCAATTTTAATATTTGTGTTTATTGTATATTGTATTTTCACTTATCATAAACTGTTATCTTTTTATTTACTTAATCGATCTAGCATTGCCCTCTTACATTGACATTGTTAGGTAAACCTAATTAACTGTGTTATCACGGTTTTGTACATTTTTTTCATCTCAAAAAGGCGAGCTCACCAAATTAACATCGTCAACTACATGTTATTGCGACATATAAAATTGCGAACTGGAATACATTCTGATTGATAGTTTTACCAACAATTAAATGTAATGTAGATTATTTGTTAAAAACTTAATGTCGGGTTGAAATGTATTGCGAAACTTAAAACACATACCCAAACTGTGTTCTGATCTAGTTTGTCACACTATTCATTTTGATTGATATATTTTCTGCTTGTGTTATTGATACTATTTTCTATTTCATTCTGTGTATATGTAATCAGATTATATTTTATGATATCATAGTGTGAAATTTTATTAATATTTTATACCGTAGAATTCTGCATTGTTTTGAACTGTAATGAAGAAAAAATAAATTGGGCAAAATATATTCATTGTTGAAAATAGTCTATGAAAGTTGACGTCAACACACACATCTATTAATTGATAATATGTTTAACTTTATTTAATCACATTCTATTGTATAATTGTTGTACATAATATAAACTGTATATATTAAAATAACGCTATGTGTGTGGATGTGTAAACATGCTAAATTCCAATGAAAATACTACGATACCTAATGCAGAGTAATAAATACAAACTATACGAATGTGATTTGTATAAATAAACTGTGCCGAAGCTTATTTGTGCAGGTGTGTATGGATTTATGAATGGTATTCTTATTCGTGTGTTAATTTCATAATAGCACATGCGTGTAACCTTGAAGTTTTTAAATGGTTATTTTGGAATTTAATTTCTACTTTATTTTAATTTTTTAAGTGTATGATTTCTGAGTTGTGTTTGCCGTGATGAAATATTTTGTAGTGACCACAAATAATTTGCCTCTAAATGATGTTATGACTTTTCTCATAAGCGTTAATAGATTGAGGATGTTGTTAAAATTGCATTTATTTTGTGTTACGTTGATGATGCATTTTACCTTTGAACATGTTGTGTTTATTTGTGAGAGTTTTACTTTTAAACTTGATTTTCTGTACTTTTCTATTGTTGTATATTCTTTATCGTACTTGAAGTCGAGTCATCCAAATGAATTACTCAACAAAATTATGTCCATCATTGTTAAATGTGTTTGGAGACGTATCAGTGCCTAGTAACATTTTATAGACCAGGGCCCGTATTCACGAAGCTCCTTAGGGAAAACCTAAGTAAATTTCTTAAATTCAGAAAATTCCTTAAGTCTCTGGCTGTTTTACGTACAGGTCTATTTACATTTAAATGTTTTTAACTAGTTAACATTGCTTAAATGTTTGGTATTATACCATTTTGTCATTATATATCATTGGATTTCACGTAGCAAATTTGATATAAAATTTTCACTTAAGTACAAATTAATTTAAGATTTCCCTTAGGAGCTTTATGAATACCAGCCCAGTGATGTTTTTTTAAATGCTTATTTTGACTTACACACTTGTTTTGTTGGTTTAATAGTGCGCGTGATCGTAGAGTTATGGTTAGGCCATAGTCGTACTATGGTATGAGACGTAAGATATTTTAAGAATCAATATGTTTTAATTAAATGTGTTTTATCGTTATTTTACAAGTAACACAAATAATGTATAGAATATGCATGATTTTGTCGTCAGTTTACATTTGTGAAATATTTCGTTTTATTGGTAGGGTACCACAATTTTGTGATTTCTTTAATTGTTGAACTATATGCAAGATACAATTGCTGATCCCCAACTTTGGTAAACGTTGACTATTCCAATATTTTCTTCAAATACGATTTACATTTTATGTCGTCTTCACTGATGTCTCGTTTTATATTCGATGTGCTATCTAAATACATGTTCACGTACAAAGTGTGAATTATGACGTAGCATTCAAAGCACAAAGACCGACGTATATACACATTAAAACGTTTGACTATGCACACGTTGAGCAATACGTTTTTTTTTTCAATTTAAATTGATGAAACCTTGTTTACATATTTACAGCCACAGTTTATTAACTGGGTGTGTGAGTGTAGGAATTTATAAATTGTGTTATAATTCCTGTATAAAGTGCACATCATTGCATGCCAATGGCCTTGTAATAATAACCGGTTGTTATTTTGAAAGTTTATTTTGTGTCTGCTGTAGTTTAGCATGTTCGGTAATATTTTCTGCGTTTTGTTTGTCATGCTGATATATATTGTGTGTAAAACCAATAATTTGTCTCATTTTAGTTTAATGGCGTTTGTGATGAAGGGTAATAGATTAGTAATGTTGCTAATGTTGTATTTTTGTTACGTGTATGATAAATGCTTCTTGAACTATTTAGTGAACACAGTTGTTACATGCATGTTTATGATATTACATGCATGTTTATGATATTTGTGTTTTACTTTTATGTTTGTATTTATCTATTTTTACTTGTATTGTTAAATTATCATCATACCTAAAAAAGAATAATTCAAATCAAACACACAACAACAATCGATTACATTATTTCTTTTTAGAGCTGTCGTAATGGAAAATAATTTCCCGTTTATAAAATTTGTTTTTCAGATCTATGGTGTTTTGACAGACAATACTCGTTTGAAAAAGATTATTGCTGTAATACCAGTGTAAATAGCCCTGGGGTCCAGAAACATCTTAAGTAAAATCTTATCCTTATCCTTAATTTCGTCATTTATCTCCATGTATACGCACAATTTTGCTAAATGTTCACTAATTATAAACTTATTATTAACTTCTACTTACTAAATTGTAATTGGATTCATTCATTTATATTAAGTTTTACAAATTTAACCTTAAAAAAATTGGAACTTAATTGAACAAAATAAAATAAACTTAAGACGTTTTAGGAATATGACTCCTGAATGTAGTTTATTGTATGTAAAACAGTAGCCCAAAGCACTATTAACATGTTTTGTTTGTTTTACTGTTATTGCATCTGGCTCATGTAAAATAAATAGCCGTATGTAATGCGATGTTAAAGCAGCAGTCCAGAAATATGTTTATTAAGACAAAACTTTACAGAAATCGTTTCTAATAGACATCACACCGATCAATATACAAAAGTGCGCATTGAAATCGGTGAAGTAATAATGTTTCGGTCATTTTTTTTCGTCTGTTTTCTATAGGCGATAACTGGCGATGCCTCAGGAGTAAATCAGCATGTACATTAGTGTATATTCCGTTCCTACCCAGCGGTTTCGAACATAACTTCTGCCAAATTATTATGTATTGAATGAGATCCCATGGACTGCGGCTTTAAGATGTTTTTATTTAATATCGTTTGCCTTTGCTTGTTTTTTACGATGTTAGGTGTGGTGCGCCTTTACACTGGTTAAATTTGTAAATTGAAGTTTGTTAGCTCACCTGAGCACAACGTGCTTATGGTGAGCTTTTGTAATCGTATTTTGTCCGTCTTTCGTAGTTTATCGTCAACATATTGTCTTGTGAACACTCTATAGGCCACATTTATTTCCAAATCCTCATGAAAAGTGCACACAACATTTGATCCAATGATATCTCGGACGAATTTGAAACTGGGTTGTGTGGTGTCAAAAACTAGGTCTCTAGATCAAATTGAAGCACAAAGCTTGTAAACATTCTAGAGGCCACATCTTTTCCTTATGTAGTTATATTGAAAACTTTCAAAGCATTTGTGTCTGTAACCACCATGGGGCCGGGCAGTTTTTCTTATATGGCTACATAAAAAACTTTAAAAATCTTCTTGATCAAAACCACTTTCTAGATTTCAAATTTACTTCAAAGATTTGGTCCTAAGATGACAACTTTACCAAATTCTTTCGATTCATTTGGATTTGTTAAACCAACTTGTCTGCTGCGTCGTGTGTCGTACGTCGTCTTATGCTTTAGGTCAACTTTAAAAAAAAGCTTGTGAACACTCTAGAGGCCACATGTTTTGCCCAGTCAACATGACATTTGCTCAGAACATTTGTCCTTATGATATCTCGGTTGATTTCAAAAATCGTTCAAAAATGGTTCTTCTCTGTTGAAAGTCAAGGCCACCCGGGGGACCAGCAGCTTTCCCTCTATGGCTATATTGAAAACTTTAAAATTCCTCCTGTCTGCAACTATTTTTATGGATTTTGAAATAATTTCATAGAAATGTTCCTTGGCGGACCATCTACCTTATTCCCTCCAATCGTTTTGATTCGATAACAAACATGACCGCTAGGGGGCTGGGCAGTTTTTCTTAAACCGCTTGCTGGATTTTAAATGAATTTCACAGAAATAGTCCTAGTCTGACATTCTACCTAATTCCTTCAAATCTTTTTGATTCGTTATAAACATGGCCCCGCATCAAATTTTACTTTTTATGGCAATATGGAGCATAGGTAATAATGAAACTCTAGAGACATCATCAGGAGAAAAACTGATCCTTTATTTGAGGCAATTGACCATTTGCCTCAAATATTCCTTTTGTCAGAATCCGCACGCTTGATCTCAAACTTATTTCACAGAAATGGTCCTTGTGTGACATTCTACTAAACCCCTCTTTTGTCCGTCGTGCGTCGCCCTTCGTCAACATTTACATTGTCAGCACTCTGTAAACCACAGTTATTGCCAAATCTTTATGAAATTTGCCCAGAACATTTACTCCGATGATAAATCGGAGAAGTTCGAAACTGTGCCATGTGGTGTCAAAAACTATATATGAAAACTAAATCGAATATATATAAATTTAAAAGAATATCCTAAAATGGGCAATACAAAATAGTAATAAGACACAGCATACAATTTTAAGGTGTTTCGATCTATAAAACTGTGGGGAAGTTACTCAAAACTGCAAGATTCCAAATCAGAACTTTGTAATATCATCAACTTATTTTAAGTGATACACATTCGCAAAATGCAAGATTACCAACAACAATATATATTCAAAACTTAAAAATAACATGAACTGAGATTCATGACTTATATAATTTACAATATCATTCATCGACTGAGATCTTAATATTACGAAATCACACAAAGTGTGTCATTAAATGCATATTTTATACGCTTTATATGTTTACAAATTCCTTAATATATCACACTGTCAAAAAAGATTTTTTTTTTGTTCAAGCATCCGAAAACCTACCAGCCCGAGGACTCTAAACATAAAGTCAAATTTGCTTGGCCTTACTGTGATCTTGTTGCTAGGTAATCGGATACGAATATGAGTGTGATCTTGTTGCTATGTAAACGGATACGAATATGAGTGTGATCTTGTTGCTATGTAAACGGATACGAATATGATAACTTACATCGTTATGCAAACACAAGTAAGATCCTATTGATAATTGGATTCAGAGTGTTGGTTATTTGCCACGTATTTACTTTATTGTAATTATTGTTCTGCCAGCATGTTGATTTAAGGTAGGATTAACGATCGTCTCATCCGGTATTTGAGCGTCGCATAGCAAACTAAGTAAAATAATATATTTTAAACGATTTATTTTGAGGTACAGAAATGTACATTGATGTTAAGATTTGAATACGAGCTGCAGATTCATTTCGCTCGTCGAACAATTAATTGTGATATATATTTTAACATCAATTATTTTACGTGTATTACTGCTAAATATAGAATTGTATTATCATTTAGGTACAAGTTTATTTTGAAAGCCTACAGTTACACCAAATCTGTTTTAAAATTCTAGACCTGTTGGACTAAGCATTTAAATTTCATTTTTCTTTAACAAGTAACACAGTCACTGCTTGTGAAGTTATTCCCATACTGGTTACGTTACCCTCCTTCCATCTGTTAGTACGTACGACCTTTCTTCTGTTCAAGAAAATATGGATCCTGTGATAACTCAACAAAAATAAATTACGATTACTATAGAGGACTATGAGTATACATGTCGCTCTATTGTTGTCGTAGTACAAATTGTGGTTTCTTTGGCAACAGTCTTCAAACATATTGATTTCTGATCTGATTAGATGGAGTAACAATTATGAAGAAGTTAGACATTGTAGAAACAACAGAAGTTATAATTGACCTTCATCCGTTTGCCCGAGAACATTTGGATCACGTGATAAATCAACAAGTTCAGAAGCAAATTGTGTACGTATAAATGTCTAATAAAGATGATGCACGTTATTTTTGTTTATGTAACCGGATGTTATTATATTATTGTAGAATTATTAACATGTGTGTGTAATAAAATTATTTGTTTCTTTTGTGTGTTATTAACATTAGTTTATTGACCCGTGTTGAGAAGTAAAAACTAGTTGTTACGTAAACAACATAAATACAACCGTCAACTGTAAACGTAAACATATAAGAAATGTAAAAGCATTTATTTAATAGTTACATCAAGGACATATCAGTCTCTTTCTTATAAAAAAAAATAGTTTTCAATGTATCGTTGTTTATCGGCCAATAAACAACGATTTGGAGTTCTGATGCGTATTAATTAAACGACGAGGGCTTCAGAAAGACAATGAGTTTGTTTATTGGCCGATAAACAACGATAATGCAAACTTTATTTCGATTATAACATGTTTGACAAATATGTTTTCAATTGAAATGAGAACTAAATTTTATTATGCTTCGCTCAGAATCGAGACTCCTTTTTGCGTTGTTTATTGGGTAGTTTAACAACGATAAGTGTGTTCTTTGTCAATAGAAAACTTAGCAAGTATCATGTTAGAATCAAGGTTTTCCGCTTGTGAAAATAATTGTTTCTATTTAGATTTTATTCCAAACAATGGTTCTTCTTTCATATAATACTTTTCAGTGATATAAACCGTTTAAAAACGCTAAATAATAATGCCACATAATAATGATGTTTAAAAATAAGCAGTTACAAAAAAGACACGTGATAATATATTCACATTTCTTCGGCTTGCTTTCCAGGTGTTTTTTTCATTTTTAAAATAAATTGTAGAATTCTTATTTTGCGAATTGTGTGATAGTAAACATTAGGTAAAACTCACCATTTACATAGAAAAATCGGTATTAACGCAAATACCGAATGTTGTTGTAGTTTCAAGTTGTATTTTTATAATAAAAGGAAGCAACATTGATCTTAAAGTAACTAATCTTTGCTTGCACATTGTTCGATGCTGAACAATTCTATATTGTATTATTATATTGCAATTCATACGTGTATGCTCAACCCGGTTTGACCTGCTCGCAGATTAACTAGACATAACGCTTTTCGAAGCAAAGATCAGAAAAATAATCATTCTTAAATGTCCGTTGAAATACCGTGTGTAATGTTAGAGAAAATATAATAAAGTTATAGTTTTATTATTACACGTTTTATTTGAAAACAATGTTACAAAGTTTACTTTCTAAGTTGATTTTTGCGCAAGAATAAGGTAGTGTCGTGCGTTTAGTTGAGAATTGTTTTAACATAAGAACACCAAGTTTAGATTTTCAATTCAAACGCCGAAACACCAATTCAATGTAGCGAATAGTTAATATAAAACAAACTGCAATACGCAATCAAGTTACGCAGTACAAATATTAGATATAACTAGTCATGATTGGATTTAGCCGCTTTATATTGACTACCGATTCTATAAATAGCGGTCCCGTCACATACACTGTGAAGATCACGTTACCGGTCCTTCTGTAAATAGCGATTACAGCTAAATACCACTTTATTAGCACGATTACGTTTCAACCATTTGAGACGGAATTGAGTGAAATATAGTTCCCAGATAGATAAAAAAAAGAAGCTTTTTTAAGGTCATCATTCAAGCTAACGTAACATGGTTTAACGGTGTTAAAGGAACATGCAAACCAGCAATGAAACCTCCACTGGGTATCGAACTCGAGACTTTGTAGCGATAAAAATAAGAACAGAAAATTATGTGGACGGAAAAGACCACCGTTAAAACGGCGTTATAAAACTGTCGACAGTAATCGTTCATTAGACACGCGATCATTCTATAAATAGAGGTCGTGTAACAGAACATATCAGGGGTGATCACCGTTAAATTATGCGTTATACAAATTGCCGATAGTAGTCGTTCTTCAGACACGTGATCATTCCATAAATATCAATCGAGTAACAGACCATATCAGGAGAGATCACTGTTAATAATGTCTGATCGTCTTATTCTTGGCTTAGTGTGAGGTTTGGCGCCAATGAAACCGGTTTAAACCCCCTATGCTTTGCATTGACCCTTTCGAGGCGGTGACCCCAGTTTTATTCAAGTGTGTTTTGTGTTTGTTATGTCTTTTCGTGATTTGTTGATTGGTTTTTGGCATTCGATTACTTGCAATATATAAAGGACACCAGAGTTCTGTCCTGCTGTCGCAGCTGGAGTTTCACTTTGTTTATATTTATAGAAATTTCGATAGTTGTCTTTCCTAAGCCAGCGGTAATGCTACAAACAGAACTCAAATCACATACACTGTAAAGAGAGATCACCATAAAAACTGCGTTTCCATTTTTTTATAGTTGTCGTTCTTGAGACATATGGTTATTTTATAGACATCGATCGCGCCACAGACAAAATGCTCAATACTTGCACAGATCACTAACAAATTGCGCCTTTTTGCTACATACGTCACCGTAATTGAGTGTAAATATAGTTCCGTATAGAGTAAATGAATATGCTTTTATTATACCTTAAACTGACAGGGAACCGATTTAAAGTCTTATGGTATTACTAACCCTAACCCTTTAAAAGTTAAAACCTATCCACAAGCGCGTCATAATACTAGTAGTTGAACTGTTTACGTTACATGAGCATGAATCATTAAATTTAATATTGATTAATATTTAATTTCATTCACGTTTTGTAGAATTAAACTTTTTTTTTCATGTTATGTCTGCATGAATATTAATGGCTATTTTTCATTTAATATTAAAATATCGATGTCAATGATATTAATTACACAAGTTTAGCATATACAACCAAGCTATGTAATCAGGCCTTTTACACAACTGTTACTATTACGGCTTCTTTCTGAAATGCACGACGACGATCTGTAATATGAAGTTTATGATGCAAGGTCTTGAACAAGCAGAGATTTAGCTGATACTTGTATTTACTTCATTTCACCGTGCCTCAGAAAGTTGCAGTTTTGTTGTTCTAATAAACATTAAATAATTGAATAATTCAATTGTAATTCAATTGTGTTAAAATTCTCTTTCATCGCTTCTTTTGATTCGCAATGCTTCGAGTTAATATGAGGCGCGTCGTGGGAAAACAGGAATTAATGCATGCGCGTAAAGTGTCGTCCCGGATTAGCCTGTGCAGTCCGCACAGGCAAATCCGGAACGGCACTTTCCGTCTTCTGTGTATTTATATTTAGAAGAAACTTCCTTGAAACAGAAAATACCATAAAAGCGGAAAGTGCCGTCCTGGAGTAGCCTGCGCGGACTGCACAGGCTAACCCGGGACCACACTTTACGCACATGCATTAAGACCGTTTTTCTCACGACGCGCCACACATGTATTTATAAGTGTGTATCTTTTGATTAATTCTGGGCTAAGTGTGAGGTTCAGCCAGCTTTTCAACAGGTTTAAACTACAAATGCTTTGCATTGACCTTTCCAAGGTGACCCCATGTTTTGTATACTATTGTGTTGTGCGTCACTGGATGATAATAAGGGTTTCTCTCCTTGCGATGTCTCTGGAGTTTCATTATATTTGTTTCGTTCTACTGTCTGTGAAATTTAAATCTTTTGAGAAGTATATGGATATGGCTCGATAAACCAACTAAATTTAAGAAACGAAAAACGTGGCAGTTTCATTTATGAATATTAAGCGATACACTGAATTCGTTATTAATACTGTACAACAGTCTATACCTATAGATTGACAAATATAAACATTTGTAAGGTGCATAGGTAATTCAGTGAGCTGTTTTCATATATGACTTTTACGGACTGATTGTTATCAAAAGGCGCTTTGTCCAATATGTTGATTATCGGTTAGATTAAGTGTCAACATCCACCCCTTTATAACATTTCGTTTCATGTCTAATAACGAACAATGTAATATAAAAATAAAAAACAAGCGAAACGTACACAAGAATAAACCTTTATATATTTTTTAATATGTTTAAGTAAACTAATTAATTTAAGTTGTTCAATTCTAAACGATAAATCATAAAACATATTGTAATTCCATGTGATAGAATATATATTATTGTGTGTGTGTAAGCTTTGCACTTCATATACATGTACAATACACCATTAATTTGGTTATTAATGCACTGTTAATTATTTTCAGACATTTGCAATTCTGTTGCTCTTGTAAACGTTAATCCATTACGTAATAAAATTGTAATTCGAAAAAAACGTCAACTAAGTAATTTAATAAAAAATCTATTTTAATACTATTTAATTTCAAATGAAATGCTATGAGGTTAAAATGTATTTACATTTATGCATATTGTGATTAATTCCGTGCCATGTGTGAGGTTCGGCAAGCCTTTATACCAATAAGAAAGTCTGTACCATGTGCGAGGTTCGGCAAGCCTTTAAACCAATAAGAAATCCAATGCTTCGGTGACGCAAGTTTTAATCATGTTACGGTATGTCTTGTGTAGTACGTAGTGTCATGTGTTGTATTGGCAATAGGTATATAATCCTGTTATGGTATGTCTTGTGTAGTGCGTAGTGTCAAGTGTTGTATTGGCAATATGCATATTTCCTAAAATAAAGGGCAATATGATCTTAATAAGGGTTTCGCTACTGCTGATGTTGCTGGGGTTTTATTTATCTTATATATTCACAAATGCATCATTGTTTATTGTTTTTGTGTCTGTACCCAGAACCACGAATACTATATATGGATCAAGATATAGTTCGTTGTGGAACCAGTAAATGATTTGGCATATTTTATTAATAGCACCTTTAAATGGCCTGATGAAAATATCGCAGAGGTAGACATTATACATGCCTATGGAATAAATATTTTCTTTCTGCATAAGTAAATCTTCCGGACTGTTTTGCGGACATGAAGTGGGCTCAGTTGACAGGTCAAAATGGCAACAGACGTACAACGTAGAGGTAATTGAAATTGCTACATGAGGCAGTACAAGCAACTCATGATTTGCAAAAAGAAAACATAATTTGCTAAATCATTAAATTAAGTTGAGTTCGTTAACTCACTTTTAATGATTCAATTTAACATTCAGCTATATTATTATATGCATGTGCCAAATACACAACGCGTGTATAATAATCAATTCACAGCATGAAAATGTAAGGCCATTTATATTAAACCAAACATTATTTAATAAAAAATTTGTTGACGTTTTCCATTGTTTCATCATGTGTTTTCAAGCTTTGCTGGTATTTTCTTTCAGATTTGAAGCCTTGGTAAAAAATGTATTTACATTTAAATGGTCAAATGTATTGATATCAAATGCATTAGTTTAATTATTACGCTATTTATCCCGTCAACAAGCCGGCATTGACGAAATAACACTCCTTGGGATAAACATAGCTGTATTTCCTTACTGGAAGATAAAGGCCAAAGCCAATGAGGTCATTTTATTGATTCTCGTGACGTACAGTCTGTACAGTCTTTTCGTCGTGTGATTTAGTATGTTTTCTTTTGCTTATTCTCAAAATAATTACAGCAAATTATATATATATATATTTATTTCAACATAAATGTGCAATTTGCATGGCACGTATAATCTTAAAACAAAGAACACCTGACACATGTGTATGAATTAATGTAACCATGTCAATCCACATCATATGTCAAGCGTAACGCAAAAACGAGTGAAAACTAAACTTTTATTTCCATTGTGGTCCTTGCATATCCAGATGGAATAGTGAAGAAATACTAGGTGAACAGGGCATGGCAGCTAACATACATGTATTATTGGCAAATTCAAGGCTGAATGTTCAGCTTTTCCAAGCCTCGCTAAATAGACTTATCTTTAATCATCACTTACCTAGTAACTATTCCCTTTATATATAAACAAAATCTGGGTCGGTATCCGTACCAGTCGTGCTTCTGTGCCTGTATTTACAAACGCCTCTGGGAAAAAAATACTAAATTTCTGAAATTAATAAAATTTCTTAACACTCGATTTCAAATAGAAAACTTGACTTGTACTTTTCATTAAAAATGTCCCTTAGAAACTTTGTGAATACCGACTCCGGTTTAATTTTTGCTGCTCATTATTCTTCGGCATCTTTCAGAGGGATGTTTACTAATCATAGATAATAAAAGTAAATGCTGCGATGAAATTAATTTAAAAAAAACTAAAAAGAGCCTTCAAACGAACAATCATTATGTGCATTTTAAATGAGAGTATAGTCCATACAAAACAATCTGCTATTTTAATACATTGTAAAAATGTGTATTCTTTAAAATATGTATAGTGTTAATTTGCCTCAGTTATGTAAACCAGGAATTGTTTATATCTGACGGAGTAAGATAGATAGGATCTGACACAAGTTGTCATTTCATACCATATTTTATTAAACGAGTTCAGATATTTTGTTAGTAAGCGAGCCTTTTAATACATGTTTTTAAAGGAAATAAAACCCTACTAATTTTACCAAAATAAGTTGGTAAATTCTCAAAATTGTTTACTGACGTGAGGACACCATTTCACCAAAATGCTGTCATGCGATTGGTCAGTCAAAGAATTTGTAGCCAATGAAGGGCTCAAAATGTTATCTTACTCATGTGTAAGATAAAAATATTTGTAATGGCTGTATTACACGGAAAACAAGGTATGTGATAAATAGAAAACACTAGTGTTGAATAAAGATCAGTTTTTTTAGCGAGGCTTAGAATAAGTGTTTGTGCCGAGCAAATAAACTTATCAATAATCAACACTTACATAGTATTATATTTATCCCATCATTATATGTCTTCATGTTAAAAAATAAAGAAAGACAACTACTAATTAGGCAGAAAAAAACTTAAAAAGACGTCACGAAAATCAGCAAAATGACGTCGTCATCCTGCGCGTGGTTGCTTTTATGCATTGTGAAAAAAGCATGTAAGTTTTTCCCACGGGCTGTTATTTCGTTATGCCGGAGTGATGATAAGACTATCTCAGCCACGAAGAAATGCAGACGATCGTGTGATAGGACTAACAATAAGGAACTACCTTCTTAAACAAATTCCAAAATTTGTGTCAAAGTAATACACATGGTGAACACACATTGCATCTTTCTAATATGTAAACTATATATTATTTTTAAGTAAGATATGGAGTCCGAAACAATGTGTTTAAATCTGCAACTTATATAATTCCAATTTTGTATCTATTCAATCAATTCGTTTTGCTCTATTAAAGCTTAGGTACGCCGGGTCCGGCTAGCTCAGTTGGAAGAGCGCTAGACTGTCAATCCGGAGATTGTGAGTTCGAACCACTGCCCGGCCACATAACTTGTGTGGGGATTGGTCATGAAATTATTTCTACGGCCATTCTCCCCCTACCTCTAATTCAAGTAGCGCAGTTGTCAGTTACTGACATAGGCATGTGCGCTTAGTGCTGGTAAACCGCTTAGATCGGCTAAGATTGCCCAGGAAAAGTGTGCGTAGGTTAACTGACCGCCGTGATATGACTGAAATACTGTTAAAACGTGGAAAAATCCAAACAAAACAAACAAACAATTTAAGCTTAGGTTTAAATGGTTGATTAAGAAGTTAAAAGGAGGAAGATGTCGAGCGTCATTAAGAGAAGATGACGTTGATGAATTTGATTCAGGCATATCTGAATGTGAAGACATTGTGTCGGAAAAAACGTTGAAATGATAATAAAAATGAAAGACTATGGTTACATTAAACAACCTCTGGTGATAAACACGATATTCAGGCGGAAAATAGGAAAGGTAATGATATTTTAGATATGCATTATAACTATAAATTATTATTTATTGATTTGACTCGAATAACATCCATTCATTCTTTTGCAGCAATTAAATGCATTAAAATTGATATTTATATTAAAACTTGATATTTAAAACAATCCTTTAAATCAACCACAACAATTTAAAAAGGGTAATATTAAGAAATGTATTCAGTGTATATATGAAGCAATACAAACAAAAAACACTACTCTAGTACGGCTGATTTTGATTGTTTCTATGCCGAAATACTTGTGTGAGTATCCTCGTAGACGTGTCGCAATATTAAACGATTAATGTTTCAATATTGAATTCCGTGCCTATTTACTTGAATGCACATGTGTAGATGAAAGAAAACGTGAGAAGGATGTTCAATAGAAAACTGGCGAAACTGTCATGCGGTACAAAGTCCGCTGGATATATTTTTGTTTTATGTGGAACAGTATTATCGTTGGTACTGGCTCCCCGAGAAAGTAAGTATACTACAACTGCTACTACTTCATCAAATTAACGCTTGTGCCTTGTATTCAAATACATAACTGAGATATGATCGTATATCTTCTCTGGGATACTGGCCGTCCAAGAATAAAAAAGTATGAGGCTTATGTTTTTAACAAATGAAATATAAGAGAACAAACATTCCAGGGCATTACCTTTTTTGGAACAAACTATAAACATACACCGATATAGTTGTATAGTGTTTATAACGATTATAAATAAAGTAAATCGAATTGTAAAGCAAACTACGTCGGTGGCTATCGTATAAACGACGACAGTCTACTGACCACTATAGCAAACTCCAATCTATTCAAACTGACTAATCAAGTTGTGTATAGATAAAACAACTGTTCTCCACTATACGTTGTAACGCGGAGAACACAATTTCTCATCATCGATAGATACAGGTTATTGTACCTTCAGCTAGTAATTGTTTTGTTTTACATTTATTGCCAAGATTATTTACTTTGTAACAGATCCAAGCGCTGGATTTGGATGGGACTACTCGGGTGTGTTCTTTTAGCCATGTGTTATGTCCTCTTCTCTAAGACATGTTTCCGAAAACGAAAAGCTTTAAGTAGACGTCAAGACTACCATAAGCCACGAAAATGAACTTCATTTGGAAACACGTAAGTTCATCAATATCAATTAATATTATCCTCTGCAAATATAGTTAAAATGAAAGGTTACGGTTCGGTTTATAGTCTGCTTCGATATACATCTTTAGCCGACTTTCATATTTAACCCCCCCCCCCTCCGATCACTGGGTCATAAGTTGTACGTTAACACTCGGCGTAATATGCAGCAACAGTACATTGGCTTATTTCCCACACAGGTACCCATTTAAACATCTGGTTGGAGAGGAACTATTGTGGAATAAATGTTTTGCTCAGAAAAATTCCAGTGGTCTGGGCGGGATCTGAACCAGGGACTTCACGATCCCCAGGCCAGCGTCCTACCATTAGACCTTTAGTTTACATTGTTATTTATTTCAATCAACATCTGATTAATTAAACCGCTCATTGTAAACACATTGTTTTATTCGCACAGAAATTCTCCAAATAAAGATTGATTGGCTGGAAATTCTGCAATGCAACTTTTTGGCACTCGAATACTTAGTTGCCATTGAAATGGAGCAATCAAATGTAAGATACAAATATTTTGCAAGTATATGTCAATTTTACATATTTAATTACATGTTAATTTAAGTATTTAATACAAAGTTCTACATCTACATTCAGCCGAGTGTTAACAGTCAAATAATCGCGTTAAATATAAATTAAGATGTTGCATAACGAATGATCACAGAAGTGAACTAACGCAAGTTTTAATTAAATTTTAGGCACATCGCAACAGGTAATATGACAATAATTTGAATAATGATATTTTGGTGATAATATATTGTAATTTTGTATTTGGCTACATTGCTAATTTTGCATATTTAATTTGAATAAAAATAAAATTACAATCAATTGCTGATAAATGTACTCACCTTTCAGACTGTCTGGGAACAGAACACGCACTACATCACAATTTATTGACTGTTCTATTGCAGGTATGTAAAGTTGTATTAAAATGTTGAATACGGTCTTAATTTAAATTTCATATTCGATAATACTGCCATTGTAAATGTACATAATTTTATGGTAAGTCTTTATGCCATTTATACACCACAAGAACTCTATTTGTTCGAAAAGGTCCAAATTCCTTGACATTTACATGGTCTGATTCCAAGTGAATTATAATATCTTTATTGAACCAAACGGCATCTATACGTATAGACCTTTAAAGAAAGCACACGAACAGAGCGTTGTTATACATGTATTATACTATAACAATTCTACCTAAATGCAATATATTTATGAAACTATTAAGACAAAACGTGTGTTAAACTTTTTATTTTCAAAATGTGACTTACTTTTTTCTACTATGGGCCTGTAATTCACGTTAAGGATACGTTTTCTCAGCTCGTCCAAAGGAGGTAATTTAGTGATGTTCGCCGCTGTTTTGAGTTTGCCAAGAAACAAGCATGAGACAAATTATTGCTACTCCCAAAAAGCCTCAAAACAAAACTGTTAATTTTATCAATAGCACGTTCTCTGCTACCTTACATTTTTGCATCAAGGGCGCTGAATTATATATTTCAATGCACGGTTGTATACAATGGCAGCTAACGTTCAGTGATAGTTTTGGCAGAGCCCGATTGAGCATTAAAATATATAAGAAGCTGCACTAGAAGACCATTTTCAACGTCGTGATGTGTATATTCTGGCGCGATTACATGTTTTTTAGTATTTAAAATGTTACGTCTTTAAAACGTTCCAATTATTATTTATTATTTAAAACGTTAAAATTAAAAGTCGTTCTTTGTCTAATAAAACTAATGTATAATTATGTATAATATCTACCGTATTATTTAACCAATAATTATGTTTTATTCGTGAATCTGATTATGTTAAAGTGTATTTGGTTAAAATCACATTACACTATTTATATGTTTCTTATTTGTTTTCAGATAATTTCGACCAGGTATGTCATTTGTTTTATATTATTAATGGCGATAAAACGTGTAATATAGGCATGGTTATTGTGACATTACACCAATCTACAGAAACAATATAATGTAAGTTTAGTTTACCGCTGTGTTTCTTTAAAGGTGAACACTAACGGTTTATGTTACATGTGCACAGATGGGTAAAGCAGGTATGCCGTCATTAGTAAATATACTTTGATGGAAAAGGTGAGAACAAACAGCACTTAAACGTAGTTGCGTAGCGTTTAAACTAAGTGGCAAACTTGTAATGCATGATAGTTAAATGTATTTGTTGTTTTCTGTGTTTTGAATGCTTCTTAGTTAGAAATTGGGTAACATCATGGACGGTTTAAAATGTCGCAAAAAGGACGTGACTACCGCAAAACAAGAACACATGCTCTCCCAATCTATAAACATCGTGAAAACGTTTAAGGGTAAACTTGTAGGTCACTTCAGACAGGGAGTGACTAATGATATTGTGGATTTAAGTGAATATGAACGAAGTGAAATGTTTGGTTACAGTGTATCATTGAGTTGCAGTTTAACATCGGCATACACATTATTCGTTGCATTGCCAAACATATGGACAGTCAGCTAACAGATCTAACAGATCTGAAAGCAGCGCATTTTGAGGTTTAAACGTACAGTTGGATAACATACCATGTGCAGTCACGAACATCTAGAGTATAAGGCAAAATTGAAGCAATCTTTCAGGATTATGGAAAATCAATATTGACGACAACTAATTAGGGAAAATCGGCAGAGGCTTACACATAGTAAGGACAGCTTGACATTTACCAGAGTTTACGCTGTTGTAGGTAATACATATCTTCGGATGTTTGCTTATTGACGTGTTCAGGTTGTGTGAATGCATAGATCTTTACAGTACAGCTTGACATTTGTAGGTAATACATTTCTTCTGAAATATGACGTGTTCATGTTGTATGAATGCATAAGATCTTGACAGTACAACTTGACCTTTATCAGGGTGAGTTTGTTGTAGGCAATACATTTCTTCTGATGTATGACGTTTCTGGTTGACAATGTGTGATTGCATAGATCTTGACAGTAATGCAGTAGCACTTGAATCATAATGATAACATACCTTTGCTGTTTAATACAGATAGAGGATTCAGCGTAATTGGTCGTAAAAACGAAACACGCTGCAATAGATTAATAAATGCTATAATACCGTCTGACCATCGCAGTATTGACTGATTGATCAAATGTAAATAAACGAGACTACAATAATGCCTTACTAGCCAATACTTGAAAAATACAAGACCTCCTTTCATGTCCATCATTAATGACTACAATTGCGTTTACCTGTCAATTAGAAACAATGTTATAGATAGACTTAGCTAAACAGGATACATGACTATTCAATTTTGATTTTCAAAGGAAACAGACACACACGTAGTGTACATACAAACCACGATACATAGAAAAGTCACAAAACCTGGTTTTAAATTTCCAACAGCTGGAAGATTTTTAAAACATGCACATGTTTGGTTCAACTGCCGGTCATATGATTACAGTAGTGAAATTCTGGTCGAAATCCCTTAAGAATTGTAGGAAGAGTTGCGCTCGAAAGAGACTGTTCACTATATATTACATATGTGCACAATAAACAAAGGGACATAATTCCGCACAAAATGATCAAATCACGAACGCCTGACAATATGATCTGGGGCACTTGGTGATAATAGTTCTGTGAAAGTATGGTCGAAATCCCTCGAAAGTTATAGGAGAAGTTGCGCTCTGAAGAGATTGTTCACAACCGACCGCCCAATCGCCCACCCGCCGACATTCGCCAATCCAATAACTAGACTTTTTATTCGGAAAACCTGGTTAACAACACACACAAAAAACCAAAAAAATCTGTACTCTCCCCGTTATACGTTTAATGCAGGCAACGTGCCTTTAATTATATAAATGAAGAGGGAGAGAGAGAGCGAATATATACATGCATTTTCTCAGTTCACCTTAAGCAATGCCATCACGCATACAAAATGCGAGGAAATTGAGAAAGATGAAAATTCGTATATTCAATAATTATCGACAAGGTATATCATTATTGCGCTGGAAAGCAGTGCATGTATTGTTCATATTACATATTTTGCTCAGTAGTGGAAACGTGAGTGGTGCCATGGAAGATACTAGTGCATCCAACGGTGTTGTATACAAGAGCACATTGGTAAGATACGCTTTTGATTGCCTAATGTACATGTATACATATATTCGTAAATAATAAAAAATGAAGAGTTAACACTATGTCGAGTACGGTAATTTATTTTGACTTAGTTAAGGCCCCTTTTTTACTTAAATCACCGCAAACATGGTTTCCGGACAATAACTAATGAAAGGCTTCACATATTTAAATTATTTTTGGTACATAGGTGTAACGTCATAAAATACAGATCAAGTTCAACATAAGTTACAAACCAGTATATGTTCACATAGTTATGGCTCCTATCCAAATATACTGTTGAACATTAAGAAATTAAAGTATTCTCTCTGTGTTCATGTCTTTCGAATGGATGCCACAGTTTTGTGACAAGGCCATATTGTGGAGATATATCCGTCACTCATGTGGCAATTCTAGTTTATTCTACACGTATAGAACCTGTGAAAGCAGCTAAATACATTTTCAAGGGTGTACTTACTCAACTGGGAAAATGTGCAGCCATAATTTACAGAATTCACACCGACTGGCAGGTTTGTATCGTCATTTTAACGACTTTAGCATAAATACAAAACCTATAACGCAAACTTCATTGCATATTTCTACAAAGGCAAATAAAACATTCCGATCGAGACCCATATTTGTGTTCATTTTGTTAATGCTCTTGACATCATTTCGTAGGTATTTTTTGGAGTAAATTTGTCATTACTCTATTGATGATAAATATATAGCATAGTCGATGATACATAAACATGAATGTGTGATTAGAATTATCGTTCGCCAAACTGCCAGTAAGTACATGCCTGAAACCTTTGTGTTGGGAAAGGTCACATTTTTTCGGCTCGAAGGCGTTAATCAATGGAAAACACTAGCGTTGTTCCAAAGGATGGCTAAAGATGAATTCGTACGATTGCTTAGGCGACCTAACGTTTTGATGGGCAATTAGATTCCACTAGCTTAGTGAGGAAATAGCATACAATTATCTAGACAGCCTTGAACACATGAGGCTCCAAAAGATTCAGACATTCGGAATACAAAAAGAGATTATAAAAGATGCGGATTGTTTATTGGAACTCTTCGCATTATCAATCTTGAAATCGTGAAATCTATTCATCGGAATTTGCAACAATATGATTCGTCCACAATTTCCGGTAAGCGTTTTCTAAATATCGTGACTGTTGTTTGTTCGTTTTAATAATTGACCCCAGCTATTGTATTAAATCGCCGAGTTTTACAAGCAATTTACCTCGAAATATGTTTATGCAAACTAGGTAACCGTTACATGTGGCATCTGATTGCAACCACCCGATCACGCACTACATTAATTTGCATATGCTTGACATGTTTGGACAATCTATTGCTTCTAGAACAAGAGAGGGCCAGTCTGCGAGACGTTTATGTTCTCATTGAGACAACGTTTAAACGGAGCACCATCCCAAGAACTGAATGGCCAGACATACCGACAGAAAAATTCGTATATTCAATAATTATCGACAAGGTATATCATTATTGCGCTGGAAAGCAGTGCATGTATTGTTCATATTACATATTTTGCTCAGTAGTGGAAACGTGAGTGGTGCCATGGAAGATACTAGTGCATCCAACGGTGTTGTATACATAATATGTTTGCGGTAGTGAACATGGAAGCGCCTAAACATTATGTAAAGGCATACATCTGTAAACACTTTAGTTGTTTATAAATAAATATAATTTTACTTTTAATGGCAGATTTTCAAACTTACGTGCATCTGTAGTTTTTTTTGTATGTTACAATTTCAACATTTACGTCAACATGTGCTAGTCGTGGAACACATTGTTTTATAAAGAAGGTAAATTTACCAACCGTTTCAGTTCATGGTTCTGCTTTAGTATCAATGGCGAGTGCAGCTACAGAATCTTCAATGGTAGATTACACATTAGTAGTTCTTGTTTCGCGTCACGTGGCACAAGAAACTGTGCAGCATATCTAACCGTGGGCAACCTCGGCTACCAATTGGCCGTATTGCTCCAATATATGCAAATGGAGCAATATACATTTTGCCAGTTGATGTGTACAATGAGTGTAGACATATCTGTGTCACAAAATTCAGGACTGAATTTGATGTTGAGATGACGGTAACCAAATGAAAAAAAAAAGACGAAATAGAGGATTTATTAGGATCACCTGTGCACATTTAGAGTGAACAATATTTGCCAGATTAAGGCATACTGGTCAGACATGACTTCGGAACTTCTGGAGGGCTGACAATAATTGTTCGTGACCGACACTCCAGAGCCACCTTTGCACAGGAGGGGGATAGTGGGGCCATGGTGTGTTACTACGATCCACGCAGATCTTCACGCGATTGCAATGGTTGTGGAAACTTTGTCGGGGTAAAGCGAAAGGCCTGCAAGAGAGTACACTGCTCAGATATTGGACGATGCGCTGCTAAAACGTTCAATAATGAATGGGCGTGAGTTTGTGTTCATTGAGGATGACAATCACTGACACTATGACACATGTTCACTGTACAATTAGGTTGTTCACATACTCGTTATTAATGAAAGGTGTATCAGTTTACATTCATATCATCATCACTGACGTTCGCTATGCTACATAGCATGTTCAATGTACAATAAGGCTGTTGAAATACTTTTTATTAATTTACGGCGTACTAGTAAACGTTGAAATCATAATCATTCGCTATGCTATGCACCACGTACATTGTACATTTAGTCTGTTGACATACTCGTTATTTATGTACGGTGAGTTAGTTTACGTTGACATTATCATATTCACTACAGTTCGCTATGTTATGCATCATGTATATTGTACACAGATGCTTTGGAAGTACAATGTCATTGGAGGTCGGTGTTATTAGTTTACGATGAAGTCATCAACAAACTAATACATGTATCTCTATTTTCATTTATGTTGATTGTTTAGTGCTACGTTATCCCGAACAAAGCTTGAGATTGTTTGAACAACTATTTAATATTGATTAATAATAGGTATTTGACAGTGTTGTTTATTTATTTATTTTTTACAAGAAGTTCCATACTGTGTTGATGTATATAGTGAATGTGATCAGTAAATTATTGCTATGAGTAGGACATTAGAAAAAAATGTTGTACATGGTTGGTGTATTTACGCATTTTTTAAATCAATATTTTAATATTGTGTGGAATATGCATCATATAAATGTTTACATTAGTGGGGTTTGTAAATTATCACAGTTTAATTATTGATCTACATTGCTGTACATTTTTACTGTCCGCATATTGTCTTAAAGTCTGAATATATAAAGCCACGGAGGGTGTATGTCCCATATACCATCAGTAACTAACACTGTTAAGAATATATCTCGCCAACTACCCTTTACTGGCTTCTTTTAAGTGATATCACTTGAACATTAACGAAAGCAAAACTTACAACATAACACGAAACACATAAAATGACATCACGATCATAAACAAAATGACGACATTATAATGCGTTATTAGACTTCTATGGGGTATTGAAATAAACTCATGGTGTATAGTAAATACCTCATGGTCATGTGACCGCTCTCTGCTAATCGGATCGCGTCATTCATGTAGGAGGTGAGATATATAGAGGATATTTGTTTGTTTTCGGTGTGATAACGCGTGATATCGTCACCGGAAAGGGAGACAATTAATATTTTCACGAGCGCTTGCGCGAGTGAAAAGATGTTGATTGTCTCCATTACCGGCGACGATATCACGCGTTATTACACCGAAAACAAACCGTGTTCTTTTTATTTAAATGCTATTTGAATATTCTTTGCGTTTGTCCTCAAGTCATTATCATGGCAGCGTGTTTACAGTACGACAGTCTACTATGCTACTCAGTATATTCATTGACAACGCAGAATCCGTGTTTCTATATTTATTTAAGTTTAAATACAATTGGATACACGTAGTCGTTGAATAATGGTCAGCTTTTAAATAAAGAAGTTAACACACACTGCTAGCTTTAAATATATTTATGATAAAAGTACATATTAAAAGTGAAAGTGCGTTCAGTTCCCCGAAATTTAGTTTTCTAAAAATAGCGTGCGCATAGGTGTTATTATGTAAACAATAGTTAACACAATCACGACATTCAAACGCATATGTGCTTTTGCAAGCAATATAAGCTGATTAATCTCGTAGATGCGCGTTAAAATGTAAAACAACAAAAGATGTACTGTTAGGAGTGTTTTGAAATTTAATACTAATACGTAAAAGGTGTTTTCTATATTAATTATTCGGACTTAACAACATAATTGGATTAAAAATCGGTCAAGAATTTGAAGAAAACAAGATGGTGGAGAAATAAACGCTGAACACTAGTTACAAGAACACACATTGGATACTTAAATACTTAAGAGTGGTTATTGGATATAAAAACTGTATACACACAAAACAATATAAGTGTGTGCTTAATGAACACAAGTTATTACTTAAGGGTACACTGGATTCTTGTTATATTTTGGAATTGGAGAACGGGCAATACAACAATTATGTAAACAAAGGGAGACTACTGTTCATAGCAACAGTAAACAACAAGTGCAAGTGTAATATGCTGGGATGAATAAATTGCAAAGGATAAAATAAATACTTAGGATGCTAAAATTAAATTTGGACCAAGATGACGAGCTCCAATGCCTTGTGGGTAAGACTTACACCCGCAAGGCATTGTATGTTCTAGTCTCCTTGGCTCAATACGACTGAGGAAAATCCAAGAGTAAATAAGAGGAAAGACACTTCAATATATCAGACAGGTATCCTTAACATTTGGTGTTATTAATCTTAAGTACTTTTCGTTTTTGGTAATTCTGTATGATAAATGGTGACAACACCGACAATTAAATATTGTTCAAATCAAATACAACTAAAACATTAGTCCATCACTGTGAGTGATATAGAGATATATCTCACTGATAATTTTCTATATTTCACTACTTAGCATTAAATAAAATGTTAGACTTATAATCAGCATATTATTTACCGTGGTCGTTTCCGTTAAAGGGACTGTGTCAACGAACATTTGGCTTCCTATTGGACTATAAATGATATTTTATGATAGAAATGCTCTATACTAAAACATGTGCAATAGATAATAAATAATATAATACACAATGAGATATGGAACTGTAACCATGGCAACTATACATAACACGAACAGATGTGAACTGAATGATCTTCCCCATTAAACCTTGACAAATACTAAACTTGATAATTATGAATTGCAATTAACAAGTTCATACAGTTAAGTCCATATTCAATAAACAAATTCAGACAGAGAATGTAATACCCTAAAAGTAACTTAAACAGACTTTCATTAGATGCTCAATTCAATGATATTTATTTCCATCCTACAACCTTTATAATTTCATGAAATGTAGGAATAATTAATTTGAAATTTCACACAGGAGTAGTTGGATATATGACAATAATAGAAAAGTGACATAGATTTTAATTAACATAGTGGTTACCATGGTAACCATTTTAAAATGGAAAAAGCATATATGTGTTTTAGTTCTTATTAGACATCGTGAAATGTGACGTTCTCCATTGCAGAACAGAATAGAACATTATTTAGATGGAACATTGTGTATTGATATAATGCCTTTTACATTTAGATTGTATCCATTAATCTACTAAGTTCTTGATGCTGTTACATCTTAGTGTCACCGTAATACTGGTCATGCAACTTTAAACGGTTTTGACAATAGCTGTTATTAGTATCATTTTTTCGGCTTTGGAACATCTGGCAGTGGGCATCTACTATCACGGATAGAGTTGCACATTGGCCCAATTTCTTCGGTCCAATTTCTTCGTGTAGATAACACTGGCGTTCAGCAGATATTCCAAGTGACTCCTGTTGGTCCGGCAAACTGTCAGGCATTACGTCCTTCTTCAAGATGGTCAGAGCCTTCTCAACATCAGATGCATACTTTTGCACAAAGACCATCCCTGGCTTGTCTGTCATATGTTATTCTGAGTTTAAACAAATTAATAACATCACACATAATCAATTGTGTAACACAATTTTCAATGATGGAAACTAGAACATCACTATAATGTATTCATCAATATAAGTTAACTTGAAAAAAAGTAAAACATTTCTTTATGATTTAGGTATAATGTACCAGGTATTTAAAATGAACATATTTGTATTTACACATGATTGCCTGTGATTTACTTAATTCTATATATTTACTCTGATATTATTTAATGCATAATAGATCTACATTGTGTTAAGTATTTACAAGCATGTGACAAAAATAACAATATATGCAAACCTGAAGTGGTAGCATTACAGCAGATTTGGAACGGGTATTTACATTGGAGTGTTTCCAACGCACCTTCAATTATAATGACAAATGTCATTCAGGCCCCAAACACACATACATGTATCTATAAATTACTTTATATTTGATAAGTAATGAAGTAATTTTTGAAACAATACACAATAGACTAATGATAATCAATGATTGTTTTGTTTCAGTGTCAGGGTAAGAATCAAATTCACGATAAAGTAATTTGAGAAATAATAAACAAGAGACTAATGCTAATCAGTGATTTTTTGCGTGTCAGTTTAAGGAAAAGAATCAAATTCACCATCATTATTATCATCTTCATACTCAATAGTTCACATTTGCAATATTGCCAATATTATAAAAATATATTTCACTTACTATTTCCAATTCATCCAAAAATCTGGGTCCTTATGGAAGATAAGTTCAGGCGAGACATTACTTCAACTATTAGATGCTAACTGACTGTCAGTCATATCAAAACAGCACCGCTTTACTCAAAATTTTACATTTTATCAAAATGTAAACAAACAAATGCCACTAGAAGGTCACGGCCGCCATTTTTTACTTTCGTTTCAGGTTTGTTCATTTGTCAGTTTTTGGTAACATAAAACAGTAATGGTGATCAAAAGAAAACGCTTACCTTGATCGAAGACAGGATAAATCCAAAGTGCAATGATACGCTTTAAACCAATATTGATATAAAAATGTGACAGACTTGAATGTGGCTAAATTTGTTGTTTAGGGCAATAAAGTGGAGTGATTAGTTCATAACGCAATCAAAAAGGTCAGAGTCAACAAGTTTAGTAAGAGTATATATTATACCAAACTAGTTAGCTAATAGTGTTAAATCCTTAAAATGATAAACGCTAAAAAATAAAAAATTAGAGGCAATTAAAAGTAATTTCAGTGCGAATTTTGTGACGTCATTTCAAACGACGTTTTCTCAAAAAGACGCTTTCCGAATTAGGACCAAAAGTCTCAGAACACGCCACAATTAATTAAAAATATAAAACTATCATATTCTACCGTAAAAATGAAATGTCATTTATAAATATATGGCAAAGTTGTCCAAATAACACAATACATAACGCAGAAAACAAGAAACGATTAAAACTTTGGTAAACGCAATGGAACTGTCACAGCATATTGACGACTGACCTCGACTGAAAGGCGAACCGATCCTTAATCTAATAGTAATGGTTATTCAGAATGGAAAGTGCAAGTTTCTTTGCCAACAAAATATGAATTTAAATGTCTCTATGAGAACGTCGTTATTAGTTTAAGAGACAACAGTGTTTCAAACAATAACTAAAATAAAAAACAACAACATTTGTATCGTAAATAAACACAGACAAAATGGCGACGAACTGTCAAATTGTTTTGCATTTGCTTTAATTTTCGCCAAACAATCTCATTTTGACAGTAACATTAGAAAATATTTTTTATAAATATTACGTTTTGACTGGATGCACATGTACTTATGTATGTGTTTTTTGTTTCAAACATAAACGTTATTAAAAATTCGTACAACTTCCGATTGCAGAGATTTATACCGAAAGTTAGGAGAGATAACTGTACGAAATATGTTATTATCATTTTCCTAGAGTTCTCGTTCTTCAAATTCCTTGTCACGCGGCCATTCTATTAAAAGCGATCGCGTCACGGAGCTCTATCTTCACATAAGTGGCAAACTTCAACATTTATCTGCCTAAGACTTATGTCAATAAATAGCAAGGTAATTTATCTTTTGTATTTGATAAAAAATGTGGAAAGAAGGAATGAAATATGAATGAAATATGACAACGTACGATTAATGGAAGAGAGGATAAGATTAGTGTTGTTGACTTGCGTAATAAAAACACACAAGGTAGGGGGCGAAATATAAAGGAACATAAGAAAGAGAAAGGGGGAGCTTCATGTAGACAGGAAGTATTGACTGATGATTGTACGGACACAAACAAAAATGCTGACATGAAGGAAGTAATGTAGGCATACATTAAGGAAATAAGGAAGGACACGTGGCAGAGGGAAAAACAAATGAAATAAAAGAACACTTAACGGAGTTTAATAAACAGCGTCCAGTTCAATTAAACTGTTTATTGTATGTGGATTTGGTGGAAGAGCGTACATACGAAGTTCTGTATGTAAACGAAAACAATTTATAGAAAACGACTACATATAAATTAAAACACTCATTATTACGAATCCATTATAGCCCTTTTAAATGTTTAGTGATAGCCATATGCTATCCCTCATATATGACTATTTTTAATACTTTCAAGGCAAATGAAAGGCTTTGTACCAATGCTTCGGCATCAAACTCTTTCAAGATCACAGAAATGTGTTAGAGGACCTTGGTAGAAACATTGATAACCATGAATGTACATCGTTGTGATTTTATACTTTTATGTCATTTACATATATATATTTATCTTCATCAAATATCAAGATACAGCAAAAAAGCAGAATCAAAATATATGTACTTGCTACATTTTGTCTGTCATTTCATTTGGCCTCATAAAGTTGCAATTCACCTACTATGCTTTACATTGGTTTATGGAAATATCCTTTACATACCCTATTCGTCACTTACAATCAATTTATTTCGTACTGAGATCCTAAAAAGAATGAAGGAAAGTAGTACTTAGTGGTTTGAATATGCAACTCAACGACATGTGGACATTAAAGATAATACTCTATCGAATGAGGTGTCTGCTTGTGATGACCTTTTTTTTTCAATTTCACCCATTTGAATTTCAATACAACAACTGACTTAAATACCTGAACGGTATATCTCTACTGTTCGATGCGTTAAAATGTGTCATACTCGTGTTTTTTTTGTTTTTTTTTAATTACATGACTCGTCCGTTAGGTAGGCATGGTATGTAGTACGTTTTATTTTAGTCGCTCTTTATTTAAAACAAGTTCTCAACAAGTAATTTATGAAATCAATGAACATGGATTATTGCTGTTATTTAACAATGTATTATCTTCAGATTACGGTAACTCAAAATTGTAAAAGTGTATTCAAAATTCTAAAATGAAGTATATGGCACTCGTGGAATTTTCCATGAATGGTATCTATATTCACTGAGTAAGATAATTAAGGTTTTCAAAAACATGTGCAATGCATAAAAATCGTGTTTATATCACAGTCAGTGAACAAACATTACAAGTAAGTTATGTTAAAAGACGCATTGTATCGTAAAATATTAAGGGTTACGAGAAGTATAATAAATATATATGTTATTAAGATTGTTATATAAAATGATATACGTTCCAGATAAGTTTAGGTTATCTTCATGCAACAGTAATAATCATAAAAAGTAATAATCGGTATTTGTTGAAATGACTAATGGTCTCATGTTAAACGTGTTAAACCATTATTTATTATATCATATACACCTTTATCCAAAATAAATGATATTTTACAGTTGTTTCATGTGATCACTGCAGGTTTGCTGTAATTAATATATTACGTTTTACTACAAAACGTAACGAGCTGTTTCATCGCCAATAGAAAGAGGAATTGAAAATATAATTGGTAATGGCCCTGGTGTTGGCCAGAGTAACAATGGTGAATATGGTGGCAGAGTTGACGACAATAAGGATGACTATGATCTGTTTTTTATTATCGTTTATTATGTAGTTATTAAGTATTTCTTGAAATGAATGAGCATCAATAATAATTTAGTTTGAATATATTCCGCCCCATAATACCAATGTGTTACTGCTAATACCGTTGATCTTATTATACATTTGAAACGTTTATTTGTGCGTTGTATTTATCGGTTTAATACCAATAGTATGAAAGGGGTTTCATACGTTAACTTTGTGGACATCAGGTTTAATGTCTATCCCTACATTAATATGCTTTTTATGCATTATCCAGACTGTTTGAGATACTTTTAAATATTTTCTTTTAAGGATTGATTTTAATTTTGGTTGCGTTCATGCGATTATGAACGCAATGGTCAAACTTGCAAATCCATGATACGGAGAAAAAATTGCAAAACAATCCACAAATGACATCACTAAACAAGCGATGACGTGTTTAAGCTAAGTCATCGATCAATAATGCAGTAGCATCCACACGGGCGTATCTAAGCTCGTTGCTTTGCCTGGCCATAACTTAGAAAGGATAATATGTTCATATAAATCTCAATTTTTTTTCTTATTGTTCATGTTAAGCAAATCATCATTATTATCTGTGATATAAATGCACAATAGATTAGACGATCTACATGCATCTAGCAAATAGACACATCAATATGAAATCAAATCCATTGTAAAGCTTCGTTCCTGAACTGATGTTACGTCATGAAGATTTTCTGTGGTCGCTTCTAAGAAAAGGAGATCTAATGCTTATTTAAAATACAGTCACATGTACATATTAGATGCTAGTGAAATGAAAGCGCTTTGTTTAATAATAACACTTGTAGACCCTGCATGATAGAATCCTCTCCAGCAGAAAAAAAAATTGTGAAATTGATTGCGTAGAAGTAAATCTGGAACAAAATGTTCATGTGTATTAATTATAAAAAAATATTTAATCGAACGTTAACAATTAATGCAAAAAGCGTAACATCTAACAGTATAATACAGCTTAGTTAATGTCGAAATATAATGTGCATAACAGTAGGAAACACAGATATTACTACGCCGGAGTACGATTATGAATGCATACCACTTCCCTATTAAAATGCCTATGAAATGTAAATATTTTAAATATAAACAATTTTGAAACTCCTCCTGCATCGGCAGGAGATAAATTGGTATAATTTTGTTTGCAACATTTTATATATTTAAATGTATAAATGAAAACAGAGTGCCACACAAAAATATGTTTCAAAATGTCCTCAGAAAACGAATAAAAATTCTAGAAACAATTGCACGCGTACAAAATAAGTATAAATTGTTCCTGTCACTCTGGACTCATTTTATTTCGTTCTAATCTTTTTTACGAACACATCAATAATCAACTTAGCAAAAACTGTTCTTTTTTTCATTTTACAAGGGCATATTATTCAAAGACATTTTTCTTTTTTTTCTTTATGTTATGTATATAAAAAGTTATTTGTGAAACACACTTTGCACTGTAATCTGATTTGATGTAATATGTATATTGTGTTTTGAAAAGAAATACAATTAGAATGACAAACAATTCTTATGAGCAGCACACGGCCCTTTATTTCAAATAAGTGATCAATTTCCACTACGACACTGCACAATACAAACACACGTTACAACCACAACACAAACATATGTATGAAACACTATAATACATATATATTAATACATATTTACATGTATCATACATTGTGAGTGCAATATATACTAGTTTTACCACGTCATTTTGTATTGATTCATTCTATAAAGTTTGCTTTCACTTTCGTATTGAATTATTATTTAGTAGATTGTTATGGTATGCCTTTACAAATTTAGGCTAATAAAATACCTAATATATATTGTCATGTTCAACCCTGAGATGGAGTTATTATTTTCTTCAAACTACTAGAGTATAATAATGGACACACAGTTTCAAGCTTGCTCGGAAGTATGTGACGTTTACACAATAAATGTTGTTGCTTTTGTCGTCGTCTTGTTTAGGGTTTTATAAGCGTATTTTACTCCACGAAACTAAGAGACTAAACAGCTCTGTTTTGCCAGTTTTCTACTGTAGTCTAAAAAAATATATGTATTATGTGCTGATAGTGTATTACAAATACCAATGTAGTCGAATAGTTTATATAATACTTATTTATTTTTACCACATATGCAGAGACGAACATTGTTTAACCACGACAGACTCTACGGTCGTCTGGCATGCGTCTTATCCTCACGCAGGCCTTTAAGTCGCAAGATATTCTTATGAATACCACAATGACTTTTGGGTAACCAAACATACTTATGATCACGACACTAGATTATGATCACCACAGTATGATAACAGATAGGCTGAAGTTTAGTCAGACATCCTTATAATCGCCACACAGTATTTATTGCAGTCAGTTAAGCTTATGGTCACCATGCAGGCTTTAGTGTAGTCATACATGATTTTGGTCACCATACAGGCTTTAATGTTGTCTGACAGGTTTATGGCCACCACACATGTTTTAATGTTGTCTGACATGTTTATGGCCACCACACAGGCTTTAATGTTGTCTGACATGTTTATGGCCACCGCACAGGCTTTAATGTTGTCTGACATGTTTATGGCCACCGCACTGGCTTTAATGTTGTCTGACATGTTTATGGCCACCACACAGGCTTTAGTGTAGTCTGACATGTTTATGGTCACCACACAGGCTTTGATGTTGTCTGACATGTTTATGGCCACCACACAGGCTTTAGTGTTGTCTGACATGTTTATGGCCACCACACAGGCTTTAATGTTGTCTGACATGTTTATGGCCACCACACAGGTTTTAATGGTGTCTGACATGTTTATGGCCACCACACAGACTTTAATGTTGTCTGACATGTTTATGGCCACCACACATGCTTTAATGTTGTCTGACATGTTTATGGCCACCACACAGGCTTTAATGTTGTCTGACATGTTTATGGCCACCACACAGACTTTAATGTTGTCTGACATGTTTATGGCCACCACACAGGCTTTAATGTTGTCTGACATGTTTATGGCCACCACACAGGCTTTAATGTTGTCTGACATGTTTATGGCCACCACACAGGCTTTAATGTTGTCTGACATGTTTATGGTCACCATACAGGCTTTAGTGTTGTCTGACATGTTTATGGCCACCACACAGGCTTTAATGTTGTCTGACATGTTTATGGCCACCACACAGGCTTTAGTGTTGTCTGACATGTTTATGACCACCTCACAGGCTTTAATGTTGTCTGACATGCTTATGGCCACCACACAGGCTTTAATGTTGTCGGATATGTTTATGGCCACCACACAGGCTTTAATGTTGTCTGACATGTTTATGGCCACCACACAGGCTTTAATGTTGTCTGACATGTTTATGGCCACCACACAGGCTTTAGTGTAGTTAAACATGCTTATGATCAACAGACAGGCTTTAAAGTAACAAGACATGCTTATGATCGCAACAAAGGCTTTAAACTAACAAGACATGCTTATGATCGCAACAAAGGCTTTAAAGTAACAAGACATGCTTATGATCGCAACAAAGGCTTTAAAGTAACAAGACATGCTTATGATCGCAACAAAGGCTTTAAAGTAACCAGACATGCTTATGATCGGTACAAAGGCTTTAAAGTAACAAGACATGCTTACGATCGCAGCAAAGGCTTTAAATTAACAAGACATTCTTATGATCGCAACACAGGCTTTAAAGTAACAAGACATGCTTATGATCGCAACAAAGGCTTTAAAGTAACAAGACATGCTTATGATCGCAACAAAGGCTTTAAAGTAACAAGTCATGCTTATGATCGCAACAAAGGCTTTAAAGTAACAAGACATGCCTATGATCAGCAGACAGGCTTTAAAGTAACAAGACATGCTTATGATCGCAACAAAGGCTTTAAATTAACCAGACATACTTCTGTGCATCACAAAGACTCGCATGAACTAGTTTTGATTATCACACATGCTTTAAAATCGTCAGATATTTGTATGAGCCTCACTTAGGCTAAATGGTAATTATACATGCTTATGATCAACAAAACCACTATAAATTTGAATAACATAGGCTTTTAACTAACCAGGCATGCTTATGATCACTACAAAGGCGTTAAAGTAACCAGACATACGTATGATCACCACAAAGGCTTTAAAGTAACCAGACATGTTTATGATCACTACAAAGGCTTTAAGTTAACCAGACATGCTTATGACCACTACAAGTTTTTTAAGTAACCAGTCATGATGATGATCACTACAAGGCTTTAAATTAGCAAGACACGCCTAATATAAACACAGGCTTTAGTAGTCAGTGTAGTCAGACATGCTTATGATAACTTTTCAGGCTTTAGTGGAACCAGCTATATTTATGATCAACACACAGGTGTTTGGTATTGAGACATGCGTATGATCAACACAGAAAAATGCAAACCGTGCAAACCGAGTACCAGAATCTTTTTTTTCATTTACATACCACGTGATTACGACGCTTGACAAAATAATCCTTATATTCTTCTATACGTTGAGACGTTTGTTATGCAATACAAAAAGTGCAAAACGTGCAGAACATACAAATATTTTATGGAAGAAGACCACTAAAAGTATGTATTTTTTCTATATAACGCATTTATATAAAAGGTTTCCACCGAGGTGAATCAATTCCATATTAATTGTAAACGCTCTTTCTTTAACGAAAACGTGTGAAATGCAACATTTTAATGATTTTACAACCCTAACAATGATTAAAATTCCAATTTTGTTCTAATTCAATAAGTATTAATTCATTAACTGCATCAAATACAGCTTGTTTGCACATTTCAGAGACGCCCACGCTCATATTTGAAACAACTATTTGTTCCCACACTGAATGTCGTTGTTATTATTCAATATTGCAGAGTAATCTCTCGTGTCAGCTTGAGCAAACAAAAAGCATGGTTTTATTAATTGCACAAGCCATATTTGATAACCTTATATCTTATTTGATAGATTTTATATGTAGGCCATTAATATCGCGTGTCAAAGTAGATCAGAAAGTCCAGGTTTTTCTAATTCATGTTTTTCTGACATTTTGTTTTCAAAACTGTCGAGTAGGAGGCGGAAATACTAAATATATTACTATAATCAACACATTATTTTGCGAAATTCAATGCAACCTTTGTTTTATAAACATGCAGATAAAGTCGACATGCTTTACGTTGAAATAATATAAATTTCGTTGTGCTTTTACATTATAACCGTGATTGTAAAACTCTTTTTAATACTCATATTAGGGCTACGTCAAACGTGAACATAAACAATTTTCATCAGGTTTATTACTGTTACACTATCGGGTTTGTACCATTTTTTGGTATTTTGAAAGACATCGAGTAGGTAAGCCCGAGAAACTAACCATCAACAAATGCTGGCCTTTGCCGTGTCATTGACGATGTTTTCAAGGATATGTCAGGCATATATGGCATTAAAGGTCTAGATGAAGTAACGTCTTACTCTCCGTGGGGTATTCGGCGCTATGTATTGGTCCACTATTAAAGCCCTTGATGATTAAATCCCTTTCTTTGCTTCCAAGCTGACTGCGTAATAGCTGAGTACCGTGTTTAAAATTATCTCTACATCTGCATCGGTGTTTTGATCTCAGGTGTTAATGGTCGCCTGTGTCAACACTGTGACCACGGCAGGGCGCCAACACACAGGAGTAAAATACCGCAAAGTGTTGTGAAAACGCCGAATGTGCGGCCTATAACGGGACACAACTGTTTGATCTTAAATTTTGAATTTTGCTTTATTTATCGTTTTTAGATCTTATTAAAGTTAACAGTTTGCAATATCTAATATGAGCATTAAATACACTATAATGATTCCCACATGCCAATGTTCTAAATCAAGTAATTTTTTGTTATGATTTTGTTTTATGTGACAATACAACTCTCAGCTAATAGTATAAATTTCACCAGATCAGTACAACGATAATGAATATAAAGTTAACAAATTTAACGATAATACATGTATTGAACATATTCATGTTGTATATATTTTGTTTCATTCTTTTAGGCGTAGCTATGTAACCAAAATTTTGATATTGTAAATTGGCTTATCGAATCGTAGGATACAAGTATGACACTAGTCCCGAATAAATAAATATAATTACATTATTTATTAATGAGATGTCAATAAATAGCGTCGCGGGGACAGGGTTCGATAATAGCCCCGGCAAAACGATATTGGGCTGTGGCACTATTGCCAGTTTCGACTTGTAGGGGCTATTATCGAGCCCTGCCGCCATGCCGCCATTTATTGACCTGTTTAATACATATGTTTTTCATTATCATTTATATTTGTTTCGTTCGACATTTGTATTCTCTACCAATTTATAACATATTTTCTTGTGGAGTTAAACTGTGTATTTCAACATAAAGCATTAAGATTCTTTATATAAAAGTATCAAATAGTCTCCCGGATCTATTAAACTTTCAGCCTAGGAGGTGTAATGTTACTAGAAATCACTTCGAATGCTAAAGTTTTTGTAATGTTTCGTGCTGTTGGATAAATTGGCTGAAAAAACAAAATGTATTATTGATGCCACAGGTATGTTTGCATCTGTTTACTTTCTATTTTAGTGTTGTGGCGATATGATTTATCCAAGGTAAAGAAATGTCCGCCAGTTGTAAGCTTCGTATAGGTGTTTGAGACTGAAATATAAAATACTGCCTGTTTTTTTTGTTTTACGTTTAACCTGTCAGCCATCTGTTGCGTGCAATGACTCAAAAGCTAAAGATCGGCGTGGTGAGTTTCATAATTTGCTCTGCTGTGGCGAGGCACTTTGGATAAAAACATTAGAGGAGCGATAATGGGCTGTATTCTGTACACAAATGTTACAATAAACAGTAATGTATGCATTAAATACTGTTCATCTTTTGTTAAACTGCGATTAAAATAAAACGTTATAATTTATTACTTTATGTAATTTACATTTAGCTACAGATAAATCGTATGGTCAATTGGTTATTAAAAATAATTAATTTTATTTACATGCTTTTTTTCTGAGAAATACTCAGTCATGAGACGGATCGTTACAAAAATCACCTAACATACAGAAGTATCTGTTTAAATATTTATACAGGGCAACCAATTTACATTCTTTATAAATAATGACCAAAGGCGACGAATATATTAAAGATATGTCGTGTTTATATTATAACGACATGTAATATTGAAATGTGTAAAACAGTAGGAGACTATGTTCGTATTGTGGGGCATTTTTTAAATTCATATTTATATTTTTTTCTGGGGACGAGGTTGGTGTTTAGTTTATTCCTTAAATTTACATTTTGTCTACAGCTGCATACGACAGTTACTGCACGTAGTTTCAAAACAAAATCGTATAATATTCAATTTAAAAATGTTGCAAGAAAAGAACGAGTATTAACATATAATCCCAAAGAACACATCGTTATCTCTAGATCGATAAAGATGACGTGATTATTTTCTGGCACTAAAGATACATGCACATGAGAGATAGAGCCATAAAATGACTTATCTTTGATGACAAACATATATATACTCAACCAAAACAGAAAGTATACACTGATATAGTTTGTAGAGAAAGTAATTATAATCACATTCAAATAAAATGCTTGCATTTATTTCTGAATCATTTCCACATTTATGGTAAAACACAACACACAAACGTAACAAAAATGAAAATCACATAGTGAAAACAAAACCAGAAAGTATCAACTTTATCAACCTGTATATCTTAAAAACATGGATACTTGCAGATTTTATTTGACGATTATCAATTTAAAGAGCGTGTGATTTCATGCTTACTGAACTGTACGTATCTTTCATTACCAAAAAAAACCTCGCCATTAGGAATGCACGTGTGCACACATTTTGTGTAAATCATAACCATCGATATTGTGCTGATAGTAGGTTCGCTAGATCATCCATATTCTGTGAAATTGCCACGTTAATTTAACATACGGACGATCAAAACCAGATTATTAGTATGCTGCGATCAGGACGGATTAAAACTGTCGTAAATCGAACGTGTTATTGCACAAGGGCGACACTTTATTCTACTCTCACAATTAACTACTCATTTTAATACCAGTGTTTGTTGCGTGTTCTATCATAGAATGTATATTGACAATAACGGAAAATAAAGCCCGTAGGTGATGACATTTCTTTCGAGACAGTAATATATCTGCATTACAGCTTAGCGATCATATCTTAATAGATCAGACAAGACAGACAGGTTAGATGTTATACACAAACATTAAAGTCACTCCTTTATCTTTAACGGGCGAATCAGTATTGGACATTAAATCAGCGCATTACTTAACGGATCAATATATCAATATTCTGGACTATTTTGACGGATCAAAATACCAATGCTCTTTACTGTCTTGTCATGTGAATATAACAACCAATCCTGTACACGTCGTATCAATATACCTTGCATGTTTTATCAGTTTTATAGTGCATGGTGCTTTTTTATATATGAACATACCATCCAGTACAATCTGAACGCTACGGATATAGAGATAATTAATTATTACTAGCAAAAGACTGGTATTTCATATTCGTAATATGACATTAATTTAAAAAGTGTAAAACAATCTAAAAATTAAAAACAATCTGGTCTTCCTTACATAGTTTGGCACGCATTATTTATGACATTTACGTTAAAGCAAGAGTTAACTACTGTGGTCATTAATATAGTGTCTACCAGGTAATCATGTAAACTGTTTATCAATTTAGAATCTGCTTATAGACAGACAGACAGACAGACAGACAGACAGACAGAAATATATTGTATTAACGTCTCACTTTCGTACATGATATTTCATATACATATATAAAATATGGTAATCATAAAGCACATTTACAAAACCGCTCAGATTGAGTTATGAGAGACATATAAATCTGATACAATATTTATACGTTGATAAAACTTACGACACATGCTATGGTTAATAGTATGATAAGAAAGCAGTGTTTAAGATTTCACATAAAACGCACACTGAGTAAAAACTATGATTATCAATTACAATAAAAACTTGTTTATTTTACATGGAAACGTACGCTGAGTAAATACTACGAGTATCGAATATTTACAATACAAACTTTATCTATACACAGTATTTTGTCTCGTGACTAAAATATCATTACAAGCTTTGGCACTGTATTTAACGATTTCGTCATTAGATAAGATGTTAACAGAATTTATCGTGATCACTGTACTCTGAAAAATTTGGATTTATCTCAAACATTTTTGTGAACAAATTCTGTCTAACAGAGTTATAGAGGTTACATGACATTATTACATGGTATTCGTCTTCCACTTAGTTTATACAATTAAAACAGTATCGTTTATTGGGTACAATTCCTTGACATGGCCCGGTTTCTATTTTAAGTGGTGCTTCACCACAACGCAATTTGGCAAAAACACTTCAATGGGACCTAGGGATGATATTATTATTAGCATAAGCCTGGATGTTATGTGTATCCTTAAATAACTTTCTCCGTTCCCACGAACAGCTTGATCTGTGTTTATATTGTTCAACCAGTCAGTCTTATAGTTATCAAATAGTTCATCAACACATTTATTTATAAAAGATTTACGAGCATGTGCCGAATAACTTATACTTATGTCCAGATGTATTTTCATACATATTCTGTAGTACCAGTTCTGTGTGTGGTGTCTTCGCACGAACGACCATTTAAACACTTTGTAGTTTATACGTCTGACATCCATACGATTTAACCGGAACCAGTGTGAGAGAACCGACTGCCATTACCGTGCGTGTGGGGAGGGGGGCGGGGCAACCCATATATCCAGTTATTTCCGCGTTAGGCGTATATTTTCCCACTCCGAGGTAGAATCGACATGCCCTGTGATGAACGGCGTTGATAGCGGCATAGTACTGGGTTCCCCATATTGCCGACCCATAACTTATAGTTGGCCAAACAATACTGTCATATAGTTTTGTATAGACGCTATAAGGCATTCCACCGATTGCTTTAAACTAGGATATAAGCACACCCAAGGCTCGTGTCGCCGACTGGGCGACATACTTGGCTGTTTTGCTGTAGTCTAATGTATCAGACAAAACAAGCCCTAGATATCTATATTCAGCAACACTTTCGAGCTCATTGTTATTACATATAAATGTATAATTAGTTTTAACGTTGGCTTCATTTCTGAAATGCATAATTTTACTTTTGTTTGTATTGATCGACATTTTATTAATGCTACACCATGATCCTAAAATATGTAATAGTTTCTGTAGGTCACTATAAGTCTCAGCAATGAGAACTACGTCATCTGCGTAGAGTAAGTGATTTCCTCAATATGAACGCCTATTCCTGATTGGTTAAGGTGCAGGCTAAAGTCGTTTAGGAACATATTAAACAAAGAAGTTGACAACAAACAGCCTTGTTTAAAACCTATATTTTGATCAAACCCATCGGTCCTTTACGAGTTGACATTTACAGCACACTTCACATTCTCATACAAAGACTGTATAGCTTGAAGAATCTTCCCTTGGATACCGTGTTTTCCAAGTTTTGACCATAGCATGCGCCGCGGGATCCGATCATATGCTTTAGAATAGTCCACGTAGGCTACAAAGGTTGAAAGTTTATTTTTTTTATGGCATGCAATAATATCAGTCAATGTACAGTTATATTGCACTTCGTTTACGCCGGAAACCGATTTGTTCATCGGCAATAACATTATCTTCGGCCCACTTCGTAAGTCTATTGTTTATAACAGCACTATAGGCTTTGTAAATTGATCCCATTACAGCAATACCCCGAAAGTTGGCTGGGTCTCTCTTGTCTGACAACGAGTTCTTTAAAACCGTTGTTATAAAACTGAATAACTTCTACTGGTATTTCATCATAACCCGGGGCCTTATTTTTTGTTAAGGGATCTCACAGCTATTTGTACATCGTAAAGACTAATGTCCTGATTCAACTCTTCGGTATTATGTTGCTCGGAACATACTAATACTTTGTGTACAGCGTTTGTTAAGGAACCATTTTCTTGTACTATTTCCATTGGAATATGTTTAACACGTTCTGAACCTATGCCTATTTTTCCAATCGATATCCAAAACTCGTCTGATTTATTATCATTGCACCATTCTAATAGATTTTCTTGCGTTTCGATCCAATATAGACGTTTGCGTCGCTGTACACTCTTGTCAAATTTTGTTCGTTTACTAACATACATTGATTTAAGCGCCCTCTTAAAATTATTATCCTCACATTTCAGCCAATCGTTTTCACTTGTGCACAAGTTATTCCATAATTTTGTTAGATTTTCGTTCCACCACTGTTTCCGATAACGTCTCTTCTTGTTACTACAACTGTCACGAAGAACAATAACCTTTGTTTTAAGATGTTTGTTCATTTGATTTGTCACAATACATTTAAAATCATTGTCTTAATATTTCTGTATATGTTCATTTGATTCTAATATATTTATTTTCTCATCCAGCATAACAATAATGTCTGGGGAAATCATAAATTCACTCGGTATATTCGTTTTATCGTACTTAGTCATTTTAGTCTGCACGTCGGTTTCTTTACCTTGACATTGAATTGACTCAGGGCAAGTTCAGCCTTTCAATTATATAGTCCATGTGATTACAGAATGGTCTGGGATTGAAGTGCAGTCCATAGATTCAATATCAACAGCTTCCGATATTATTTGTTTGGCTCTGATCACGTTAAATGCGTTATATCTGTTCAGTTGCTCGTACGGTACCACACAGTAGTCAATAACGGAACAACCGCGAATAGATACACTAGTAATGTCTTTTCCGATAGAAATACGACCATTTAAGATGCACACATTCGTACTTAATAAAAAGTCAATAAATATTTCACAATGTTGGTTTGTACTGATACAGCTGTGACATTAAGGTATCTAAATATTCGTGTTCATTTATCGACCTAGATGAGTTTTCTGTTCGTAATAAGTATATGCTTATAACAAGGGCTTCTGCTGTTTTATTTTCAGTCATTTTAATCCATAAAATACATTCTGTTTCGCAGCTAAACTTTTCAATTAAAATTGATCATACATTGCATTACGAATTAAAACACCGACATCCCCACTTACCTTATGGGCATTATTATGAGTATGTTGTCTCTTATTTCCCATCCATGTGTAACCGGTTATGTTTAATACGTCATGGCGCAGTAAATGTGTCTCCGCTAATCTTATTACATCCAGATTTACGTGTTTGAAGATACACGATCTCAATTGATAACTATCTGATCCCTCATCTTTGTTGAAACCGTTACAGTTCCAAAACCCGCACGAAACCTAGTCTCGGCGGCGGTTGTATCTTGCACGCCTGTGATCTGCGGTAGTCACGTGCTTCGTAGTGACCACGTGAACTGTCTTCATCGTAGCGGTAGCGATTACGTGCGATGGAATATCAATGACGTGGTACGCGGTCGCCGCCGCGCTGGTTATGGTCTTGGCCTTGGTCACGGTATCTGTGTCCTGAGGATGTCCGACTCGCGTAGGTGTAGCGGTTTCTACCGTCACGGTATTGTCGCGATGGTGATCTATTGCTATATCCGGTGTTCGCGCATTATCTGCCCCTTCTCGGCGGTCAGTGAATTGCTGCCAATCACTAGCGTTATTTTCTCGCCGGTTTGTCTGGTGACGTACTTGCAGCTTATTCCCACGGACATAGACTTTGTCTTGTCATATCACGTGCGCCAGAGTTCTTAAGTTGGCGATGAAATTTCTGTCTTTTCTGGTCATGTCATGTTCAATATACAAATTGCTAAATGCTCTACTTAGGCGCAATTTCGATTTTTACTCCATAATTATAGCTTTGTCTTCTCTGTTTCTGCATTCGGCTGTTATCACACCGCTTTCGATATCTGATTTGCTCCTTTTCTACTGAGGTTTTCAACATTAACATTTACTTTCAGTACGTCTTTAAGTCGGGAGTTTACTTTTTCTTTAACATTTTCATTGGGGCTTTCGGCTAAGTTTCTGATCACGATATGATTTGCTGAGCTATTCATGGGTGCCATATCCATTGCCTGATTTGTTTCCGCGGCGTCTGGTTTCTGGGAGATAGTATCCTTCATTTGCCTCATTTCATCACGAACCTGTTGTATTTCGTCATTGAAATCCATCTTATTGTCTCTAATGCGGGGTTCATTGTACTTTGCACTTGATTTTTAATTTTTGAATCAATACTGCTTTCGAGTCTTTCAATGCGTTTGGATAGGCAACCTATTTGATCGGTAAGTCCTTGATAGCCATGACAATACAGGTGTTCGTATCCTGGGACTCCTGCGTATTCTGTGATGCATTCTTATCGTAGTCCCCAGACAGAGGGCGTTTCCGCCCCTTTCCCCTCGCTTTTCGAACGCTCCTGGTGTTCCGATTGATGATGCTGAAGTTGCGAATGCCTTAGCACCCGCTTTTGGTTGACGGCCCGCACCCGCCTTACTGACTCGCCGCTTCTTGGTCGATAAAACATAATGTCATTACGTTTTATCGAAATAATAATATGTTTGTACAAAATACGTTTACGTTAAAACAATATGAAATTACATTTTTACGAAAGAGTGTTACGTTTTTACGAAATACTTTTTGATTTTAAAAATACTATGTATCAAATTGAGACGCAGATATAGTTTTACCTTGAGATTTCTTATCAAAATAAAATCAGTCAGTTATACGTGCTTTTTCTAAACTTAAAACGCATTTATAAAGAGGTATTTTAATATTGAACATTTTTGCTTATCTATGGGGATTTCGCACTGAAACACACAGCTTATGTAAGCAATTAGGACGAACAAGACACGTAACTGTATAAACACCGACGGTTCTGAATCAATACTTCGGGTTGAATTAATTTGCTAACAAGAGTTTATCTTCTTCTGACGCAGCTTTACGTTCACATTGAGATGGTTTGTCAAAATACACCGAGACAGTTAAACAAGCATATTAAATTTAATTGATAAACAGTATGCTAATATCATAGCAATATAAAACGTAGAAACAGCTCATGTCTGAGGTAATTCAATACTTAGCTTTTTTGTCTTATCTATAGTGATTTCGCAAGAGAAAGACACTCATTGGTTATGTAAACAAAGACATTAATCTAAATTGAAACCTACGTTCTGGGGCCTAATCAATACTATTGATTTAACGTTATCAGTGGTAACGTTTTACTTTATGAACCAACAGTCTTCTTTGCGTTTTTCATTTATCGTTAGTTTTTATAAGCATTCTTATTTTATATGCCGGGTCCATTTAAATACATGCATATATACCAGGGGTGATCAAAACGTTCGCGGAAACAATTTCTCATTTTACTATCAATCATAGGTTCTACTATATTATTCATGCGTTTAAACAATGCCATTCAGATAACATAGACGCTGAAAAGCGTAATTAATCAATAATATATTATGTATATTGCAAATAAGCAAATACACATTTCCTTACAAAATGAAAAAAAATGTATAAGTGGTAAAAAAAATTCACTTTCAAACATGGGAAAAAAATCCAGGGGGAAATCTGAAAGAAACAAAAACACTAAGAAAACCAAACAATACTAAAAACTACAAAACAGCATACTGTTTTAATGACACCAACAAATGTATCATAGTTATTCACCAAAATAACATCTTATTTTCACTAGATATTTTTCCCATTGAAAAAGTAGGATTTTTTTTTTTGGTACTTATCTTAATTTTCAAACTATAATTAGTGTAGACAGTTTAACAACGCTTAAAATGCGTATCCTTGCATTGGAAGCATATTTGAAAAAGTAAAAATTTTCATGTGATTTTTTCCCATACAAAATGTGGGAAACAATTCACATGGGAACTATGAAAATCCCATAGGAAAAAAAGACCTTAGAAAATTAAAAAATCCTACGAGAAGCCAATTTTGCACATACATTTCATAATAAAAGATATATAATTTTTATGTGAAGATCATAATTACTGATAACAATTAAACACGTAAACGCACATTTTATGTTACATAGTAATATCTGAAAGAAAAATGGTACTTAAGTTTGCGAAATTTTGGTTTCGTAAAGTTTTTTTCCGGTGGTCGTATTTTGAGCGTTTCTGTGTATTCTTATTATGATACGCACATAAAGTCAAAGAAAAAGCATTAAATGTCGACGCATTTCAACGTAATCACCATAGATGCAACATTTATGTCTAGATTTAAAATACTATATGTCATTCCACAACTTTAAAACTACCCCAAAGAACCTATTGCAGACTGTTATATATCTACAAACAATGATGTGATCATTCACTGGTATTCACTGACATTTTGAAATCATATAATGCAATAAAAAGTATATAAACCAGTCGTCTTTGAAGGAAAACAGTATAATTAATATAGCAGTATCCAATACATTGTAAGGTACAAGCAACTTGTCATAGACGAGGTTTAACAAAACATATGCACATGTAATATATAAACATAATATCTCCTAGCTCCTAGTATTAATATTAAATATTCTGGTGTGTATAACCATTTTGGTATGCCAATTTGGACTGAAAGGAAATATGGCCATTATGTTGATGTTGTTTAATATTTGAACTCAAACACATGGAAACTTAGTAAAAGGGTAAATATCGATTTAAAGAATTTTATTGGATATTAAATGCATATGCATTTAATCCATGCCAAAGCATTGTCAATAAAACTAGCTTTTGAGTTAAGATTTATTTTCCATCTTAATATCCTTGTCAGAACTCAAGCAATGCCATTTTCTCAGGTTCATTAAGAATACATAATTTGACGAATAGTAGCAACATGATAGTGACTTTAAACAAATAAAGTATAATGTTTAAATCTAAAAAACATAATAAAAGTAGAAACCTGTCTACTTATAATAGTACAAAAGGGAATTTGTGTAGTCTAATGTTGTACGTTTTATTTCACAACGGTTTTCATGAATCTACCCGATTCACTTTACTCGCTACTTTTTTGAATGATATATCCGACCCTTTTACTTACCTTCGAGGGACGTTGCCAACAAAAAGGGCTTTAATGGGGTATTGTTTTTAATCTGAAATTAAGTATGAAATAATAAAATAATAACATCTGAAATAATGACATATAATAAAGGTCAAAATAAGGAATATATAATCTTGACAAAAGATGTCGCTTTCTAAGATAAACATCTATTTAAAATGTTGATCGTGTTTGCGTAGCCCTTTTGAAATTTACATGTTCACGTCAAAATTGTAAGTAGTTTGTATAACCGTAGTTTAAACTCGTTTCATACAAAGTAGAATAGCGCATTTTGTTAAAGCCCTGTCAACTGTCATTTCTTAAAACGGCTCCTAAGTCGTGAGTTCGATACCTATTTGGGTATTAACCTAGCAACTTTTTTGCTGATTTGTTCTATCAAATACCTTTTTATGTTTTATATTATTTATTCTTCATTTAATGTTAATATCTTAGTTTAGCGCATTTTTATCATCTAATATCAGTTATATTGCAATAGGAAACACTTTTTGTTGACATAAACCCTTTTAACATCACTGAAACATGAATTCTGGCTTATATAATATACAATCCCACATTTAGATACTTTTATTAAAATAAATAAACGTTTGTAATTTCAGATATGGCAATTATGCAAAGGGTAGGATATATACATTTTTTGATGGATTGATGGAAGGTCATAATTGTGTTTCTTAGCACTTAAGATTGATATGCCATCAACTGACCAGTAGGTATTTGTCAACCAAGGATTGAGTTGACCAATTATGGGTTTATATTTCAGTTGTAAATAATAGCACATGTTGCATAATACAATCGATTTACTTAAAAACATTGGACAAACAACCTTGGACAAACAGAAAGGCGGAGCGATTATGTTCGTCCACAGGTTAATTATAATACATACTAAGGATTTAATGGGAAGATAAGCTTTTGGGCTTTCATGGGTCTTCACAGGTTACAACACACCTTTCGCCTATTTAACTTTACTGAACATAAAGTGATTTAAACTTATTTTACTTAATTTGCTTTGAAACAGTTGTATCTATGCATATTCGATAGTATTTGCGTGAAAATCAATGTTCATTTTTTGCCATCGATAGTTTGATAAACTGCTTGTACATGTTACATGGAGCTAAACCATTGTTCTAGATGTTTAATACAAACATGCTATGTGTTTTAAAAGTGTGTCCGTCCGTCCGCCCGCCCGCCCGTCCGTCAGTCAATCCGTCGGTCGGTCGGTCGGTCGGTCGGTCGGTCGGTCGGTCGGTCGGTCTGCCTGCCTGCCTGCCTGCCTGCCTGCCTGCCTGCCTGCCTACCTGCCTGCCTGCCTGCCTGCCTGCCTGCCTGCCTGCCTGCCTGCCTGCCTGCCTGTCTGTCTGTCTGTCTGTCTGTCTGTCTGTCTGTCTGTCTGTCTGTCTGTCTGTCTGTCTGTCTGTCTGTCTGTCTGTCTGTCTGTCTGTCTGTCTGTCTGTCTGACTGTCTGTCTATATATGTGTATGTCTGTCGGTCTATTTGTCTATTTGTCTATTTGTCTATTTGTCTATTTGTCTGTCTGTCTGTCTGTCTGTCTGTCTGTCTGTCTGTCTGTCTGTCTGTCTGTCTGTCTGTCTGTCTGTCTGTCTGTATGTCTGTCTGTCTGTCTGTCTGTCTGTCTGTCTGACTGTCTGTCTATATATGTGTATGTCTGTCGGTCTATTTGTCTATTTGTCTGTCTGTCTGTCTGTCTGTCTGTCTGTCTGTCTGTCTGTCTGTCTGTCGATCTGTCGATCTGTCTGTCGGTCTGTCGATCTGTCTGTCGGTCTGTCGGTCTGTCGGTCTGTCTGTCGGTCTGTCGGTCTGTCTGTCTGTCTGTCTCTCTGTCTACTGCAACACAACTTAATCATTGAATGTTTCCATTTCGTTTTAATGCCATTTCACAACACAAATGATATATACGTACGTGTTAACATGTGTCACTTCTTCGAAAACTAAGTTCTGCTAATAAGGTCGAACGCTGAATAAATTAAGAATAGTAATAATGTAATTATTACCCGTGTATATTTATAATATATGTTACTTGAATATTCTTCACTATTTCAACACAAAATATCATAATATCTTCTTGATTAATTAATAACAATGCCACCTTCACGAGCAATTACATTACCAACAGTATTTATCTGTACTCTCAACGTCGCAAGTTAACAAGTTCGTCAGCGCTCTTAAAAGAACCTCCTGCGGTAACACGTGCATTTTACTAGTCAATTATGGAAGCTAAATGACTTGCGTTTGTTTCGGACATACAGTTTTGATTTTTTTAATGTTTCTTGGCATTAAATAATTAAGGTCGTTATCTTAACGAGTATCATTTTTTGGTGGTTTCTTGCAGAATAACAGCATCGAAGACAAAATGCAAAGTCTGGTATTGTACATGTATTCTAATAAACTGATTTCCAACAGTTAGTACCGAAAGTCGGGTTTCAAAGAATATCGTAACACAATAAATGCAATCCACTTGCCACAGCCAATACCGTATTCTATATCCAGCTTAAAATATACAATACAGTGGTACATGTATGCCTTATACATGCATTATTTTGCATACACTAGAGGGAATATACGTTGATTTTAAACTCTTTTCATGCAATCTGTTAGATGGAGGTAACCGAAAATACAAATGCTAGAGTTACTTTTATTGAACTGTCATTGAAGCACGAATAATACAACTGCTATATCCGATAGACATATCAGGCGGTTTGTAAACTGATAAACAAGTCATGCGGTGTGTAAACTGATCTCAACTGAAAGTATTTCATGTTGGCCCACGTTATTCGCTAATGTAATGTGAGGGTTGTACAGAAGTGCGGATATTATGGACTATCTATTGCTTAATGTCATTTGAAAATACTCCAATTTAAATATGTGAAATGTGGCATATCCGCTAATTTTCTTTATAAGCTATGCTGAAGTTAATAAGAATCAAGGGATCAAAATTCCTAATGAGTCATATTTCAACTGCACAATGCGTCACCACACAGGCTGAGGAAGCCCAGTGATAGTTCAATATATATGTAGAGGTCTCAATTTACATTGTTTATATTAAATAGCCAACCCATCCCTCATGCCTACAGTGATCAATTCACATTATTTATATTCAAAAGCCAACCCATCGCTCATGCCTACAGGTCTCAATTCACATTGTATATATTCAATAGCCAACCCGACTCTCATGCCTACAGGTCTCAATTAACGTTGTTTATATTCAATAGCAATCCCATCTCTCATGCCTACAGGTCTCAATTCACGTTGTTTATATTCAATAGCCAATCCATCTCTCATGCCTACAGGTCTCAATTCACATTGTTTATATTCAATAGCCAACCCATCTCTCATGCCAACAGGTCTCAATTCACGTTGTTTATATTCAATAGCTAACCCATCTCTCATGCCTATAGGTCTCAATTCACGTTGTTTATATTCAATAGCCAATCCATCTCTCATGCCTACAGGTCTCAATTCACGTTATTTATATTTCATAGCCAATCCATCTCTCATGACTACAGGTCTCAATTAACATTGTTTATATTCAATAGCCAACCCATCTCTCATGCCTACAGGTCTCAATTCACATTGTTTATATTTAATAGCCAAGTCGTCTCTCATGCCGACAGGTCTCAATTGACGTTGTATATATTCAATAGCCAACCCGTCTCTCATGCCTACAGGTCTCAATTGACGTTGTATATATTCAATAGCCAACCCGTCTCTCATGCCTACAGGTCTCAATTCACACTGTTTATATTCAATAGCCAATCCATCTCTCATGCCTACAGGTCTCAATTCACGTTGTTTATATTCAATAGCCAACCCATCCCTCATGCCTACTGGTCTCAATTCACGTTGTTTATATTCAATAGCCAACCCATCTCTCATGCCTACAGGTCTCAATTCACATTGTTTATATTCAATAGCCAACCCATCTCTCATGGCTACAGGTCTCAATTCACATTGTATATATTCAATAGCCAATCCATCTCTCATGCCTACAGGTCTCAATTCACATTGTTTATATTCAATAGCCAATCCATCTCTCATGCCTACATGACCATGTCTTGTTTTCTATTAGTTTTGCCAGCTATTTATCTGCAATTCATTTCAGATTTAAACATATTTTAAGAGTCGAGATAACTTCTAAAATCGTATAGCCCGATGAACAGTATGATTTTCTGAGTACATATGTACGGACAAAGTATAAAATACAAAAATACAGTGGCATTAGCAATACTTTTGCAGTTACTGTTGATGGCATTATACTTTACATTAAAACATAACACAATTTTAAGCTTATTTTGTGGAACTTTATTTGGCTAATATGCGACTAAATGTGATAGTTAGATCATTGACGTCAAACTGGCCATTTGTCCGTGAGGCGATAGCTGTTTAGTATGACGATATGTTTTGTAAATGCTTCTGTTTTGCTCAAAACATTATGTTTGTTATGAAATTTGTAAGACACGTTCCTAATGTTTATTGTGATTTATACTACATTGTCACTACTCTGTGACATCTGATCCAAAAATTATAAATCCAGTCTTTCAATTTATGGAACATAAATAATCGTTACTATTGTTATATTTATTATTATTATTATAACATTGTAACTGCCCGTACAGCATTAATTCAATCGCATGGACTCGTTATTCTCAACTAATTTATCAGAAAAAAAAACAAAAAAAAAACATGTCAATCGTGTGTATCTATTTTATAACAAAATATTTTCCTGTCTGGCATAATTCCCGGTGCAAGTGATAGCATTATGATGATGCTGTTGCTGCTCGTTATTATAATAATAATAATAATTATTATTATTATTCTTGTTATTAGTATTATTATTATCATTATTATTATTATTATTATTATTATTATTATTATTTTATTATTATTATTATTATCATTACAATTATTATTATCATTACAATTGTATCATAATATCATATGTGCTTACTAGTTAATGTGATATTCCGATAATATCAAATATGTAGTATTTCACTTTTACAACAGACATACACATTATAATGCATTGTATATTCAATTCTGATATTCAATTCAATTCAGAAACATGATCGCCGAATTGCATAAAATGTATTAGAACCACAAATAGGCCAAATAATTCATTGAATCAGTTCATCAGTTCTACCCCTATTCAGGGAGCGTTCGAATGATCTTTAAACAAATACATCAAGTACTTGTTCTACCCCGGAATCATGTTCGAAGGCGTCTCACGAAAACAATCAAGGTTTAGGCCTAAATTAACATCATTAATCATGGAATAAACTTACATCTAACCTAAGTTGGAGTCATAAACGCGTTATTGCAGGCAGTGTAACATTTGGCCGTTTTGGGGTAATGTTTACAGATAATACTTTCCTTGTATTTTATATAGTTTACTTCTTTGCAAATAGTTTATTCAAAATAATTTCCATTAACTAACAAAGCGAATTTTTCGGGAACATCCATCAGTTTCACTGATTTTGTTTGCGGGTTTCCTTATATATATTACTTTAAATAGCAGCTCTTGACATCTACATAAATTAATCAAAGGCAGAGTTTACAACATTGTTGTCCGGAAACCCAACTTAGATTCTAGTTTCTAGGAATTAATTTATTGTGCAACTGAACGTTGCAAATAACATCTGAACTTGCATTTCTACGTTCTTATTGTTTATCGACATGTACATGTACAATTTAACTTGTATACATTTTCTTACTTAAACAAGACACATTTTGAGCCCGTATTTACCAGACTGGAATATGGAATAGAGAGATTGCACATCCTTAAATGCGATAAAAAAGAATACTAGTACTCAGGATTTTCAAAACGCATATCCGTTGCTAGATGGCCATTTACCCAGTGTCGTTTCCGCGAATTATGTGTAAGTGTTCACAGCTGAGCAGTTTCGACATCACTTTGAACATGTTTCTAAGAAGTAAACTAAACACATGTCATCCCATAATGAAGCATCAGTTTTAGGGCCTTTGCACGTATCAGAACTCGACAACGTTGGATTCCTTATAGTCGGCAATACTGAAGAGGTGTCAGATCTTCCAAATGATTTTATTTCAGCCCAACTAATAACATCACAAATGATGCGAATTGTTTATTGTATTGTTGCGGAGTCAGCATACTAAAAGAGGAACATTTGGATTCAGTGAGACACGGAACGCATACTACTATTGCTGGTATGCAATTATATATTTGACATGTTATAGCATTTGACTTTGGCAGCAATATTATACATATTACAAATTTACAATAATATATTATATTTTATTCAGTTTAATAATTAATTATATATATGTATTACCATATAAAACCAAGTTATGAAATGTGGCTCTTTACACCCAATCTCCATGCATTGTTTGACTTTAACTATATGCTGCTATGTCTTTAAATCTTTTTAATATGAATATATGTAGTGGATACTTGATTTTATTTCATTTCATCGTGACTCAGGAAGTCGCAATTCTGCTACTCTGGTTTACATACAAAGATTGAGAAATTATGAATAAGTTGTCGCTTTTATTGTTGTTTAATTTGAATTGCAATGCTATGAGGTAAATCTTTTTTTACAGAGAAACCTTTTGGGCCCTTTATTTGAGTCTAGTGGCCAATTGCCCATAAAACGCAGTTCAATATACATAACACAATACAAATCATCAAATGATTGAAACTCGATTCAAAAATCAATGCAGAGCATTTGGGGGTTTAAACCGGTTTAAAGGCATGCCGAACCTCACAAATGGCCTGGATTTAATCACATAATACAAACTTGTAAATACAAGTTAACCTCCAAAAATTGTAATTCAAATTAAAAGGTTATTACAGAGATTGTTAACTCAATTAAATTACAATTTAATTAATTAAAGATTAAAGATTAAAGATTGTTTTCGCAAGAGCAACATACTTGCATCTTTCTGAAGAATTATGAAATAGAGGAAAACGAGTATCAGCTACGTTCCTTTCTGTTCAATGTATTTTAAGACCTAGCATTATATAGTAGATATTCCTGATCATCGTCATGCACTTTTTACGGAAGAAGCCGTAATACGCAGTGTACAAGATTCGATTACACAGATCTGTTGTATATCATGGAAAACAACTCTGTAATTACATTTAATGAATATATTGGCTGATCTCAACCGTTGGTTAACTTGTATTTTTTCGTGCCCTGAAATACTGAAGTTAAATTCTAGAAACAATCAAATACCGTTGCATATTTTTTGCTTGTTGTGTGTTTTGCCTATGAACTTGAATAATAGTGAAACCGTATGCATAAACACAACTCGTTTATGAACTGTGTTTGGAAGTGCAATTGATGTATAAATTGTATTTATTTGTAATTCGTGAGCAAATTGCACAAATTCAAAATACTTAACGTGTTATTATTGTGAAAGAGTATGCATTTTCTAATTTATTTGAATGGTTTACGTGTATGCTTTCTGAGTTTATTTTGTCCGGATACACTATATGTGTTTATATCCAATCATTCGCCGCAAACACGTGTTCAGACTGTTGTGATAAGCGTAGAAAAGATTGGGAATATTGTTATAATTGCATTCATATTTTGATTATTTTATTGACATTTGACATTTGAAAATATTTAGTGAACGCATTTGTTAAATGTAATTAAAAAAATGTTTGTTTTATTTGTATATTTGTATTTATCTATTATCCCTTGCTTTGTAAACCTATCATCGTACTTGAAGACGATTCATACTACCAAAGCTCTTAACAACATGAATTTAATTATTTCTTTAGAGAGCTAACTTGTTTGCACATTTTTTAATTAACCTTTTACAGAACTATGGTGTCTTAACATGAGTATTGTCATTTGCAAACTTGTTTTATTGATGTAATAGTGGCATGCCATGGGACAAGACGTACATAATATTAAGAATGTGTTTTTGTATTCAAGTGTGTCGTCCGTTATTTTCATATTAAAAATATTATGTAGAATATGCATGATTATGTTGGCTATTCATATATATGAAAACTTCAGTTTTATTTGTCGCAAAAAACACCTGCGTGATTTTTTTTACAACATATATTTCAGATAACATTCGAAAATTATTGAATGCATTTGTTAAATGCACTTTCCGGACATCGTTTTACTTGTGTACTTGTATTTGTCTAGCTCTTCTTCTATTGTACATTTATGATCTTACATGTACTTGAAGACGAATCAATCCAAATCTCAAAAAAATGAGTTACTTTGTTTTACTTAATTAAGCTAACAGGGATGAAACGTATTTGCCTGCTTATAATATTATTTATATATAACTTTTGGTTATTTTGTAGCATAAATCACAGAAGAATATTTATATAGACATCAGCGTTTATGTTATTTTATGTAAAAAAGTTCACCATATCTTTGTTTAATTCATTTGTGCTCGTGTAAAACAATTGGACGCCTATATGTGTTGATAATAAGAAATTATTTCTTAATCATTTGACTTTGCTTTCATTCGATTTTGTTTTGCCAAATCTAAGTATAAACTGTAACGTGGTTTCCGTCTTGAAGCTGGTTTAAATGAATCTAGAACGCGTTGCGTCCAATATGGCGGACATGTTGGTTTGTTAAGAAAAAAGCGTCATTAGTTGTATTTTTCAGCTCTCTAGTCTCGTGTAGTCTATTTACTTTTCTGAACCCCCGAGATTGTTTACCCTTGGCCCCCTTGGTCCATGTAGGGAACCCTACACACAAAAACCCCAACTGTTTTAGTTTTTTTGTTCGATTTCGTATCATCGGACGGTAAATTGCTGTAAAGGAACAAACAGTAAAATGACCACAAGGTCAGGTACAATGCCAACATTTACAGCAAATAGTATACACATACACAAGACAGTCGTTGTCAAAATACAATTTAAGCACCAAAATGTTTCTTTTTCTTTTTAATGTGGTACTAGCGAGTAACATGGTCGGGTCGGCGGCCTACTCCTCGTCGACGTCGGCTTCCAGCTCCTATATCAATGCTTTATTCTGGCGCATGCGGTCGTCCTTCTGGCCCTGAGAAATATTGTGTCAATTCCACTTCTGGACACTGGTGATCTCTCTGGCGGGTTTGGTCTTGGCTTTGGGATCAGCCCGGATGGCAGCGTGACTGTCCTTGTACTTCTCCATGCTGTCGGGGTGGATGGCGTTTTTGTTGAACTTTAATAACTGCTTCTTCTTTCTAGCACAGTTCCTCCTCCGTTAGCTTGCGCATGTACTCGGACACGTGCTTTTCGAAGATGTGGTCGCGATGAAAATCAGCATATATACCCTTGCTATCCTATTCGTAACCAGGTCAACGCTTCGTTCTGTGTAGGACATCGATGTCAAAGTCAGCGCTGCCCTCGTTAGCGCCGACCACGTGAGCACTGGGTGACGATGTCAAGGTAGCAGCGGAAAGCGCCAGGCTCTCCGCAAACGTCCTCCATGTAGTATTCGTCTTCTTTCAACTCCGTGTTGAAGAATGCTTTTTATGTTGTTTTTTTTATCGTGGTGTGTTTTGTATACCTTTTTTATACAGAACACAACCCCGTTGGCATTTGTAAATTTTATTTTTGTAATTATAATATTATAAATAAATTACAGGCACGTACTGCATCTATGAAGTGTATGTGTCGAATGAAAAGTTTCTGTCAATCGATACAGGTGATTGAACACTTAAGTTTGGTCAATTATCAGATTAGAGTGCATGGTCCTAGTGAAATTTATTTTAGTGAGTAGTGAGATTTAGTCATTGATCTATTGAGCTTAATTATAACATTCACAGTTAAAACTACTTACAATCAAATGAATATACTATATTAACTATCTACCCAAAACAAACTATTATTATAATTCTAAATTCAAGTACATATTATTCTAAATTTACCAATTCATATGCCCAGTATGTAATTATTAATATACTGATATAATAATATAAGGGTTAAAAGGCAAATAAGATAGCACATATATGTTCAATATTAACTGTATCAAATCGAAATAAAAACAACCAGGTGAGTAATAATCTATCGATCGGGGCTGGTATTTATTAAGAATCTTTGTCGAAAATCTTTGTCTAAAAAAGTCATTGTTTGAGTACGTTGACATTGATGTTTATATATAACTCCAATCATAAAAGATGTAATATTTGCCATGCTTTGTTTTCCTAGCACAGTGTATCAAAATAGTTATGGCCCTTGACTTAATATCATAATTTTACTCTTTAGCCGTTTCCGCTCTCCAAGTCCAACATTTTTTACCCGATCTTCAAAAATCGTGGTGAAAATCTTTGTTGGTATAACATCTTGGTAAAGTTCGATAATCAACCAAAATCGCCGACTGTAACGATATGGCCCTTGAATTATCTACAGTCAGCCTGTTTAGCCGTTTCCGCTTTCTATGTCCAACAGTTTTTCTCGAATTTACACTACACGGAACCAATTGTAAGTGGGACGAAGAGTTTTCCTTGCGTGATTGATACGCTCCCTAGTTGGAAATATGTCTTACTATGTTTTGAACCTTTTCTTTGAGTAGTTTTGTGTTTTGTATTCGTTATATGATTTTGTGTTGTGCTGTGTTGTTTTTGGCAATTAGTCACTTGCCATAAATAAAGGACATCGCGCTGCTAAAAAGAGCTCTCTACTGCTGACGCAGCTGCAGTTTCAATTCACCTATTCGTTAATGAAGTCTACAATAGTGTCTTACCTGTCCATTCATAAAAAATAAAATACTGTCTTACATGGTCGTTAATGAATACTTCAATGATATCTTACCTGTCCGTTAATGAAGACTACAATAATGCCTTACATGGCCGTTTATGAAGACTACAATGATGTCTTATCTGTCCGTCAATGAAGTCTAAAATAGTGTCTTACTTGTCCGTTGATGAATACTACAATTGTGTCTTACAAGGCCGCTAATGAAGACTACACTAGTGTCTTGCCTGTCCGTTAATGAAAACTACAATACTGTCTTACGTGGCCGTTAATGAAAACTACAATGATGTCTTATCTGTCCGTTAATGAAGACTACAATAATGTCTTATATGGCCGTTAACGAAGACTACAATAATGTCTTATATGGTCGTTAACGAAGACTACAATAGTGTCTTACCTGTCCGTTTATGAAGACTACAAAAGTTGCCTACCTGTCAGTTAATTAACCTACAATATTGATTTACCTGTCAGTTATTGAAGTTTACAATAATGTCTTACCTAAGCATAAATAAGAACTATGATAATTTCTTTCTTAAAAATAAAACATCAATCTTGAAAATATTTCTTCTGACAATGTACCTTCAATCAACCCTTTTTTTGTCAAATACAAACAACAACAAAAAATATATTTTTTGTCAGTATTCACTGGGGACCAGGGGACCCAATGTGCACTCATTGTTTTCATTGTTTGCCATTAGGACAGTGAAAAAGAAATTATACAAACCACTATTGAACGTGTAAGATTTAATATAGTACTTGTTAACGTAAGACTGTGTTAAACACGTCGTTAATTGAACATGCTAATTGAACTAACAAACACAGCAACACTCAAGCTTTAACATAAAAAGCTACACAAAACTACATTTATCTCATGTTCAATGTGGAGATATGTATGAAATGCCTCTTTTTATTTGTTCGCAGAACAACTATATGTACCTCACCAAAATTTAGACCCTTTAAAAGAACTATGATCTTAACCAATTTACTATATATAACGATTCACGTACGCGAAAGTAAGAAGTACCGTGTAAACTAGAGGTAACGTTTGTCAGATGCATATATTTTGTTGAAATGAAATGTTTGGAAGACTCAAATTGGAAGTGTATTGAGCTGATAAACCGTATTCTACGCAATAACAATTCTTTTATTAAATCGCGGAAGAATTAATTTATGCAAAGTAGTACGAAATTCTACTTCATAGTCACGTGGTAAATTTCGCGGTTTTTAGATGAAATAGTTCATTCCAGTCACGTGGTCATCAACCTATACTCCGAAAGAAAATAGTTTTCTGTAATTTATACATAAGTCAATCTATGGTATGCAAGTTAGGTTTTATTTTAAACATGTTTAATGTTCAAAACGTTTATTGCTAAATATTAAACTACATTCACACAAAAAACACACAAAATAAGCACATGCTTATAAATCGACGGCTCACGGATACATTGTTCACAACGTCACGTGACCGCGCACGCCAAACAAAGGATCATTACATTCGCTTCGGTTGAGAGAGAAAGACGTCATTTTGAATATTCGATCGTTCTGCTGTTCAACAGACTAAAACGTGAGTACAAATTGTTTTATAATGTTCTGTTCATCATATTTGTTTTATTGTATTCTGCATCATGTTTGTGTAGAGGTGTTATAGAATAAGCACGATTAAAAGATAAATAATATCACCAAAGAACATCAACAGGGTCAGGGGGTCAACAGGGTCAGGGGTCAGTTGATAAAAAGCCAACAACAAATAATGAAACTTAAAGATATCTCTTAATTCGTATGGGACATATATACAGTTTAAACAAAGGCTAGACTAAGGCTGAAGCATTGCATTTGCAGGCAGGTAGACTGAGTGTTTATTTCATGTTGGCTGGTTAAATATTTAGAACTTACAGAGGTTTAGTAGAAGTGATTTGTTTTAAAACAGCTGTAAAAAAAAATGTATGCTTGCGGATTTTGACGAGTAACAAAGTTGAAGTTGAACCAGGCGTGCGATTCTTCTTCCATTTTAACTCCTATGGCTTTTCTGGGTCTATTTTTGGTAAACCTTTTGAGGGGGCAATTTACTTCCCGTGTTTCAAAAATCACACCCCTGGTGACAACAGAACAAGCAGGTTTAAAATGCACATGTACACTTGGATTTTGTCTTTGATTCCATATAGCTACCTGTAGTCTTTGTCAAAAACGAGGCCATCCAAATCCGGGTAAGTTTGGACTGAGTAGGAAAACTACAGGCTGTAATGGTTTTGCTATTGCACATTGCATTGGGAAACTGCTGACACTATTTAATATCTAAAATTCAGGAAAACTCTGACAGCATCAATAGCTTGTTCCCATGGTGCACTGTTTACAATAACCATTGCGTTACGTCACATGTCTAATACGTCAACAAGTAACATAAAACATGTTGAAAGGTCGATCTACTAACGTATATGTCCGAAGTTACCCGACTGTCCGTACTTACCCGGATCAGCCCAACTGTCATAACACTATGGCTTAAAACTGATGCCATCTGATTCAAATAAGGCATTAGTAGGATAAAATCGCTGAATGCCACTTCAATGTTCAACTACTACTTAATAGATTGAATAATCCAGAATTGAGGATACGCTACATGCTATGGGATTTTTAGCCATGCCTATCTAAGATAAAGTCCCTCAAGCACTCGGACAGCATCAATAGCTTGTTCGCATGGTGCACTGTTTACAATAACCATTGCATTACGTCACATGTTTAATACGTCAATACGTAACATGAAACATGTAGAAAAGTCGATCTACTAACGCATATGTCCGAAGTTACCCGACTGTCCGTACTTACCCGGATCAGCCCAACCGTCATTACACTGTGGCTTAAAACTAATTCCATCTGCTTCAAATACGGCATTAGTAGGACAAAATCGCTGAATGCCATTTCAGCGTTGAACTACTACTTAATAGATTGAATAATCCATAATTGACGATACGCTACATGCTATGGGATTTTTAACCATACCTACATAGGATAAAGTCCCTCAAGCACCATTGAGAGTAATCAAATGTTTGTACAAGATATGTCTGTCAAACAGTTATGTCCTAGCTTCTGAATGGCTAAAGTGTCGAAAGGTTAATTCCCATGTTTGCAAAACTTATCTCTTAACAACAACATTGCAACACATGATTATCTACCTGCTCACTGGCTTTGAAAGGCTATTTAAGTATTTTCGCATTCTTTGAGGATGTAAAAGTTTTTTTTTAAACCTTCAGCTGACACTAAGTTCAAGTTGTTTTAAACAAAATGCTAATCTCATGAAGCCGTGACTTAACTTGGAGGTTAACACTGACATGAAACATGATTGCTTTACCCAGGCTGAATAATTATGTGGAGTTTAGATGTTAAACATGTGGAAGTTGATCATGATATGTTATATTATTACGTATTCCACTGAAATCCCTTTTAGTTGAACATATATACTTGGATTTTAAACCTGGCTTGTTTACCCACGCAAACTGTGTGGATGGATGACTCACTCAAACAATTCAAAGTTGGAGTAGATCAGGATATCTGTTACATTGTACACTGACGCTCAACATTATATAAGTAAAACCAATATTGAAATTTTGTTATCAATTATGTTCACATTCCTATAGTAACCTGCTCTGTTGACAAAATGAAAATGACCTGTAGACTTTAAATTACGTATCCTAAACATAGTGCATATTTAGAATCGGATGTTTAGGAAATGGCTTACTCCTTAATAGCATGTGCTGAGTACTGTCAAAGTGATGAACGTCTACCATGTGAAGCAAGAGTCAGACAGTGTGTTCCATGTAGTATGATGTTCTTAGTGTCTGCTAAAATGTGAAGCCTGCAAGGTACATGGATCGTTATGATCTAAATTACATTCTACATGTCGGGTGTCTTCTTGACGGCAATATATTTTGAAAAAATCATGTTTCACCAGATGTTGAGATTGAAATGTACAGACTGCGAAATGAAAGACAAATCACATATGTATTACCATGTGTTGATTAATTTGATTTAATGCAATTTACAAAAGTTTGCTTCATAACTGCCGTTTATTAGAAAAAAAAGCACATTTTGTTAAGTTTAGACAAGAAACAAATTTGTTGCATTATGACGTCATCGGTTTTGTTGAAGCAAGCATTTGGAATTTGTTGGATGAAAAGTGAACAGTCTTCACACGGCATTGCAGTCTATGTCAAAGATGTATCGAATGTACGGCATATTGCTTCTAAGACTGATAAAGAGTACTGTCGTGTGGGCATTGGCCAGTGGCTTATTATAGGTTTTGTGTAATGCCCTCTAAAGAAACACAGCATTCAGAGTATAATCATTTTCCTTGCATGTGCCAAGACGGACATTGAGGACATCATATCAGAAATCAAGCCTGTGTTGATGGGTGATTTCAACTTTGAAACAGATCAAAATAAAAATGTGTCTGATGCTTTCCAGCAAACGTTAAATTTGAAAAAAACAACACCTTCTGGTGTCACAGCAGACTATGGTTCATGCATTGATCACATTTAGACAACATTGTATGCTTATAGTATAGCTGCATTTGTTACACTGGAGTCATACTATTCGGACCATACACCACTCTTTTTAGCATGTTTGAACTCCCATTTTACCTTCTAACTTGCATTCATTGGGGTATGCTTTGAAACTTATTTTCACTTGGAAACTTGAGAGGTAACGTTTTCATCACATTCTACATTACATAAAAAATAACAATGTAAGAAAATGTTTATAATTTCAGATGACTAGTTTCAATGCTGCCTTAATACGGCCTTAAAGGTTCAAGTTGTGGCGGTAACACCACCAGAACGTTACAGGGGTAATGATGGCATTGACAAAACTGTGATGAATTTTGCTATCAGTGATGGTGTTGCTATAGTCAAAGGGATCTGCTATGATCAAACAGAAACTGAAGGTAATGTCATTTCCTTTATACTATTAGAAGTATGTTGGTTATAATTCTTTCCTTTGTTTTATTTTGGAGTGTCCGCAATAATGTGGCCCTGGTTGTATCATGTATCGAAAATTTTCCAAAAACTAGGTAGATAACAATTACCACTACTAACAATTCTCTCTTTCAAAATGCTTATTATTGAAATATGTTAATTAACTTTAACACTTTGCTTATTCTTTTACAAATTTACAAATTCAAACAGGTGGGCACAACTTTGGTGTTAAGAAACATCATCCACAGGAGCGAGGAAGATGGAAGTGTCGTCATTTTGACGCGCAACTCCAAGGTGCTAATTTCAGCACCAATCCAGGTGCCACATAGTCACGCGCAGGAAGGTGAGCGTATGCTGTATCCACCCCCAGCAAAAATAGTGGTGATCAGTACTGCATTGGCTTCGCCTATCACGAAACGCGTTTCTATCAGCGGAAAAGTTACGCAGGTTTGCATCCTAATTTTTTTTCCCAATATTACTTACGTGTATGTTGTTTAATGTCCATTTACATTTTCCAATGATTCTTAATTTTCTACTAATGCCGATGAAGCTACTATGTAATTAAAATTTGCAAAAGTATTGTTTGTATTAATATACAGAAAAGTGTGCGCCAAGTTTTTAGTGTGACACGTTCGTATGAACTAAACATGCACTGTCTACCTCTGAGCACAAAGTTTTTAGGGGGCATTATTGTGGTCAGTCAATGTCCGTCATCGTTGTCCTCAACAATTTAATTAAACAACAACTCTCAAATGGCTTTGCAGATTTTAACCAAACTTGAAAGGAGTATTATACTTGGATTGTATTTTAACAAATACCCACATGGCTGTCAGGGGGTGATTCTGTTAAATTTAAAGAAAATCGGCTCAGAAACTGCTTACCGTATTTCCTGATTTTGATTCCTTTAAAATATGGCATCCAGGGGGGTGGGGCAGTTTTCCTTACATATCTAATTATATATAGAATGCTTTGATAAATCTTTTAAGAAATTCCTGAGGATTTCAAAAAAAATCCTTCATGTTCCTTGAGGACCCTTAAACAAATGCCTTCAAACTATTATGTTTAGTAAAAAACATGGTCACTAGGTGATGGACATTTTTTACTATAAAGCTATTTAAAACTTTGGAAATCTCTTCAGAAACCACTGTCTGGATTCAAAATATTTAATACGTTTCCATAAATGTGTCTTAGCTGACCCTCTATATATTCTTTAAATCAACTTAATTTGTTACAAAATATGGCCGCCAGTGTGGGTAAAGCCGTTTTATTTGGCTAAATATGACTGGATTCGAAATAATTGATACATGTTCCTTGGGTGACTTTTCTTCCAAATTTTGAATTAGATCTACTGTATATTATTCCTGTTGGTTTGTTTATTTGGGTTTTACGGCAACTCAACAAATTATGGTCATATCGTGCCGTTTACGTATGTTGATTTCAATATAGAGTAGGAAATGTTAACTATATTATGTTATATGTATTTATCTCTTTCAAGTACTGGATTAATGTATAAGATGGCATTGTTTGGAAAAGTTCTTTTAATGAATTTACTTGGAGTACATTATTCAGATTTTACCATTAATGATAATGACTGAGTTATAAAGGATATTTGAGAGAGAAAAAATAGCATATTTTGCAAAGAGAGGCGGCCGAATATTGCATGTAAAATCAGCAAAACAAAGGCCCTAGTTTGATTGAATCAGTGATACAAAACTGTCTTTAACATAAATTACACCCAGAGTCACTTAGCCCTCATTTTGTAGATTGATCATATCTACATGTCATGGTCACTATTGCTAAAAATAGAAAAATTTATTTTTCCTACAATAACTTCAACGACGATATGAGAGATTTCAATGAAGCTTCATACATAGATCCCTTATATGTTGACATCGCTTTTAATTGCGTAAGGGTTTGGTGGGGTCAAAGTGAAGGTCATCATTACTAAAAAATGTATTATTGTACTGAATGTAATGCATTTTGTTTGAATAATTTGGTTTTGGTGGAATTACCACGTTTCTTGTACTGACCATATATGCAACTTCAGATACTGATAGAGCTAAGGGCAGTTTGTCGTTGTTAATGTTACCAGCAGTACATGACATTACTTATCACTTATACATGTTTGTATTTATATGTTCAAGATGATGAGCCAAGTAGGTGTCAGTGAAGGGGGAGATAGTTGGAATTAAGACGGTAACAATCCAGGATCGTAGTGGAAAAGCCAAGGTGACTCTTTGGCGATCAGCTGCTGAGATATCAAAAAGGCCTGGTGAGCATGTCACCATCACTGACGTAGTATTTAATAACTACCAAAACACCATCTCCCCCTCAACAACATCCAAGACGAAAGTAGAGGTGGTCATTTTTGCTAAACTATCTGCTTATTGTTGTGTTTTTTTATTTGCGTTGGCAAATGTTTTCCTTCGCAAAAATAAAAAAAAATGAAAAGTATATTTATTATGCCTATCAAAAACAGGATACCTTAGCTGGTGTTAATGTATAATGAAAGCAACTGTCTTTCTTTAAACGGAACTATTCAGCATCTCCTGCAGTTGATTTGATTCATAGTTGTGTGAGGACTTTACATATCGCAAATTATTGTTGTTAATTAATATTTTGAATTGTTGTTATATATTAATTTGAATGCAGGAACACTTTAATACATGTGTTTATGGCATAATTGCTTATTAGGTATCTCTACTTGCAGAAAACTGAGGCTCCTCTACTGTCTACTGGAGTGTGTAGTGTGCGTAGAAGCCATCGGCGTCACCAACGGCCAGGCAGAGCCTTTCCTCGACACCGCCGAAACAATGAATGTGCCTGCTGAACTTCTTCAGCAGGCGTTGGAAGCTGATGGCGAGGTCGTCTCAGATGTAGAATTGGCCACAGCCTTAGGGCCGATTGACCTTACAGTAGTGACGAAGCGCTCAGATATTTTAAGCGTTGTCAGATTGTAGGAAGTTTGATAATAAGTGAACTTGTTTCATTGTTATGCCCCCCGCATCTTAATGGCGAAGGCATGTAGTGATTGATCTTCCGTCCGTCTGTGACAATGTTAAGTAAATATTACTGTTTCGTCTAGCACCAACACCGCTTACTACAATACTTGGATACTTAACAGTTGCTGCTTATGCACATTCCCTATCCACCCATATCACCCAATCTCACTTTGACCTTGAAATAATTTGCACTTTGAATAATTAAAAGGGCTGTTTCGTGGTTTACTAGATTTTACCGTTTCGTCCAGCACCAACACCGCTTGCTCTCTTTCACCTTGACCTTGACCTAAATTGAACTAAGAATAATTCAAAATTGCAATTACTTGGTTAACTAGCTTTTACCATTTTGTGTAGCACCTACACCGCTTACTTCAACCTATGGATAATTACACAGTTGTTACTTATGTCCGTTCCACCTGTATAACTCAACTGTGTGGTTCTGTTTACAAAATGTGCTATATTTGTTGACTTTGCAAAATTTCCGCACTTTCTGCTTTAACAATGTAAATAGTTGATGTAAATAATTCATTTTTGTTGTTTGTTACGCTCTTGCCATGTATAGTACTGATTCATTTGCCAGAATACATGTAATTTCATGTCTAGTGTGTTAACGTTTGGAGCAAATAAAACGCTAGACACAACTGCATCTGCAACATTTAAAACCAGTGTGTCCTTTGTGTTTGCAAGGGTGATACATGTGCTTTGGAAAACAAACAGTATTAGCATGTGTCTCAATGAGCCTAAAAATGCCTAATGGTACACATCATATATACTGCTTTTTTGTCAAATGTCTATTTTTGCCATAACGTTGCATACCGTTGGCAGTTTAATTTTTTATTTAACCGACATTTCAATAGTTACATCTTCACAGAATGCTACTTTTACTTTCTTATTTTTTTTAGTTCATATTCAGCCATTTGTTGAAGTTATTCATTACAACACCTACTCTTTCCGAACTGACTACTCGTTCTTTACTTACGCCACTGTTTGGGCAATGCTACACATGTTGATATATTTCGCCGTTGTGTTGATAGCAAAATTAAGATTGTGCAATGTGTTTATGTATATGATCTCATTTATTGTTAATGCCTGTGCATAATTAAGTATAATTGATTGATCGGTGCACCTCAAGCATTAAGTGCATGTCTATGCTTAGATCTACATTTGATTTGTTCTGTTGACAGTATGTGCTACATGTGTTGACTAAAATGCAAACATGCCCTTTCTGCTTTAAAAATGTAAATATTCGATGTAAATAGTTCATGTGTATGCCCCCGAAGGAAGCTCTAGGGTCATATAATAGTCACATCGTCAGTCCGTCTGTCTGTTCATCCGTCCGTAACGCTTCTTGTGCGGAGCATAACTCCATTAGTTCTGAAGGGATTCAAATGAAACTTGATATAATGATAGAGGCCTATGGAAGTATGCTGAGCACAAGGACCACAACAAGGAGCACAAGGGGTTATTGCCCTTTGTTTTATTTCCTTATGTGAAGCATTAATTTTCGTGTGCAAATAAACCTTTATTAGTATTGAAGGGTTTTAAATGAGACTACATACAATAATAGAGGACAATGCAGAGCACAACTCTTTCTTCAATATTTATGGATTTAGTACCCTTTGTTTCATTTTCTTGTGCACAGCATAACCTCATCAGAATTGAACGGATTCAAATGAAGCTTCATGTAATGATAAAGGACAATTAGAGGAAGTGCAGAGCACAAGGACCATAACTTTTTCTTCAATATTTATGGAGTAATTGCCCTTTAGTTAATTTTCTTGTGCAGTGCATAACTCCATTTGTATTGAAGTGATTTAAAATAAAACAACATAGATTGATAGAGGATGTTGAGAAGAAGTGCAGATTACGAAGGCCATAACTCTTTTTGTAGGAAGCATAAATTTTGCCAACATGTAACGAACATTGTGTTGCCTTCCTCCGACAAGCATTTGCACGGGGGCATACGTCACATCATGTGACAAGACTTGATGCTGTTTGTTATTTTCTTGCCATGTATACTACTGATTAATTTGCCAGAATTAATGTAAAATTTCATTGCTACTGTGTTCACTTTGGGACAAAGAAAACGTTATGCACAATTGCATTTGCAACATTTAAAACCATTGTGTCCTTTGTGTTTGACTTTTGATGCAAATCCAACAGTTATGCTGTATGCTTACATTTGTTGATTCACACTTGTTTATAGAATATTGAACACTTTAAATGAATGGTTGCTCAACTCTATACATGCAAGACTCAGTATGTAGGCAATGGTGTTAAATGTGTCTTAATGAGCTTAAATGCGAGACTCAGTATGTTCAATAAGCTTAGAAAGAAAAACAGTATTAGCATGTGTCTCAATGAGCCTAGCAATACCTTATGCTCCACATATATGCTGCTTTTCTGTCAAATGTCTATTTTTTGGCAATAATATTGCATACATATTGCAGTTTATTTTTTTATTTTAATGACATTTCAATAGTTACATCTTCACATAGTGCTATCTTCGCCATGTTATTTTTGTTTAAGTTATTGATTGCAACACGTACTCTTTCGGAACTGACTACCTGTGCTGTCCTTACGCCACTTTTTGGGCAATGCTACACATGTTGATCTCAATTGCTGTTGTGTTGATTGTAAAAATAATATTGTGCAATGTTTTCATGTGTATGATCTCATTTATTGTTAATGCCTGTGCATAATTAACTATTATTGATACATTGGTGCACCTCATGCTAATGCAAGTTTTTTTGTTTTTTTTTTAAATCTGCGTTCATCAACTTGCCGTCAACAATTTGGACCGTTATCGCAATAAAGATTACTTTTTGTTTCAATCTTGACCTTACATGCACAGTTTTTGTAAGACCACAACATCTTACACCCTAAACCACGAGCCTTGTCGAATGGTTCTTATTTTGTGTGCCGAGTAAATAAACTTACTTTTAATAAACACTTACCTGGTATTATATTTATCCCACCATTTTCTGGCTTTATTTTAAAACTAAACTAGACAAAACAACTAAAATAAAACGAAAATCATAGATTGCAGTCACTACAAATAACCAGATGACGTCATTGTACTGCGCGTGTTTGCTGTATTCCACAGTGTTGAAATAAAGCTAAGTTTGTCCCACGGGGTGTCATGTTGTCAATGCAGGTTTGATGATGGGACAGTATGTATTTACTACTATTCCAAGTGTATTTTTTGCAATAAAACTATCCCGTTTCGTACAAACAATGGCGTCCATCCACGCAAAAACAAGTCATGCATAGCAACTACGACGCATGCGCAGAATAACGTAAACATCCGGGGTCCGCTAAACTCGATTTAAGCCCAGTATGTACTTGTTTAGATGATTTTCATATCACAAATTCTTAAATATGAATTTACTTTTCCTTCCTTGGGGATTGAACAGAAATCTACATTTAATAAATACTTGAGTTCAGTATTAAAAGTAACTTATGACGTTATTGCTTATATTCAATGCTATATCATACGATTACATCTACTTCTTATCTCTTAACTTTTAATGGGCATATCGTAAAAAAGCGGACGATACTAGGAACAAAGGGCACAGCAACAAGAGATGACCACATATATTTAGTGAGACTGGAATGCGAAATAGAGCGATTTCAGATACTGAAATATTCATGCGAATCAGTAAAAGGAATTCTCATGATTTGCGAACAAAACCTTTTAGTACCCTGCTGTACTGGATGAACAGTTACTCCGTGTAATTTCGTCCAACTCAGTCCAGATTTACACAACTGACCATTTGCTACAAAACTTTAACCATGGTCCAGTGCAAACGACCAAGAACATGTCAACACGTGATATAGTAGCCACAATACAACAGACACACGAATTCGCACTGATTTTAATTGACAGTTCCATGGAAGAATCTGTAATCGAGGCTCTAAATGATTCAGATATTCGGAATACAGAAGTCTGAATAGTGAGCAAAAATGATTATTGTCCAGTTCTTCAAAATATTTTCTTCAACGTGTTACAAACAGAGATTATACAAGATGCGGATTGTTTATTGGAACGCTGCGCATTATCCATCTTGAAATCAATTCATCGGAATTTGAAACAATAGGATTCGTCCAAAATTCCGGGTAGGCATTTCCTAAATATCGTTACTGTTTGTTCATTCTAATAATAAAGCTAGATGTAGAGTATTAAAGTGAACAACGCTTTTAATTAAGAATATTTTCATTACTACTTTATTGTTTCATTTATACAAATTATGGTTATAATATCAGACTTAAATACGTATACACCACTCTATTTGTAACCACCTTTTTAGCTATTGTTCCAAGTTTTTTAGGCATTTTATCACGCGCTCTTTTGTGAAAACTTGTTATCCGTTACATGTGATATATAAAATGCAAGGATTCGATCTTACTATACATAAATTTGCTTATGATTTACATTTCGGAAACGTCTATTGCTTTTAGATCAAAAGAGGGCCAGAATGCAAGAGATTTACATCCGTATTGAGACAACGTTTAAACTGAGCGCCGTCCCGAGATCCGAATGGCCAGACATACCGACAGACAAAATTATATTTCTACACGAAATATCATGATTGTGGCAAGAAGTATTGTTGAAAATACATATGTTCGCAATATGTATGACTAGCGTAAACGTTTCATTACACACGTTAATTGTGCCTTGGAAAATACTAGTGCATCCAAAGGTGTTATTAAGCATATTTATGCGGTAGAGAAAATCGAAGTACTTAAACATAATATAAATGCGTAAAGTTATATTTAAACAAATCTACTGTTGCGTAGGTATATTGTTTTCAAACGGCAGATTTTCAAATTTACAATGCATGCATCTGTAGGATATTTATGTAATGAATATGAATCATAAAACCTTTTTTAAGACTATGAAATGCAATGTAGCACGCAACACTACCAGATGCATTAGAAATAGAGATATTTAAACAGTTTATATATCACCTACATAGATAAAAACATACATTTTAATAATCTTCATTATCCTTCCTATGAAGTAGATAATCTTCTTATCATTGATAATGACAGTGACACCTAAGCATTCATGTTATAAGTCATCAAACTAAATTACTTTTTATCGTCTTTGTAATTAAGATATTAAGACAGTTGCGGAAGACTTCAAATTGTTATAGACGCGTCAGCAGCTGATTCTGCGCTTGTTGACAAGCGAGATAAAGAAACATGAGATTACAGAATACGACTTTCTTTACAAAACAAAAAAAGATGTTATTCAGGTGATTCAGCATTTGGTGGTCTTGGAACTATTGGGGGTTTCGTTAAGAAGAGAAACTTACCAAATGTCTCATTCATAGATTCTACTCTCATACCAACGGCTCGCGCTGCTACGGGATCTTCAATGCCGAACCACACATTGGTGGCTCTTGTTTCGCGTCACGTTGCACAATGACTTCAATGTCTCGCTGTGGAAAACATTCAGCAACCATTAGTCGTATTGCTGCAATTATTTGTGACAGGGCAATATATAGTTTGCCCGTAGATTATGTATAATGCATGTTCATATCTCTGTCTCACAATAATGACACACAAAGTGAGGCTGGTATAAACATTATTCTGTATTCAATAATCTTGAGTGAATGAAATTGTTTGTATCGTTATGAATATGGTTTTATAATCCGTTTAATACGTGTTTTCGGTGTATATAGTGGATGTTTGCTTGGTACATGTATTATAGTTAGCATATGATGTTTTCCTGCGTACATTTTTAAGAATAACACGATGAATAAATATTATATTCACAATTTTCATCTTTTTCAAATGCAATACAATACAAATGTAGTTGGACTATGCATGATAATAATATAACTTAAGAGTTGTAACGTTTCTGATAGAATACGTTTTCACAGTAACAAAAATTGATCTGCTTCTTTGGTAACGTTGATCATCCGAATTTTCTCTTTATGTATTTATTAACATTTTTTCGTCTAAATTACTTTCTAAGCTACCATTTAAAGTGACCAACTAATACCAGAGACACTTGTAATGTGTTTTGCAAAACAAAAATGTATGTATGCAGTGTAAGGGCTAAGGTTATGTAAATGTGTATGCATTACGGTATGTGTTATAAATCATAATGTATATTGCATGAAGGTAACCAGGAAGTGTATTTACTTTCTGTTTTATGTGAAATATGTTCAGGGTATGATTTCTCTGATGTGTTGTTTGTTCTGTAATATAATGTAAGGATAAGTAATGTCTGGCCTCAAATAGACCACAGTCCTCTACTGAGTATGTAGCTAGTTTCATTTACATTCATTATGAATATTGACTGTTTTTGCAAACTTTTATTGAGCGACGTTTTAAATGTATGATTTGTCATTGATTAACTGTTTTACTTTTATTTATATTTATGTTCATGAACTTAAACATATTTAATGCTTAAATAGTATATACATATCCTATGATATGTATAATAAAATGAATATTATATGGCAGAGTGTGTGACATTGATATTGTCAACCCTCGAAACAAAATGTCGCAAATAGGCTTTTGCTTTGGGTGGCGCCTGAAAAGACAACATATAGGGGTATTTAAACCGCCAACGAAAACGTGGCCCATGATTATTCAGAAAATACATATTACCTCACTAACATTGAAATCTAAAGAAATAAACTATATGTGTGTATCTTTAGGTGAGTGCCGTGAACGTGTTTTTAATTTAGAGGGCAATGCAAACAATGGATACTACTAGAAGGAAATGCGTTGTTGTGAAACATAATACATAAACAAACAGGCAACAAAGTCAACTTTTTAACCTTCACTATATCTTTTGTAAAAAAATCCGTATTCAACAGTAGTACACATGTAAATTAGTATGTGTAAATAATTGTCATTATTTAGTTTTTGTACCACGTGACCACGGAAACAGACCTCTTTCCTCAGTTCGATGATTGGAAATTTTGGTTTTATCTGCATACACATTATATGTTATTAATTATTATTGTGGTATTACATAGAAGTATTTTAAATATGTGACGTTAACGTTGAACTACGTACCTGCCAACGTGTGCCACGTTGAGGCGCGTTACGGCCACGTTGAACTACGTAGCGGCCAACTTGTGCTTCATTGAGGCGCGTTACGGCCACGTTGAACAACATACCTGCCAACGTGTGCCGCGTTGAGGCGCGTTATGGTCACGTTGAACTACGTACCTGCCAAGTTGTGCCACGTTGAGGCGCCTTATGGCCACGTTGAACTACGTACCTGCCAAGTTGTGCAATGTTGAGGCGCGTTATGGCCACTGTGAACTACGTACCTGCCAAATTGCGCAAGGTAGCTAAACGATGCGACTTAAACGTGACACTATGACTGGTATAGCAGATATATAAAGTGTTAAACTTGGCAAAATGTTCTCAATTGAAACCTTGTCTATGTTACAACGTGTTGAGGCTGCAAAGTGTGTTTTTTTAATGACAACTAAACGTAAATGTTTATGAAAATAATTAATATAAGCTGATCTAGTAACACGACATGTAAAAATTCCTGAACTGTACATATAACCAAAAACATACATATATATTAAGTGAGGACTCTTCGATTGCAACACCCACATATGCTTTGTTTAGACTGTATGGTTCTTGTATAAACTCAGATTCAGATCTTGGAAATGCATACAATTAGAATAGGCATTCGATCAAAAGCTGCGTCGACCTGCGTTATTTAAAACAGAATCTTCAATGAAGCGTGGTATATCGACTGATATACAACGGTTTGAAGTTATGTTGCGCAGAAATTAAACGATGATGGCGATCGATTCAAACATGATCTAACAAATATCTTGTACACTACAATGGGAACTGCATTTACTGCGCATCGCCTTACTTTCTTGTACACTACAATGGGAACTGCATTTACTGTGCATCGCCTTACTTTCTTGTACACTACAATGGGAACTGCATTTACTGTGCATCGCCTTACTTTCTTGTACACTACAATGGGAACTGCATTTACTGTGCATCGCCTTACTTTCTTGTACACTACAATGGGAACTGCATTTACTGTGCATCGCCTTACTTTCTTGTACACTACAATGGGAACTGCATTTACTGTGCATCGCCTTACTTTCTTGTACACTACAATGGGAACTGCATTTACTGTGCATCGCCTTACTTTCTTGTACACTACAATGGGAACTGCATTTACTATGCATCGCCTTACTTTCTTGTACACTACAATGGGAACTGCATTTACTATGCATCGCCTTACTTTCTTGTACACTACAATGGGAACTGCATTTACTATGCATCGCCTTACTTTCTTGTACACTACAATGGGAACTGCATTTACTGTGCATCGCCTTACTTTCTTGTACACTACAATGGGAACTGCATTTACTGTGCATCGCCTTACTGTCTTGTACACTACAATGGGAACTGCATTTACTGTGCATCGCCTTACTTTCTTGTACACTACAATGGGAACTGCATTTACTGTGCATCGCCTTACTGTCTTGTACACTACAATGGGAACTGCATTTACTGTGCATCGCCTTACTGTCTTGTACACTACAATGGGAACTGCATTTACTGTGCATCGCCTTACTGTCTTGTACACTACAATGGGAACTGCATTTACTGTGCATCGCCTTACTTTCTTGTACACTACAATGGGAACTGCATTTACTGTGAATCGCCTTACTTTCTTGTACACTACAATGGGAACTGCATTTACTGTGCATCGCCTTACTGTCCGCGCGAAAATTCAATCGCGCGTCATACCTGCTATTAATGACGTCATTCGTTGATTTAAATTCATAGTGATGTATGTTTCATTGATAAAAGCTGAACAAATGGCGTCAGAATTGGAATTATTTTTATGCGTGCGTTTTTTATGTATAGTTTTACAACGTTAATTTTGTTTTTGTTCCATATATAGCATTAATGACTTGTCATGTTAAAATATTAAAACAACAACCCAAAAGGATACAGTCAGAAAAAATGAAAAAGTTATAAACATGGACTAATCAAAACAGGCAAATAAGGCGATTTATAAATACGGGCGATTCCAGTGTGTTTATGTACAGAAAACTGCGATTCCTCTTATTTCAGTCAATGGTTAAAACCCCCATAGTTAAATAAATTTAAACCGACTGCAGCGCGAACAACGTAAATGAAGACAAATTGAAGTGTGGTCGAGAAAAACTATAATGTCTACATGTAGATAAGTACGTGGAAATCTTAGCATACTTAACATGTATACCGAATTATGCCGTTAATCTGCTTAGCATACTTAACATGTATACCGAATTATGCTGTTAATCTGCTTAGCATACTTAACATGTATACCGAATTATGCCGTTAATCTGCTTAGCATACTTAACATGTATACCGAATTATGCTGTTAATCTGCTTAGCATACTTAACATGTATACCGAATTATGCTGTTAATCTGCTTAGCATACTTAACATGTATACCGAATTATGCTGTTAATCTGCTTAGCATACTTAAAATGTATACCGAATTATGCTGTTAATATGCTTAGCATACTTAACATGTATACCGAATTATGCTGTTAATCTGCTTAGCATACTTAACATGTATACCGAATTATGCTGTTAATCTGCTTAGCATACTTAACATGTATACCGAATTATGCTGTTAATCTGCTTAGCATACTTAACATGTATACCGAATTATGCTGTTAATCTGCTTAGCATACTTAACATGTATACCGAATTATGCTGTTAATCTGCTTAGCATACTTAACATGTATACCGAATTATGCTGTTAATCTGCTTAGCATACTTAACATGTATACCGAATTATGCTGTTAATCTGCTTAGCATACTTAACATGTATACCGAATTATGCTGTTAATCTTGTAACATTTAACGACGGTTCGATATCGACATGCTCAAGAAAAATACCAGTGTTCATTAAGATTCACCCCACGTAATGTTGAGTATTATTTACTTTCCATCTGGACGTGTAAAAGTGACGGAAACGCCGTTATTATCAGAATAATTTAAACATAGACACGTTGTGCTTACCAAATCACCGACTGATATTGAATGTGATATTTGCATTACGCATTCTTTTAAAAAATACGCCTATCTGTTTTAAGATGTGAATACAATGGACAAAATTCAAGCTGAAGAAGTTTCATAGGTTCAAATTGTGTTTAAATTAGCATTTCAATTGATACAGAATTGAACTTATTTTAACAAATTACGTTCTGCTTGCCTAACCATATTGACCCAGTCAGAGTTTCACGATATTAGTACGTAATCGACACTCACGTTCTACCAATATGTCATCAATATTTACTAGGCTTGGCCTCAATTTACTACGTACCGACTGTGCTATCGCTACGCTACGTTACATTTGACTTCGTGCCAGAACGTGTCATTACGAAGCGATGCGTGGAGAATGCAGTACATAGCGTATCAAAGCGTAAAAACAACGAGAGTGATGCGTGGCGGATCGTTGATTTAACGTAGAGAATAAAGCAGCATAACGTAGCAATTTACAGGGCCCTCGTCCTGCTCATGTTGTGTTATGTAACGGCCACGCTTTAAGACGTTGTGCCACTTCACTACGCATAAGTACGTTGTGCTATAACGTAGCAGATTTGTCGTGTACGTTGAACTACTTGTGCGCATTACGGCCACGTTGAATGACATGCCTTCCAAGTTGCGCCACGTTGCTGAATGAGACAACGAAAACGTGCCACTATGACTGGGGTATTAGTTTATTGCATCTGAAATGTCTAACTGAGCTGCGTTTTTTTATCGTGTGTAGATATATAAAAGTTACCACAGATTTACATGTGTCAATGAACAGTTATGCATTACAGATTACGTGTTTTGATCGTATAAATTCAACATCACGCTCTATGATGTATGCTATAAAAATAGCATTATTCCACAAAGCTGCTGCGTAGTACATGATATGAGTAATCGGCGAGAGATTAATGAAAACAAGGAGTCCAGTGATCAAAGCGCTGAACGCACTGCAATTGTTTACCATTTGTAGCACTGGGTACAACCCAATCGATTCAAATTTTAATAGCGAATGAAATTCATATTCATTGGCTTAGTTTCGATAGAGCTGCCATAATTTATATATGGCTCGATTCGGTTTGATTTCGATTGCAATATATAGCTTAAATTTTTATTTTAACAACAAACAACAACACCAACAGAAGCTCCTATTCCAAATTACCACAAATTACGACAAAGTGAAATTTAAAACATGATAAGTTCTGCATTAGCTAAAATGCAGATCACACGGTGGCTGTCGTCACTCAAAGTAAACAGTGCATGCGCATGACTTGAGCATGCACTCTCCCATTTTGATAATGAATGTAAATGCAGGTTATTGTGTCTTAAAGAAATTAAGGTGCTCTTAACACAACGTTATCGAAAATAATTCATTAACCATACAGGTTTCTAGAAATTTGCATACTTACATATCCTTTAAATGTATTAAATAATAATTTCAAGCTATTACTATTTGTTTCAGTAATTGTCATTTGTTTTTGGTGTTGTATCATTCGGCGTCTGGACAGTGTTTCATTGACAGAAATATATATTTTAATGTAAGTTGAAAGTATATTGAAAACAAAAAAATAAACCATTAGACACAACTTGCAACTATTTGATTTATGTTAACACCTTGAGTGTAACGGTCGTTAATATTTTAATAAATTAATACGCTGTTACGAAGCTTATTCTGAAAGACAAGTGAATGTTTTCTGATGCCAATAAAACCCCCGAATGGTGAATCATGTCCCATTCACCTATATTCACCACGATGAAATCACAACGTGTAAAGGGTTCAAACACATCACATATCGGCTTGGACAACGTACATGTAATAACCTAGCAAAGACATACATAAATGTAACTGGCGTGATTAATTATATTAGTGTCGCGTTACTTCAGTACATGTGATTAAAAGCATTTAGTGATGCAAGCAATATGATAATAACAATTATTTGCCAAAAGTAAACGTTTGTGGTTATGCAGTTGTTTTGAAACTGGACTCTGATCGAAACTCAATTTAATTTAAGAAATTGGCGTATATGCATTTCATGAACGATTACTACACTTGATTCGACCACATTGCTTGTTGGATGTTTTTTGCACAAACAGGTGCTCTGTCCCGCCTAGTCGCAAACTTTTCTCGACCAATAGAATATCGATCAAAACATCACGTGGGGCGTTAAATGTTAAGCATGTTACGGTATTGTTCTTCGCTCATTCTTAGTATGGGTATCATACACAGAGATTACATTGAAAACAGTAAGACAATTAGGGCGCGTGTGTACTTACGAAACGTTGATTACAGTGGAAAGTTTGTACTACAACCAATGATGACCAGGATTAAGAAATGTTAAACAGACTTACGTATAAAAGGTAAGGTATTCCCATCTGATTTTATATTAAACGCTACTTGTATGAATACAAACTGAACGTTTTAAATCACGTTACTTTCAAATTTCAGTCTTTAAAACACAATTTGTTTAATAGTTACTACGTCATCGATTTTCATCAAAGTTATCAGATCAGCAACATTTGATCTCACTGGCCACAATACCAATTTCACAAATGATTCATTCTAGTTTTGTTACAAATCGAAGAATAAGTAATTCATTCTCTTAAGTGAAAGTGTAGTGCACAGTTGAAACACATGCTTTCAAAGTCCGCTTAAATCAGTTATCTACAATTATCCTGACATCTTTGATTTGGCAATTACAATAATCGCCCTCAATATGCGTTGCTGTTATGTATATTAACTAGCATAAATCGCCCCCTTAATGCAAAAAGGACTCAAGTGACATTTTTTCTTATTTTCCCTTTTTTGTGTACTTTGGAGGTTTATGATATGATCTAGCAGATACAAAAATATGAAGCGATTATCTGACCATATAGATACAAAAAATGACAAGACCAAAAAAATTACGTCTGTGTTTCGGGCGACCCGACCCTAACTAGCGAAAGTCTTTAGCGACTACTGTATTCCGTAAAACCCGTATTCGTAAGATTCTATATAATTTTCCATGTTTTTTCCCGAAATGTATCTTTTAAAAACGTTTAAAAAACCCAATCCAGACCATAACTAACTTTTTTGAGACCGTTGCCCGAAACACACAATTAGTTTGGCCTTAATGAAATTTCTTCATAATGTCCTGGTATTTTCTTCAACCCAAACTTTTAGAACTGCAAGGGTCTGGACAAACGCAGGTCACAATGCAAATAGCTTACAAAACAATATTATATTTAATATGTAGTTGTGTGTTCATCGAAACTTTGGTTCCTATTACATCATGGCCATGCTCTTTCTGACAGAGGTTGTTAATTACAGCGTGTTTCTATAAATACGATCGAACAGTTTTATAATATACCGTAAACATATAAAAATAGTTTCATTATTCGTCCACTGTAAAGGCTCAAAGAGTATATTTATTTCGTTTTGCTTGACGCAAACCGAAATGCAGGCTAAGGATGTGTACGCTTAGCTACAATGCATACTTATTTTTTGCTGACAAATGGCAAAAATGTTCTAATGTTTCTATGGCCTCGTTGTATTATAAAAGTAAAACATTAACTTGGATGGATATAATATTTAACTGACATCTTTTTCAGAACTCGTTTCACAGGCTCAATGTTCGCTAACATCCGCGGCCCACAAACGTTCACATTTTCCGACTTTGCTTCATGGAAAGTTTTGATTACTTTTTAGTTTAAATATACGAAAATAAAACCCCAAGCAATAGAGAAACCCTTATTAATATCTTCGTGTCCTTTTTTGAAGTAAACGTATATATTAGGGATTGGCAGGAGTTCCCACTTTACAAGGCATTAACATTTTGCAGGCGTAACGGTCACCAGACTAAACTTTGCGAAACCGAAATTTCGAAAACTTAAGGTTCTTTTTTTCAAATATTACTATTTTACATAATTTATACATTAACGTGTTAAATTGTGATCAATAATTGATGTTTTTTCAAATAAAAATTGCATTTCTTTCATTATGAAATGTATGTTCTAACTTGTTTATGCATATATACGCATATTAAGCTTTGTTAAACTGTTCGCACTAATTCTCGTTTGAAAATTATGATTATAAAAAAATCCCACTTTTTAAATGTGAAAAAATCCAGTTGGAAAAAAATATTATGTTGTTTAATGACTAGAAGAGAGATATTGGGCTAGTTAAAACATGGTACAGTTTAATATTTCTGATTTTTTTTATAAACGTTTTCTTAATTTTTATGAACATTTTCTTTATTTTTTACTTTTGAATTTTCCCACTGGATTGTTTTCCCTCTTCTGAAAGTAGGATTGTGTTTTCACTTTTTAAGATGGGAACATTTTCCCGCTTTTAAAATGGGATAATTTTATTTTGTAAGAACATTTTGTATTTCCTCATTTCTATTCACGTAATGTATTTCTGATTGAAGTATGCTATTCAGCGTCTAAATTATTAGAATTCCATGGTTTAAACGCATGATAAGTAGAGTGGAACCTGTGATACCGCGGGCGAACGCAGACAACTGCTCTTGACCGATACTGCACATTTTGTTTATAATATTAAAGTGTTAATACAATTATTGCATATTATGCTTTATTCGAACGTTGATTCATTATTGTTATGTATCAAATAAGGATAAAGTGATGTTAGTATAATATTTTACACAATAAAGTATTTACGAAATACATATATGTAAATACAGAAACTAGATTTGGATATTTTTAAATCGATTACTGCTACAATAAAATTGTAAAGAAAATTTTAAACGTTAAACAGTATTCAATTTCTTGATCAGTAGTAACAGCATATTTCAAATAGCTATAATTTGATAAATAAAAAAATATGCAACAAAGCTGACCCGTTTTGAAACTATATATGCCCACAATTTCCTTTTTTATCGCCATAGAATTAAATAATGCATGCTAATCTCGCTCGTATATCAGAAACCATCAGCAATTTTCAGTGGCTGTGATTAAGCATTTTAGCTTAATACGTCAAACCATCTATAACATAATCATCATTATCATCTATATCATCATCATCATCATCATCATCATCATCATCATCATCATCATCATCATCATCATCATCATCATCATCATCATCAACATCATCAACATCATCATCATCATCATCATCATCATCATCATCACCATCATCATCATCACCATCATCATCATCATCAGCAGCAGCAGCATCACCATCATCATCATCATCATCATCATCATCATCATCATCATCATCATCATCATCATCATCATCATCATCATCGTCATCGTCATCATCATCATCAAATCATCATCATCATCATCATCATCATCATCATCATCATCATCACCATCATCATTCTCTTCATCCCATGTTATTTTGCATCATCACCGTTATATTCATTAAATGGTTTCTTAACACTACAAAAATCTCTTTACTAGTATGTACGCGTCCTTGTTTTATGTGTACGCATTAGGTTCTACAGAAACACATAAAACTAATCTCGGATTATTAACATAATATATGGCATATTCATTTTTGCAGCAATAATTTTGTGATTGCACCATTATGATCATTATCATGATCATCATCATCATCATAACAATGATCATCATCATGATCGTCATCATGATCATCATCACTCATCATCATCATCACCATCATCATTAATGATCATCATCAATGATAATCCTCAATGATCATCATCATGATCATATTCATGATCGTCTTCATCATCAGTCATCATCAGTCATCATCAGTCATAATCAGTTTCATCAACAGTCATCATCAGTTATCATCAGTCACCGTCATCATCATCATCATCATCACCATTATATTCATGCAATATTATTTATAGCAAGACATACACGTGTATACTAGGATGTACTCCTCCCATTTGTATGTGCATGCCTTATGCACCACACAAATAATATTAGCAGAATATGTGGTACATTCATTTCTTTAGAATCGTTTGTACATACACGTACCGCTTCTTTGTATCTTTGCATGTCTTTACAGAATATTATTTACAGAATTATACTACTACTAATACTACTATTACTACTACTACTACTACTACTACTACTACTACTACTACTACTAATACTACTACTACTACTACTACTACTACTACTACTACTACTACTGCTACTACTACTACTACTACTATAAATACTACTAATGATAATAATGATAATAATAATAAGTATTAATATTATTAATAATAGTAGTATTATTATTATTATCATATATTTTTTAAATTTTTGTATATTACTATCATTATTATTTTTATGCATATAAAAGACATAAAATCGCGGTTGTAGAATTTACATAAATCCCATGGTTTTTTTCCAGCCTGAAAAAGTTGAAAAAAATCCCGTGGGACAACGAAAATTCCCATGGGAAAATGTAGACATTCCACGGGAAATCCAATTTTGCATATAAATTACATAATGAAAGAAAAGCACTTTCTTATGTAAAAATCATCAATTATTGATCACAATTAAACGTTTTAACTAATGCTTTACGTAAAATAGTAATTACTCCATGAAAAACTCAAATTTGCGAAATTTCGGTTTCGCAAAGTTTTTTCGGTGGCCTTTGCGTGTGTACCAAGCATTATAGCCCTTAGGAACAATAAGATGTATGTTTTTCATAACTTGCGCAGGGCCTTGTTGAGATAATGGACTCACAGTTTGCAGAAAGCTTGCACTGATGTTTATTGACATCGAAACAGTTCACTTGTATTAGATAAAATAGATGCTCTGGATAGCCAATCAAAATAAGACTGTTGTCTGCGAATAAATGTGTGAATTAAATCTAGCAAGATCTTTATAATCTTAATATGTGTTATTTAATATTATTCTTCATTATTTCAACACAATATATCATATTATCTTCCTGGTTTATTAATAATAATGCAACTGTCACGAGCTTGGAAGTAGTTAACGCGGTCTTCAGGCAGAACACATTCAACGTTACTTACCGGTATATAAAAAACGAATATTAGAATATATGCAAATAAGTAAAACGAATAATCGAATATTGATTTCATTATTCGGTCCCATTCCTAGTATTTATTATATACCTATATGCAGAAGGCGTAACGACTATTATTTAGTGATTTAAACAAACCTTCAACCTTAAAACACAACATTAAGATTGAAATTTAAATTATATGGTGTCTTTGATGTGCATTTCATAATGACGTCATAATGGCATTTATTTTCGCGCGTTCATTTCATGAAATTAGTTTGTTCAGAATAAATAAATGATGTGTTACGTTGTAATTTTTTTTTTTATCGTAATGAGGTATATAATTAATGGACTTAATAAACAGAGTATTACATGGCTATGTGCTCATATAGGTTGTACTGCACTCGTTGATTGTGTAAACTTGCATTGTACTCGCCCTGCAGGTTCGCGGAATACACATATATTGTTATTATTACGTTTGTTGTTGTTGTTTTTTGTTCAACTCAGGTTAGGGATAACTGAAGAATCTTTATACAAATGGGCCCATGATAAAGAATCTTAGTCGAACAATAATTATACACTTTAGAACTCTGAGTTTTAATACATGCAATCAGGGTTTTCTGTCCCCCAAAAATGCATTGTTCAAGGATTTTGACACAAAAGAAATAACATAATTCAAAGTGTAACTATTTAATATCATGCATGTCCTCTAAAGCATAGTGCTTCAAACACATATTTTAATTTTGACGTTTTTTTTTCTTCAACTTACGTTAAGTACATTTTAAGTATCAATATCAATATGAATCCTGGGCAGGTATAATAAAACCCATTGGAATACTGCAATCATGTAACAGTCCCTATATATCGTTGCTTGAAACATCATTACCGAGATGATTTCGTTTTGTGGGTAGAACAAGCTCTTAATTTCTTAAGCGAAAGATTATTCCAACGCTCCCCGAGTAGAGATCGAACTCACGATTGGATGGCGGACACCGTAGCCAATTGAATGTATAACTGATGGATGATGAGATACTATAGGAATATATGCTGCAAACTAACGCATAAACATCAAAAAATAGTACTTCATATATCAAGTGTTCAAAATGAAGATGCAATAATTTATCAGATGTGCTAACTAATTAATATGATATTCCGAAAATATCAAACCTGTAGTATTGCACTTTTACAACAGACATAAACATTATAATATATTGTATATTCAATTTTAATATTCAATTAAATTCCGAAACATCATCGCCTAATTGTATTACATGAATTGGAACTATAAATAGGCCAAATGATTCATTGAACTAGCTATGGTGTCTACCATTATATCGGGAGTTCATCAGATCTTCACATACTCACGGAGCGTTCGAATGATATTTAAACAGAAAACATGCTCAAAGGTGTGTCACTAATACAATGAAGATTTAGGCCTCAATTAAACATCATTATTCATGGAGTAAACTTACACGCGGGTTTCGTTTTATCTATTTCTTTGAATAGCAGCTCTTTGCTTTTTACATTGTTTTTATATATGTATATACAAAATTGATGTCCGTAAACACAACTCAGTGTGTAGTTAGGAATTAATTTATTGTGCTATTGAAAGTTGCAAATAACATTTGAACTTACATTTATACGTTCTTATTGTACATGTACATATGACAATATAACTTGTATACATTTTCTTTCTTAAACAGGACACAATTTCAGCCCGTATTAACCAGACTAGAATATGGAATACAGAGATTGTACATCATTAAATATAGCTGTGAGTCGATAAAAATAATACAAATACTCAGGATTTTCAACACATATCCGTTGCTGGATGGCCATTCATCCAGTGTCGTTTCCGCGAATTATGTGTAAGTGTTGACAGCTGAGCAGTTTCGACATCACTTTGAACATGTTTTTAAGAAGTCAACTAAAAACATGTCATCCCACAACGAAGCATCAGTTTTCAGGCCTTTGGAAGTATCAGAGCTCCACAACGTTGAATTCCTTATAGTCGGCTCTACTGAACAGTTGTTAGATCTTCCACATGATTTAATTTCAGCTCTACCCAATTAAATAGCATCACAAATGATGCGGGTTGTTTATTGTATTGTTAAGAAGTCAGCATTCTGAAATCAGTACATATAGATTCAGTGAGATACGGGACGCATACTACTATTGCTGGTATGCGATTCTTTAAAGGCATGCCGAACCTCACAATTGGCACGGAATTAATCACATTATACAAACTTGTAAATACAAGTTAACCTCAAAGAATTGTAATTCAAATTCAAAAATTATTACAGAGATTGTTAACTCAATTACATTACAATTTAATTAATTAAAGATTTTTTTCTCCAGAGCAACACAATTGCACCTTTCTGAGGCATGATGAAATAAAGGAAAACGAGTAACAGCTACATTCCTTTAGTTCAATGTATTTTGAGACCAAGCATCATACAGCAGATATTCCAGATCATCGTCATGCATATTTTACGGAAGAAGCCGTAATACGTTGTGTAAAAGATTCGATTACATAGATATGTTGTATATCATGGAAACAAAATATGCAATTACATTTAATGAATACATTTGCATATCTCAACCGTTGATAAACTTGTACTTTTTTCTGTCCTGAAATACAATTAGCATTATAAACATGTCTAACTTGCATTCAGTTGTTTATGAATTAGTGTTCTTTCAGAAGTTTAAAATTGTATTAACAATAAAACACCGTTGCATATTTTTTTGCATATTGTATAATGGGCCTATGTACTTGAGTAATAATGAAACCGTATGCATAAACACATACGTTTATTAACTGTGTTTGGAAGTGCAATTTATTTATGAATTGTATTATTTATAAATGTTGAGAAAATTGCACATATTCGAAATATTTAACTTGTTATAATTTTGAAAGTTTAGTTATTATCTAACTAATTGGAATTGTTGCAGTGTATGCTTTCAGAGTTTATTTTGTCCGGATACACAATGTGTGTTGACAACAAATCATTCGCCTCAACAAAATGTTAAGATTGTTGTGATAAGCGTAAAAAAGATTGAGGAGATTGATATAATTGCACTCATATTTGGATTATTTTATTGACATGTGATAATAATTAGTGAACGCATTTGTTAAATGTAATTTAAAATATTTTTGTTTAATTTTTATATTTGTACTTATCTATTATCCCTTGCTTTGTAAACTTATCGTCGTACTTGAAGACGATTCATGTTACTAAAACACTCAACAACATGATTTTTTTTTTCTTTAAACAACTAAAGTGTTGGCAATTTTTTTAATTAACCTTTTACAGACCTATGGTGTCTCAACATGATTATGGTCACTTGCAAAGTTGTTTTATTGACATAATAGTGGCATACAATGGGATAGGACGTAAAAAAATAAAATTAAAATAAATGTGTTATGTATTCAAGTGTGTTGGACGTTTTTTTTATTAAAAATAGTATGTACAATATGCATGTTTGATGTTCGTAAATATTACAACTTCAGTTTGATTTGACATGAACCATATGTCAGATGACATTCGAAAAATCATTGAATGCATTTGTTAAATGTATATTCTTGACTTTGTTTTACTTTTGAACTTGTATTTGTCAAGCTTTTGTTCTTTGTACATTGTTCATCTTACATGCTCTCGAAGACAAATCTATCAAAATCTCAATAAATGAATTACGTTTTTACTTAATTAAACTTACAGGGATAAAATATATTTGTCTGCTTATAATATTTTTTTCCATATATCATTTTTGTGTGATTTTGTAGCATAAAACACAGAAGCATTTTGATATAAACATCAGTGTTAAAGTTATTTAATGTAAAAAGGTTCCAGTTCGCAATGGCTTTGTATAATTTACTATTGCTCGCTTAAAACTATTGGACGCCTTGTGCTGATAATATGAAATTATTTATTAATCATTTGACTTTCATTTTGATTATTTATTTTACCAAATCTAAGTATAAACTGTAAGGTGGTTTTAGTCTTGAAGCAGGTTTAAATGAATTCAGAACGCGTTGCTTTAAAACGCAGATTATGATTTGCGTGATCGGTACAGGTCCAGATGGCGGCTATGTTGGTTAGTTAAGAAAAAGGCATCATATTTTTCAGCTCGCTTGTGGTCAATTTATTATTCTGAAGCCAAAGATTGTTAACATTTGGTCGATGTAGCAAACACTATACACTAAAAATCTAAATGCTTAAGGTTCTTATTTGATTTTGCAAATAGCAGTACAGAAACAAATATAAATATTACCACAAGGTCAGGTACAATGACAACATTTACAGCAAGTAGTATACACTTATTCAAAAGACAGACTTTGTCAAAAATACAATTTAAGCACCAAAATGTATTTTTTATGACCCTACCATCAATAACTTTGTCCAGCATTTGAGGATTTTCAAATAACTTACCAGAAATGTTAAGCATAATGACACGGTGTGTCGCGCGCAGGAACCAAGTTTCTAGGTCCAAGGTCAAGGTCACACTTAAAGGTCAAAGCTCAATTATTAAAATTTTAGCCTTCTATCCCTGTCCGGAGCATAATTGTGACCAGCATGGAAGGAATTTCAAATAACTTGCCACAAGTGTTGAACTTGGTGAGACGGTGTGTCGCGCGCAAGAACCAGATCCCAAGGTGCAAGGTTAATGTCACACTGAAATTTCAAAGGTCAAATATAAGAATTTAAGCCATAGACACTGTCCGGAGCATAATTTTGTCTACCATGGATGGAATTTCAAATAACGTGGCACAAGTGTTAATCATGGTGAGACGGTGTGTCGAGCGCAGGAAACACGTCCCTAGGTCCAAGATCAAGGTCACATTTAAAGGTCAAATGTCAAAAATAAGAAGTTAAGCCTTCTATCCCTGTCCGGAGAATAATTTTGTCCAGCATGGAAGGAATGGCCATTAGAAATCTTGTGTCGATTTCACCTCTTGACATTGGTGACCTCTCGGTTGGGTTTGGTCTTGGCCTCGGGTTCAGCCCGGCTGGCAGCGTGGCCGTTCCTGTACTTCTTGATGCTGTCGCGGGTGATGCCGTTTTTGATGAACTGTGATAACTGTTTCTAGCACAGGTCCTCCTAGTACAGCTTGTCCATGTTCTCGGACACGTGTCTGTCGAAGTTGTGGGAGGACATGAACCTCCTCTTTTAAACCCTTGCTCTCCGCTTCATAACCAGGTAAACGCTTTGTTGTGCGTGAGATGTCGATGCCAGAGTCAGCGCTGCATTGTGGGCGCCGAACACGCGGGCAACGGTGGTGCTCACGAGGCCAACTGCCTCCATCTAGAAAGCGTATTCTTTCACCTCCGTGCTGCCAAGTGTTTTCTATGGGTTCCTTATCGTGGTGTGTTTTATGTATTCCGTTATTTTGAACAGAACACAACGTGGTAACCATAATAACAAGATGTGCCTCCATCATAATCTATGTCCATAGTCAAGGTCACTTTAAGATCAAAGATCAAGTATATGAATTAAGTCCATGGATTCTGTCTGGAACATAATTTTGTCCGGCATGAACTTTTTTCAAATAACTTGGCAGAAATGGTAAGCATTATGAGACCCCATGTGGCGTTCAATGCTCAAGTCTGTATCTGAAAGGTCAAGGTCATTAATCAAGGTCAACATTCAAATAATTTTCCAGAGCATAATATTGTCATGCATGCAGGAATTTTCAGATAAATTGGCAGAAATGATCAAAATCACCAGATGATGTGTTGCGTGACAAAACTGACTTGTGAAGTTAGTTAATTACTTCCCTTAATTCAGGAGTGTGCAAAGCATAATTCAAAAATCATAAAAGTCATTTTATTGATTTTTCACAGAATGAATTAAGAGAGCAAGTGTAAGTGATTCATAGAAGAAACATAACTCATAATTGCCTTAAAGTTTAAATTACTGCCCTTTATTAATTTTGTGTCAGGACTAACACTACTTTGTGATATCCAAATTACTCCACACAATACGAGAATACATTAGCAGAAAGAAAACTATAAAAGGACAATGTTCTTTCTGCAAAATTATTAGTATGCCGACAGAAACAGCGGCGCCATGTAGAAATGACTGCATAGGTGGGATAACCGTGTCTGTGGACACATTTCTAGTTTCTTTATAATGTGATACAAGAGAAAAACATGGTCGGACCGGCTGTCTACTTTTCGTCGTCGTCGGCTTCTAGTTCTTTATAAATGCCTTCCTCTGGCGCACGCGGTTGTCCTTCTGGCCCTTACAAATATTGTGTCGAGTTCACCTCTTGACATTGGTGACCTCTCTGTCGGATTTGGTCTTAGTCTTGGGATCAGCCCGGCTGGCAGCGTGACCGTTCTTGTACTTCTTGATGCTGTCGGGGGTGATGCCGTGTTTGTTGATGAACTGTGATAACTGTTTCTTGCACAGGTCCTCCTCCAACAGCTTGTGCATGTCCTGGGACACGTGTTTGTCGAAGATGTGGGAGGAGATGAACCTCCTCTTTTAAACCCTTGCTCTCCGCTTCATAACCAGGTAAACGCTTCGTTTAGTAGGGGGAGTCGATGCCAGAGTCAGCGCTGCATTGTGGGCGCCGAATACGCGGGCAACGGTGGTGCTCACGTGGCCGACGTCCTCCATATAGAACGCGTCTTCTTTCACCTCCGTTTTGCCAGGTGTTTTCTATGGGTTTATTATCGTAGTATGTTTTCTGTATTCCGTTTTTTTTTAAACAGAACACAACGTGGTAACCATTATAAGATGTGTCGCCCGCAAAAACTATGTCCATAGTCAAGGTCACTTAAAGATCAAAGGTCAAGTATAATAATTAAGTCCATGGATTCTGTATGGAGCATAATTTTGTCCGGCATGAACTTTTTTCAAATAACTTGACAGAATTGGTAAGCATTATGAGACGCATGTGGCGTTCAAGGGTCAAGTCTGTAGCTGACAGGTCAAGGTAATTAATCAATATCAAATGTCAAATAATTTTCCAGAGCATAATATTATCATGCATGCAGGGATTTTCAGATAAATTGGCAGAAATGATCACAATCACCAGATGATGTATTGCGTGCACAAAACTGACTTGATAAAAACGATAAAAGGCATTTTATTGATTTTGCACAGAATTATTTAAAATAGCAAGTGTAAGTGAAGCATACAAGAACCATAACTCATTATTGCCTTCAAGTTTTAATTACTACCCATTTTTTGTCAGGACTAAAACTAGTTTGTGATATCCAAAATACTTCACACAATAAGAGAATACATTAGCAGAAAGTAACCTATAAAAGGACAATACTCTTTTTGCAAAAAGTATTTGAATGCATACAGAAAAAGCGGCACCATGTAGAAATGGCTGCATAGGTGGGGGCATCCGTGTCTGTGGATACATTTCTAGTTTCTTCGCAATGTGTTACAAGAGCAAAAATTGTTCGGGCCGGCGTCTTACTCGTCGTCGTCGTCGGCTTCTAGTTTCTTTATAAATGCCTTCCTCTGGCGCACGCGGTCGTCCTTCTGGCTCTTAGAAATCGTGTGTCGATTTCACCTCTTGACATCGGTGACCTCTCTGTCGGGTTTGGTCTTGGCTTTGGGGTCAGCCCGGCTTGCAGCGTGACCGTTCTTGTACTTCTTGATGCTGTCGGGGGTGATGCCGTTTTTGATGAACTGTGATAACTGTTTCTTGTACAGGTCCTCCTCCTACAGCTTGTGGATGTCCTCGGACACGTGTCTGTCGAAGTTGTGGAATGAGATGAACCTCCTCTTTTAAACCCTTGCTCTCCGCTTCATAACCAGGTAAACGGTTCGTTCTGTGTGGGATGTCGATGCCAGAGTCAGCGCTGCATTGTGGGCGCCGAACACGTGTGGAACGGTGGTGCTCATGAGGCCGACGTAGAACGCGTCTTCTTTCACCTCACCTATGGGTTCCTTATCGTAGTGTATTTTATGTATTCCGTTTTTTTAACAGAACACATCTCCGTTGAAATTTGTTATTGTTTGTAGTAATTACTATTTTAAATAAATTACGTACTGCATCTATGAAATGAATGTGTCAAATTACATTTTTTCTAACATTTGATACAGGTGATTAAATTTGATCAATTATCATATGAGAGTGTTCGGTCCTAGTGAAATTCATGTTAGTGAGTCGTGAGACTTAGTTATGGATCTATTGAGTTTAATTATAACTTTCGTAGTTAAAACTACTTACAATTAAATGAATATACTATATTTACTATCTAGCCAAACAAACTATTATTAAAATTCTAAATTAAAGTACATATTATTCTAAATTTAACAATTTATATGCCCAGTATGTAATTCTTAATATACTAATATAATAATATAAAGGGTTAAAAGGAAAATAACATAGCACATATATGTTCGATATGTAATGTATCAAATCGTAATACAAATGACCAGGTGAGTAATCATATATCGATCAGGGCTGGTATTTATTAAGAATTTTTTGTCGAAAATCTTACAATTCTAAAACTTGAATTGTTTGAAGACTTTGACATTGAAGTTTATATATAACTCCGATCATAAAAGATGTAATATTTGCCATGCTTTGTATTCCTAGCACAGTTTATCAAAAGCAAATTCAAATTTTGTCGTATTGTTATGCGGAGTTATGGCCCTGGACTTAATATCATACATTTGACTTTTTAGCCGTTTCCGCTCTCCAAGTCCAACATTGTTTATCCGATCTTCAACAAACGTGGTGAAAAGCTTTTTTGGTATAAAATCTTGGTCAAATTCAATAATCAACCAAAATCGCCAACTGTGACGATATGGCCCTTAAATTATCAACAGTCAGCCTGTTAAGCCGTTCCGCTTTCAATGTTTTTATCAGTTTTTATCGAATCTACACTAAACGTAACCAATTGTCAGTGGGAATAGTTATCAAGAGTTTTCCTTGCGTGATTGAAATATGTTTGATTAAGGAAACCAAACAGGTCTTACTATGTTTTGAACCTTTTCTTTGAGTAGTTTTGTGTTTAGTATTCGCTATATGTTTTTTGTGTTGTGCTGTGTTGTTTTTGGCAATTGGTCACCTGCCCTAAATAAAGGACCTCGTGCTGATAATAAGAGTTCTCTACTGCTGACGCAGCTGCAGTTTCACTTTGTATCATATTAGGTAGTTGGTGAAATGGTCTTACTTGTCGGATGTGTGTGGCCAGTGTAATCCAGACGTCGTTAACTTGGTAGTTAGATGTGAAATTGAGATTCGCATGGTACTTTAAAAATATATATGCCATAATATTAATTTTTGTATGTATCGTTGTTGTTTTTTTCTTTACTTGAGTTCTTGAACATCTGTTTCAGTTACATCACTGACCAATTCTTAATTTGTTGTACATTTTTCCCCAAATATTTTGAATATTGGTATAAGTTGTAGTCAATTTATCTTTTGGAATATGTTGTTATCGACAGTAAAACGGTATATTACCATCATTACGATGTTCTTTTAGTGTTTTGTGAATTTTAAAATGTTTCATATTAGTGATATCAGTTGGGTGTTTGATGCTCCCGATCTATGACATCAAGATCTTGATATTTTTGGTCTTCCGTTAATTTCATATATTTTGTAGTTTGTTCTTGGAGTTATATAATTCTTTTATTGGTGGACTAGTTGGTTTGTGCCAAGAGACATGCGTCATTAGTTGCGTTAGTTATATTATATATATTAGTTATATTATATATATTAGTTATATTATATATATTAGTTATATTATATATATTAGTTATATTCAATAACAGTATTTGTTTAATTTAATTCTAATTTAGTTTTCCAGCTCCGTAGTTTATCATTATGTACGTTAAATAATACATTATTTCCTCGTATATTCAATAAGAGTATTTGTTTAATTTAATTCTAATTTAGTTTTCCAGCTCCGTAGTTTATCATTATGTACGTTAAATAATACATTATTTCCTCGTATATTCAATAAGAGTATTTGTTTAATATAACTCTAATAATTATATAATTACTATAATATATAACAATACATAATTTTATAAAACATAAGGTTAATATGCAGCGTACCTATATAATTGAGTACATTGTATTGTGTTCGAACCTGAACAGTTTTTAACATTTGTTTGAGTGGTTATAATCAAAGTCATTTTTGATTAACTAAAAAACATTTTGGTTCTTAACTTGTATTTTTGATCCTGTGTATGTTTGTGTAAATGCATACTACTTCGTGTTAATGATTGAATTGTAACAGTATCTTTCATGTGGTCATTTTCTTATGTCCTTTGTTGTTTCTGTACAGCTATTAACTCTCCGACTATCAAACACATGGAATGAGAAAGCCTCTGGACTTTTAGTGCTTAGGGATCGCTACAAGGACCAGGGGGGGGGGGGGGGTAGCAATATCGAGGGTTCAGAACGGCGATCAATACTTTGATTGTTGTAGTATGGGTTGCTTCTGGTATATAGAGAATATTATGTGAGTGTTTGATAAATATCAAGCGTTTTGTGCGAGACTGAGAAACCCTGCGCTATCCTGTTTCAAGCCGAGAATGAAAAACGTGATATTTAGCTAACATTTCCTATTATGGTGTGCTCATAAATCATGTAAACGACGTAAAAATATGTCAAAAAATAACAAGGTTTTGGTTTCACAAGTTTTTAGTTGCTGAAAATGTCATCATTGTTTTGACGTTACATTGAGATACATTTTCTTATATAAATAACTTGTGCTCATAACAGCGATCAAATAAAGCTAAAGTCAAAACGAGGTGTTGTTATCCGATCTCTTTCTAGTAAGATATATAGTATTTCTTTGGCCACCTGTTCTGTTTAATTCGTTGCGAAACTGTAAGTATTGTTAGTACGATGCGCTGAATATGCTTACTTCGTAAATAAACTTTATGTTCTGTTCAAGACCTGTTTTCGTAATAACGATGATGCATATGCTGTTGTTTTACTTTAAAATATGTTATAACTACTTTCACTGAATGCATGTTATTGTACTTATATTTATTTGCCAAAGACAGTAAGTTTGCATTCAATTGTTCCCACACACAATTAGATATATTTACTAAAAATATTATAGCATTGCCGTGTATAAGATATGTACCACTTTAAATGAAAATTAATCACACCCAACAAACCTTTATAACTGTGTATACTATTTGTTTTGTTGTTGTTTTTGTCGCCTATTTCATTGTTTTTGCTGTGTTTTGTAATTGGCTCAAGATGAGGTTTAGTGGCCCATTGTTGTCATTCCTCCTTTCACTTTAATCACATTCTCCTCTGACTAACCGGTTGGTGGAAATAAAATATGTTTCCTAAATATTGCACGCTTACAATATTATAGTTAATTCAGTATTACACATTGATCAATTTGTTACTTACATTTACTTCATAATGAAGAATAAAAAAACAAACAATTCTAAAGTGCAAATTGTTTTGTTTTGTTCTATAAGCCTAAGGCCTAGGTTGACATCACTTCTCGATGAGGGTGTGGAGTAATATTTACTATACCAAACAAAAAACTGTTGTTCAGAGAACAAACTAAACATGCTTGCTATAAACTAGCCAAGTTCATGCAGACCAACATTTTCAACACATTTTTACAAGCGTCTATTGATAAAAAGGTGCGCGGTATACCAGAAAATCTCCAGTTGCTCTTTTGTATCAATTTCTGAAGTCACACGTAGACAACCAAGCGCTCATCATCATTGATTGTTTAAATACATTTTAATAAGCGCCTATCGATACTTAGCTAATTGGTTATGCCCGGAAAACACCAGTTTCTATTTTAGGCCCACGCGCGGGGTATATTACATTCAACGCAATGGCATATTACAATTTATGTAAGGACTGGTATATGTGATTTTAAAATAGGAAAGCGAAGTGAGGTATAAAACTCGCAAATATATATTACATTTTATATTCGGATTTTGGTGATTAGTGACTAAATACATTTAGACGTTATGTTAAATAGAAAAAACTAATTAATATATGAGTAATACAATTTCAAAGACATCACCAGGAAGGAAACCCGTATTTACATTCGCTGGTCTTTTATTTAAGGCACGTGACCAATTGCCTATACAGTACAGAACAATACGCACAACACAACACACAAGATAAAAAATGATTAAAACGGGAGTCAAACTTATAAATCAATTGAATTAAAAGTATTAAAGCGCACATCCGTTATACCTTAATCATAGTTCTTACTATACCGCACATGTATTGCATGTTTTACTGTAACGCTTATGCTACCACTCATATTTTATAATTGCTAATATCCAAATATTAATTGTGTTAATTGATCATTTGATTTGTATGTGAATAAAATATGTGCACTCTCATTTTTTACAAATAAAACAGCAAGTCAATTAACACTGACATTTCAACACTAACATTGTTCACTAAGCAAAAGTGTCATATTATATAAATTATCATAGGCATTTAAGGGGATATTAAATATTGCACCCCGATGAGAGTGATGTCAATCGAGGCCGAAGGGGGCAATATTTACTATAACCCTTAACATGCCTGTGATATTTATTTTATTATATCGAACAAAAATACTCTAATTCAAAGAACAAACAAGTCGTACATTGAAACTAAATTTTGTTGTTGGAAAATCAAGCGCTCATGGACATTGATTGTTTTGAAATACACTATAATAAGCGCCAACTGATTATTAATTAATACGGAGTTCTTGGAAAACCCGAGTTGCTATTTTAAAGCCTAGCGCGGGTCATATTTTAATCAAGCGCGGGGTATATTAAAAATTATACCCCGCTTGGTGTACATTACTTTCCAACGCCATGACATATTAAATGTATGCAGGGATGGGTATATGCGATTTAACAATGTGAAAACGATGTGAGGTATAATAATTCATAAGAACAATTCATCTAGTTTAAGAAAGCGTATAAAGTTTTAAAATCTTATTGACAAAACCAAAGGTATTTTGAAATATGCAATATACAATGTAAATATCGATTCCTAATTGCGTGGATACGTTTACATTTGGTCAATTGATCGTACCAGAATTATATTGACTTTCTTGTAATTCAAAACGAAGGTCAGGTGAGAATTGTAAAACAAAGATCATAATTATTTAAATATATATCGGTGGGTCTATTCTAACGTTATCAATTCAAAATGGCTTCTTATGCAGGTACGTGTTATATTTTATTAGAGTCTAAATATGGAAATAATTTGAATTGTAACTTATATTAAAATAATCTTGAAAACGAAAATAAAAACAATGTAAACTTACGTTTAAATTGATCGTTACTGTTTCCTTTGTTAAATTAATTTACAAAATCAGCTTTGTTTCATAAATGAACACTCAAGTGAGTAAAAACAAATCAATGATGCATCTAATAACCTTAGGCAGTGGTTACTGGGTTTTAACAGCTAATAATATACCACATGAAAATATAAACAAGTAAATGGACGCAATTAAACCATTATAACACGAAACGTGGCTAATTTTCCGTACAGAAAAAGAGAAAATCAAGTATAGGTTAATCTGCAAAAAAACTATGGGCTGAGCCAAATAATAAATACTTGAAATTCCCAGTTATTGTTCCGTACAATGTTCATGATCCCGAAGGGTGGCGTGACATATTAACGTCTTTTGTACCATCCATCCGAATTCTACTTCAACTGCCGTTGAATTTGTCTTGGTGGAAAGTGACTCGAATTCAACGAAACATAATATGCAGCGCTCCCCCCGGGTGGAGATATTGTCAGGTCGTTTCAGTCTGATGATTTTAGCAGCATCCATTATAAGAGGACGGATACGTTTTCAGGGATTAATTAATTGCCCTTTGCTTGTAAATTGGCTTTTGTTTGCTTTACTACAAACAATTACTTTGTTGGCTATGTTAGGAATGATCTAAAAAAAAACGTTATTTTTGCCGATATAATGCAAAAATGTTTGCCTAAATAAAACGAAATGTCACGCGCATAAACAGGCCTTTAGGCCAATAGTTAAGGCTATACTACACTTTAAAAGTCGATGTTGGCGTTTTGTGTGTCTAACATCTAACATTGGCAGGAACGATTGGAATTTAAAATAACTTTACTCAAGTGTTTGCCTAAAAAAGACAGCCTGTCGCAAGCAAGAAGAATCGGGTCCATGAGTTAAAGCACAAGGTTACAAGTAGAGGTCAACGCTTCATCGAAAATAATATACCCGTATCTCCCGATAGTATGTTTATTAGATTTTTTGTGGAGGCCTATGGTTTAGTATTTTCTAATAAAACTAAAATTGTCACATGAGTGACGGATATACCCCGCACTATGGCCTTGTCACAAAACTATGGCTTCCATTCGAAAGACATGGACAGAGAGAGAATGCTTTAATCTGTCAATGGTCAACAGTGTATTTAGAACAAAATAATTTCAAAAGAAGCTATAACTCTATCAACATTTAGTGGCTTGTAACAAAAGCTGAACTTGATATGTATTTTATGATGATACGACTATGTACCAAAAATAATTTAAATATGTGAAGCCTTTCATTAGTTATTGTCCATGTTGTTCGGGAATTTAAGTAAAAAAGGGGCCATGACTGTGTCAAAATTTAGTGGTTTGTAACCAAAGTGGAACATGACCTGTATTTTATGATGCTACACATGTGTACCAATAATTATTTAAATATGTCAAGCCATTGTTGCGTTATCGTCAGGAAATTATTTTTTTAGGGAATTTAAGTCAAATACAGGGCCATAACTCAGTCAAAATTTAGTGGTTTGTAACCAAAGTCGAACTTGCCCCGTATTTTATGATGCTACACATATATACCAAGAATTATTTTGATATGTCAAGCCATTATTGAGTTATCGTCCGGAAATCATGTTTTTAGGGAATTTTAAGTCGAAAAAGGGCCATAACTCTGTCAAACTTTATCCAACATCGAACTTGACCTGTATTCTCTGATGTTACACATGTGTACCAAAAAATATTTGAATATGTCAAACCTCTCTTGAGTTTTCATCCGGAAACCATGTTTTTAGGGAATTTTAAGTCGAAAAATTTAGTGGTTTGTAACCAATATCAAACTTGACCTGTATTCTATGATGTTACACATGTGTATAAACAATTATTTGAATATATCAAGCCTTTGTTGAGTTATCATCCGGAAACGAAATACCAACAGAACGACAGACCGTCTGACCGACGGACCGACAGACCGACGAACCGAAGGACCGACAAGCTCACTCCTATATATCCCCCCCTCCTAAACTTCGTTTGTGGGGGTATAACGAGGCAACGCAAAGCAAATGCCAGCATACTACAATTTATTTGCATTTTCATCACTTTGTATGCCTAAACTAAATACATGTAATACCGCCATATTACGGTTGGATATCTGCACACAAGACAAGGAGTTAGACAGAAGTGGAAAGTGGAAAGCAAACGTTTGGATGAGATTGGGGAGGAAAAACGAGGGTATTCAGCAAAAGAGGGAAACAGGTGTACTGAGGAGGAGAGGTGAATAAGTGAATAACAAATGGTAAAATAAGGAATACAGGGAATGATACAGAGAATGTATAGCTGGAGAGAACGAGAGTAGAATGATGCTGTTAAAATGAGATGACGTACGGACGGACAAAAGATAATGTGAAGTTTCAAATAAAGATAGTGTGGTAAGGAGGGGTCGTGAGTCGTGTTAGGGTTTCAAGGAGCAAGAAAGTGCGATTGATGGAGCAAGGATGACACAATGAGAAGCAAAGAACAAAATGTGGGAAAAAATGTATTATTAATTTTACAGGTTTGAATTTCCACTTAATAAAAATTTATGTTTCAATTAAGAAATAATTTTCGATGTATCGTTGTTTATCGGCCAAGAACGATAACGATAGTTTAACAAGGATATTTTTATTCTTTGTCTATAGTAAAATTAGCGTAGGACCTGTTAGAATATTCTGTCAAGCATTGTCATTTAACGATGACGCGTTTAGAATGTTTAGAGCCTTTGATTGGAGCGTACACAAACAAATTAAAATTAGTTTGAACAGCTATCAATGCTGTCTCTGTTGTTGTTTAAATTTATTTGACTTATTACATACAAATTGAAAGATCTTGACATATACATATTACATACGAATCACAGATAAGCTCAAGAGATAAGCTAAAGAATAATGGCGACTTCGATTGTTTAAATCGCCATCGCAATTCAATGTTTTCTTTACACGATCATAAACAAAATTCTCAATCATGTTTGTATTGTTGTTTCACGTTGGCATCTTTTAATTGGTTGCCAAGTATAGAGTCGTTTAACTTTTAACTTTCAAACTATGGATTAGTACTAACAATCAAATATGTTTTTTGATTTGAAAAAAACAAACAGCAAAGTCCTTCTGTTTTTCTTAAGTGTTTTTGTATTAACTGAACTATGATTTTCATTTTCCCTGTCTGAAAACATTCATAGTACGACATTGTGTTTGACTGCACTCAAAAACAAACACACACTTCACAATGGTTTATTTTACCTATTGTAAAATAACTCATAAGCATAAACCTTTATTAAAAATATTTATTCTCAGACAGATAACTAGAAAACGTGAATGTTCTCTAAACATGTACAACAAAGAGGCATTAATATAGTCCCCAACAATATTAAATAAGGATTCATTTACTAATTTCTTCATCAAATGAAAATAACCTGGTGTTAACATTTCAAGTATTGATGTAATGTAGATGACTTTTAACAGAGATGTTCGCTGTTACATTTTACGTTGTCCTAACAGTAGCAGAGAATAAAAAAGAACTCGCGCGAAAATACACAAGTCTGTGCTTTTGCCCACGTGACCGATGGTCATCTCTTGGCAACACAAACTTCAAACAGTTATTTAACCCACAATATTTTGTCCAAGTTTTATAACATATATTTTGAAATATTTAATGCACAGAACAAATTTCGGAACTAATGGGTTTTATAATCACCATAGGCTTGCAAAGTGAATTGAACCCATTGCAATTCATGCAGTTGAACGAGAATTGTGGGATCATTATAAATATTGAGGTATATATCGGAAGGCCTTTTTTGAATTTATATATTTATAATGGCTTCTTCTTCAGGTACGTGCTATACTAGTATTTTACTATTGTCTATATATCGAAATAATAATAATAATAATAATAATAATAATAATAATAATATAATAATAATAATAATAATAATAATAATAATAATAATAATAATAATAATAATAATAATAAAATATGTAATGTAAAAAACTTGTTTTTTCTGTATTGTTGTTAATTTAACATTGATATTAAAATATTAATCTGAAAGTTTATATTTAGTCCGTGAAGGACGCTGGTGCGTAGTGGATTTGGTGTCCGCCTAACTATCGGGAGGTCCCGGGTTCGATCCCCACTCTGGGAGCGTTCTCAAGATCTCCACCAAAGACACCAAATACTGGTTCTACCCAGGAAATGGACTCGACAGTGTCTCTATAAGCCTTAGGTTTTCGATTGAATCGAGCTAAAATAAATAGGTTTGAACTAAGTCTATGTCGAAAAATAAAATAAAAAAACACAAGAAAATGACTTATGACGATCTCTTAAAATTAATTGTTGATGTATTCTTTGTTAAATTAATATATACAATCAGTTTCTCCTTCATTAAAACTGTATTTTAAATATTTGTTCAGGGGATAGTGGGAATGTAAATAAGAGTAGAATTTATGAAGGAGGATGGGGAAAGAGAAGTGGGAAGTGGAATATGTGAAGGAGGATGAGAGAAGAGTGAAGTGGGAGTGAGTAATGGGAAATTTGGTAGTGGGAAGGAAAAAGGGATGGTATATTAGGAATATCAAAAGAAGGGAGCATGGAGAGGGAATGAATATTGAATTAGAAAGAAGGGGAGGGTTGAAAGGATCAACTATAAGAAATCTGGAGGGAGCAATGGGGAGTGAGAATGAAAAAGGAGGTAGAGTGGAAGAAGCATTGATGAGAGAGTAGGAAGAAGAATGTGAGGAGAGAGTAGGAAGAAGAAAAGAGAAGAGTGTGAACATAAGAAAAGAGGGCTTATTCCCATTTTCTTCCCATCTTACCGTATAAAGAGCCGCAGTGTATTGTTGATGCACTACATATAAATTCATGTTCGTATTTCTTCTAGGTGAAACAATGAAGCACGAATTGTCACGGGAAACATGACTGAAACTTGGAGGAAATGCGCCCAACATGATCGGATATCGCTCACTTGGCAATCGAATTCGTTATTACAATCATCAAATACTGCATACATTATATTTTGTCATTTAATACATAATTAATGAAACCAAGTAATACAACACTATTAACAACAGTTCCCGTGTTTTGTATGAACGTTTCATAGATTAAATAGAAGGATTGAGTAATACAAAATGCGAAGGCTGTGAGAAAGTAGTGTGGTTGTAAACTAGAAGAGAATGAAATACATTTAAGAATAAAGAGAAGTACATGGAATAGTTGAAAGAAGGAAAATATTAGGGAAGAGAGAGGAAAAAGGAAGAGGTACAGGGAGGAAGCGATAGAGAATGCAAACACAGAACGGATGATTTAGTTAAATATTAACTGAAAAGCGCTTAGTCAGAAGATCCCTGCCGACGTACATGATTACGGTAAATACGCGATTACCAAATTCCACACATAGATTTGTTTCCAGCATTGCATATCAGATCACTGTCAACACCAGCATCCACGTGACAAAAGTCAAATCACATGAAATAAATAAAAACGTTTGGAAAGCTAAAAAAGCGACGTGGATACTGTAAAATCTTTGCGTTTTTATGTTTACTTTGTAGTTATCTCTTTTTTAAACCCGAAATACGGACATCACTCCTAAACCTAATTCTTAGAAATAATTATACAACTGGCAAACAAAATGTTAAATGAAATAAGTATTAACATACAAAATTTTGCATTATTAATGACTTCCGTACATGTACTTATTTTCTTATGAACCAAATACTCACAAGGCATTGGGGCTCGTCATTCGTTATTACACAGGTTTTATTCTAATTTACATTTACCATGAAACCTGTCCAAACCAAACCCTGAGAAAACCGAACCCCTCTCAAAACCGAACGGCTGCGTCGGTCCCGATTATTTCCTTCTTATTTTATATATCAAAAACCCTTAATAAACCGAACCCTTTCAAAAAAGAATACCGAACGATTTTATCGCAAATTTGATCTCATTCAACCTTAAAAAACCTGAATAAACCGAACGTTGTATTCTGTCAGGTGTCACATCGCGATACCGCAGAGGCGTGAACCCCAAAACTGGTAACACGATTACATATAAAGGGTATAACCGCCATGGTGATAACGGGGCAGTGGTGCAATTAGCGATCGGTGCATACGACTCCTGCTATATACGGTTAAATATAAGTGTATGTTCATGTTTATGAAGCGATCTTGCTTAAATTCATTAAGATTAAAATGTATCTTTCATACATTTTGACCTCAGGCATGGAAATTGTCGTTGTATGCTTTCTTCGTTTTTAAATTGTTAATTTCATATGTAACGAGAAATTCTATACTAAATAATTTGTATTAGTTTTGGATTATGGATTACTAGTATACACCCCTTCTAAATAAATCAGGTATACCTACGTATAATTCCTCAATACATTATATATAGAAAACATATTTACTGTAACAGTTAAATACAAATACCTTGGGATAAATGTGAATTTTATTTAACAAATATGTTTATATCGTCAACATTCAAATGAATATTTACCAAAAGTAAATATCACACTGAATATATAATGTGTATATACATTGTATAATGAATATTTGTAAACTTGGGATAAATATAAACTTTAACAAATATGCCAATATGTACATACATAATTACCAAAAGTGAATATCAAACTGTATATATAATGTGAATATAAAATGAATATTTGTAAACTTTTAGTTGTACTGCAGTCAAACATGTTGCATTGTTTGGGCAAGTGCAGTTTCTAATGAAAATGATGGATGTGCTCAATAAAGTATAAAGTTAATTAAATATTCATAATTATTATCAACAGTTTTAAAATATTTTGAGGCAATTGATGCCGAATTTATTATAAATATAGTACCAATAACGCATTTTCATTTGTAAACTCATATTAGTATTTTGTAAAAGTAAAAGTAAATAATGCGACTGTATCGTGAAAGCAGTGTGGAATACAGCTGGAAGTTTATCCCACCGGATGTTATTTCGTCAATGATAGCGTGAAGATGGCGACAAACAATTAGATTCCAATGAATAATTATGTGTCTTCAAAAATTAATATACTAGAAGATTACTCACATTAATGGTCTTTTAAGAGCAAATGTCCTTTACGCATGTACATTACTCAACACCAAAACACAACAACATACGTCACACTTATGATGATATGATTTAACTATGGTTACTGTATTGGATCTGTGAATGCATGTGATTGGGATTTTAAGCCGGTTTAAAGACGCGCGGGACCCCGTATATGGAGTTAACCAAATTGATTGCTATAGCGACAAATAGCAACTTGATATGTTTTAATAGCAATACTTATAGAAGAGCAAACGGAATGTATTTTTATTTCCAATTTATTAATTATCTAAATTAAACTATGTTGTTCCTAAACGATTGTCAATGCAGGGATTTACACCGATTATCAGTGGAGATCACAGTAAGAAATTTGATTTAATAAATCACCGAGAGTTGTCTTTCTTCAGTCCTCAAAACACGCGCCATTCTATAAATAGCGACCACGTCACACTTCATAAATAGTGGTCACATCATATTCTATACACAGCGGTCGGTCAGTGTAACAGACTTTATCAAATCACTATCATCTGACAGAAACACGAACACGTTTACTTTTTCTCTACATGCATGGGGTGAAGAGGCAGAAATGGTGTTTCGAAGATATTAAATACACTTGCAGTTACAAACAAAGTTCTTCCTCAACAGAAGCGACCTGGTGTAAACATTAAATGTATTGATATGTCTGTTCGCTGTTTTATTTATCTGTTCCTTTAATATTGGCAGGGAACCGATTTGAAAGACTTACGTAATGGCTGGGCACCAATTTGAAAGTAGCATTCTCCAGGTTATTTTGCGCGAACATACATAGGCCATTAAACACAGTATACCATGGTCACGTTGCAATACATAGTGACACATACCCCATACAGTGCAATTTGTACTTAACTGGACTGCTGCTATATGCACGCACATGCAATACCAAACTTTTAAAAAGTTCAACGTTTTAAAACTATTCATGATTTACCTGTCATTTGGTATTAGTTTTCCCACTCTCTTCTACTATGTTAACAAAAACAAGGAGTGACAACGCTCTGTTTCAATTCAACTCTTCAAATATATTAATAGCATAAAGCTGAAACCAAGAATGGTAAAACATCGGTGATGTTAAGATACTTGATTGTTACTTTAATTCATTGAATAAAATAAATAAAGAAGTGGGTACGTATGTGCTATGAACAAGAATTCGTATGTTTAGCATACTATGCGGAATAGCTAATAACTGGTTTCATATTTCTGCTAAAAAAACTACGACAACAAAAACACCATTATTTTCAATTTACAATTGAATTGGATGGGCACAACAATTGCTTCAAGAATGTAAAATCAAATTATAACATTAAAACAGTATCTGAAATGACACAAAACTACTGCCGACTAATGTACTTATTTACATCACACGCCATTTATACGTATATTGTTCTATACAATATGTTGTGTTATTCAACACAATATTTTTTCAGTAATTATGTTGTAATCGACCTATTTTCTGTAAAATTACTTTATAAACTTCAATCAGCAGGCTTAGTTGCACTGACTTCAATAATAACTTTGGGTTTCCTATACATAAGTGCTCTTATACATTGTAAACGCACAATTCTTTCAAAAACGAACTGTATTTGGTCTACCGTTCAAACGATTTGTCTGCCAACAAAGACGACAGCTATAATGGATTCGATCAATCAATAGTTATTTGACAAGCTTATAAAATATTGATAATTAAATTCGTTGAAAATTGTCAGGATTGTATTGCTTTTTAAAGATCGTGTAATTTGACACGAAATTTGTTCAGGCCTTTAGAACAACCTTTATACATCGAGATATGTAGATGTCGAGTTGTTATGATTTAATTTATTCAAGATGGCGATTTTTACAGGTATATAGAATATTTATTTTTCGATATAATTTCTGAATTAGTGAACAAAATGAAACAACTAGTACCTTAACTTTGTACATAATGTACTTACAGACTAAAGCTTGTTTTAAAGACGAACTGTCAAAACAGGTCTATTTCCTTCGTAGCTATTTTGACAAGTATTACTTGTCGTGATTCTAATCATTCACGCGTATGAACAGAAGAATTATTTAAAATATATACAGTATGTTCGATGTAAACACAAGAAAATAATGCATAAAGCACGGATATATAAGCAATACATAACCATTCGTATAACTGTCGTCGCAATTAACGAACCATAAAACCATTCATTTGTTATTTTTGCGGGAGTAAAGAATTAAAGAAACTATGATGGCGGAAGGCGAACGAAGAGTCAGGTTAAGTTGAAAAGGGAAGCAAGAGGGATAACGGGATAAGGCCTATGGTTATGACTACGTTTCCGGTTTACTGAACTGAACTGCTACTATCTCTACGCATAGGAAATAACTCGTTTATTAAATATGTAAACTGTTTAAATCGATTAATCAATCCGACACTCGACGTTATTCAACCCACAATATCCATCTGAGTTGTTAAATAAAAGGGGTGATAACTTTCCGTCTTATGTAGAGTCTTCAACTATATCAGAGACGTAAATACAAAAACTACCAAGTGGCTACATAAGTGACCTACATATATTTTCTGGGCTTATTCCATCGAATTATGTCAAGAAAACAGAAGGTGCGTTTGTGTTTGCAATGCGATAAATTGGTGATGACGACAAGGACAATTATAGACGATGAAATGTTGCATATTTAAAATGTAAATACAAGTAAGAGGTTTGATCTGCAGAAAAGCACATCGCATATTTATCATACTATCTGAAATGTCTAATTACGGGTTTCAAATTTCTGTTTTAAAAAACAACAAAAGACAAACCGGCATTATTTCAAATTCATCAAATACATTGGATTGACACAACGCTGTTTAAATGACTTAAACTCAATCTATTAAATTAATTTACGGTGTTGATAAGATGGTGCATGTGACTATATGAATAAATTACATAAGACATGCGTATTAACCTATAATACACACCATTAACTCCGTTCTTTCTATACCATACAGTGTATAGCTGACTATTATTCAAACGTTTAATGCTATTGTTATTTTTATCCAATAGTTAAGTAACATGACCATGTTTTAATTTTTTTCTCAAAGTTAACTTGAAATAGTATGCTTATTGTTACTGACTTCGATTACAAGATAACACACTTGTCGATTACAAATTTCAAAGTTAACTTTAAATAATATGCTTATTTTTACTGACTTCGATTACAAGATAACACACTTGTCGATTACAAATTTTCAAAGTTTACTTTAAATAGTATGCTTATTTTTACTGAATTCGATTACAAGATAACACACTTTTCGATTACAAATTTTCAAAGTTAACTTTAACTAGTATGCTTATTTTTACTGACTTCGATTACAAGATAACACACAACACACTTTTTGTGTTCCTATAATAAAGTACCCTATTTTAAACGCGTAATTCTTTCAAATGCAAACTGCATTGATCTACCATTTTTGACACTGTCGAGCAAAACTGACAATTATGATGACAGCTATCGTGGAATTGCTAAATCGTTCTACAGGTAATTCAAAAAATTGCTAACTCGCACAAGTTGTAAGGTTGTATTGACTGTCATGTATAAGCATTTTGAAGCAACCTTTTTAATCGAAATATCGATTTGAATTGTTATTACATGTATCGGATAAATAGAGAATATATGGTTGGTGACTTTTGATATCATGTGATATCAGACGAGTCTGATATGGCGTAGGAAAAGGCGAGGCTTGCCGAGCCTTTTCACACGCCATATCGGACGAGTCTGATATCACATGATATCAAAAGTCACCAACCATATATTCTATTTATTATGCCACATTTAATGCAAATTAAAAATAAATAAAAACAAGAAAAAAACAAATAACATCTAAATTTTATTGATTTACAGTAGTAGAATATGCAAATGAGGGACGACCTGATGACATCCGCTAGCGTCTGTGCATATTTACACATAATAAATAGTTCGCAAATAAACAACAAACAATAACATTTTAACGCACATAATTTAACGAAATAAAAATATTGAAGTGAGAAATCGATACTTAAAATTACAATTTCTTTACTACAAATACATTTACAATAGTTTTATATTTACACATTCGACATGTACTTCTACCACTTTTTTTTTTTTTAGTTGTACCAGCTGTGTACCGGCTAACGGCTACTTTTAAAACCGAACGTGTAGTGTGAAAATTGAAACAACAAAACTTAATAACAAAATGAAACGGGATTTTAACGTAAAGTGCACATTGGAATTGATAACAGTTATTTATTTTTCAACTTGTGCATCTCCGCAGTATACGTTTAAGTGTGAAATGTTAACGGTTGCCCCGAAAAACAGCCCTCCACGTGTACAGTCTAAGTGGGTGGGGAACGCGACTGCTGCTGGATTTCGAGGTGCAGGAACTTCCTGAAGAAGCTGCTTTTGTGCGGGGTTCACAGATGCTGTCAGCTGTGTGTGAGACGAAGATGCTGAAATGGAGACGTTTTTGCTTTGCATGGTGTTTTGAGACTTACTGGATGAAATGATGGATTCATTGCTGTTTGAAATGCGACTGCCTGATAAAATACTGGAACATTTTTTCTGTGTTTGGAGAGATATGTTGCTGTAGTTGATGATGCTTTGTACGTTTTTGTGACCACTGAGCTGCATAATATCAGTGGGACAGCATCCTGAATCCCGCAGCTTCTGCACCATGTGTTTCCTGGCCGAGTGGTTGGTAAGTTTCCGTGTTATACCTGCACAAATGCACATATGTTTCATTATTTGTGCTATTTTTTTGACACCCATTCTCATGCTGATGAACCAACGATCAGTGCCAGTGGTCCTACTGTCATTGGTCTGCGTGCTTGTTGACAGGTAGAATTGGTCGTTTAGCTCGGATAAACCATGGGGCCGTTTTGACGCATATAGTCTATAATAAAAATGTTTAATTTTAAAGAAATGCTAAATATTTTTTTTATTTAATAAAGTGGTGTATTGCCAGCTTATACATTATCATTTTTTAATACAAAATATTTGGTCTAAGTTGTAATTCTTTCTAGTCACGCTATAAAAATGTTATGGATAAACACTATTTTGACATTTTATGTCATGTTGTTTTTGTTATATTTTATTATAATATTGTTTTTTTTTTAATGGCAGTGACACGAACCTGTAAGTTGCGACCACACATTTCGATGGGTCATGATCATTCGCCCAAATTCTTGGCGGCACAGTTCTAGTCTCGTCAGTTGCACCGGTCCGAGTCTTCGTCTGCCTCTCGACCAACTCGAGATATTCGTCTCCCTCTGCATCTCGGCACAGCTTCACATCACTCCATCTAATTAATTTGTCGGAAAGGTGAAACAAATTGTTTTTAAAAAATTCAATTTTGAGTGTATTTTTTTATATTATATTATTGTTTTATCTTTGAATTTTATAGATCTAAATTAAAATAAATTGTTGAATTCAACCCATGCGAAAGACACAAAAAATCCATAGGACATGAGGTCCTGTTACAGGACCTCATCAGATTTTACCAGACCTTGTTTGATATAATAAAGATGCATTGTGAATATTTGTCCCTCAATTCTTCTTTTGAACAAGTCGAGAAATTGTATTTTTTACCGTAAATTGTAGTGTTCCTCAACACTTCTCATGCCGAAATTGGTGGTGAATCGGAACCATAATGTGTTGATAATGGCCTGTGGACTGCAATTCCCTAGTTGCCCTTCATTATAGAGCTTTTCAATTTCATGCTCTTCTATTGGTTGGGCCGCATTACCCTTGTTTCCTTTACCTTCTTTTTTAACTTTTTTCATTTTAGACTGAAAGAACTTTAAACAATCAATGACAATTCAATCATTTTGAATGATGTCAAAAATATTCTGGATATTTTTTATGTAATTAATTAATATGATAAATTGCTAATGTCAGTTTTACAAATATGCTGTCTTAAAAAGATTTGTATTTATTTTTCTTAAAAAAAAAACAAAAAACATTTATAACGAAGCTTATTATTTGGCTTTTATTAGACTTACAGCAAGTGTTTCCCTGAACCTTGGGAATCCTTGGCGCTCACCCTTACCAATGGTGAATGGATAGTGATTGATTTGCAGTTCCTTTTCAATGGTTGATACAAAGGATCTGAGTGAAGTTGTTTCATATTCCTCACCATTTTCTTTTCTTATCGACAAAATAAACATGCACAAGATGTCATCTAGTTCTTTCATTTCAACTTTTTTGATATCGGATGGTAATTCTTGCTGTTTTAAAAATGTTTTAAGCTTTTTCAGATTTGAGTCATGCTTTCTGACTGTGTTTTTGTTTTTTTGCTGAGCATTGTATTTGTCAATGTCTCCTAGGCTTATTGGAACAAACCCTTTCACCTCTTTTGATTTGTGTTCAGTTTTATTGAGCTCAATAGAGACTGGCATTTGCACCTCTGTTGATGTTTGTTCATTGTCGATGATCGCATTAGAGGCTGGCATTTCCATGTCATCATCGAAAAAAAGGGTCGATACTGAATTCTGCCAGTACGTTTGAGTTCACTTCACTCACATTCAAAATTACCTGTTTACTTTCAGATTCATTTTGCCAATCCCAATCAATGATGAAATTTGGAAAGTCTGACATGTTTATTAATTTAAATTAAAAACGCGTTTAGTCTAGTTGTTTAAGTGTAATAAAATGTTTATTATTACTGTTTTAATTTTCAATCCGTTATGTTCGTCTGCAACAAATGATGGTAGCGGCCCAAATTGGTATTGTTAATTATTTATTGTATTTTTTTCCATTGATTAAGGCTCAATTTATTCATGTATCCCTTTTTTTTGTATATTTTTTATAAATGCTATGGGGTTTTTTGCAAATAAATACTACTTGTATATTATTTTTCTGAATAAAATATGAATCGCATAGTTTGTTTACATTTTAACAACATAAGCGACATTCCACGCCTACAAAAAAAGTAGTTCTCAGTGTGGGCGGGACTAAACAAACATCGCACGCGACAAAATGGCATGATATTCTTTAATGTGGGCGGAGTTAAAAAGTGTTATCGGTCAGGGACATGATAATTTTGGAAATGGGCGGAGTTAATTTGTGTTATCGGTCAGGAGCAATAACGCTTAAAAATATTTGGTCACCGTCTCCAATGTAATTGTGCATTAGTGGCATAATAAATTATGATAACCCCTAGATGGTGGCCTAATCGGCTACGCATCAGTATATAGAACTATCAAGATATTTTTCTGAAAATAATTCACTGGGTTATTTAAACATAATACAACTAGTACAGTAAGTTCGTTTTACATTCATAAATTCACGATGCTTTAAAATGTATAACACATGTGACAACATGATACGCGTGAGTCCGGAATGAGGGAAATTAGCAAAGATTTAAAGAAATGAAATAAAATGAAATGTATTATAACGGATGGTAGAGATGATGTCAAGAAAGGATGCGTTAACTTGGATGTAAATAATCTGGACGGAGGGTGCAAGGAATTGCGACGAGCAGAGAAACAAGTCTAGTTGAACGAAGGGAAAGATACTTCGAAAAGAAGTGAGAGGGGATGTGTGAGAATTAGCGAGTAGGAGGGATGGATGGAATTAAGAAATTCAGCGACAGACCAAACAAAATACAATGAAAAGGGGTTCTGCAACTTGTCATGACCCACCTACCTACTAAGTTTATTTTGTGTTTGCATATTAAATTAATAATAGTTGCAAACTACACAAGTGAATATATATTTACTATTATAGACAAATACAAACTGTTGTCAGATTTACAGCATACTCATATCTTTGCATGGCTACTATGGACCACTATTTATAAACATGTAACTGGAGAAAGAAATCTGTGGTTATTGGGATGGTCCATGTTGTGTTTTTTTTAAGGTATGACACCCCAAATGTCAGAAGCTGTTCTATGCTGATTAAACATGACATCTAAGTTAACAGTTCTAAAGTAGACCATTTAGGGAATTACGTTGAACACTAATCGTTGGAATATGCATTTATTTATGGACCAAAGTTTGATAGTCCACAATTCAATACAATATACTTGCCATTACTTGCCATTACTGCGGAATTAGGAAATGAAGATATTATTATTTTGGGGGATTTTAGTATTGTCCCTTATTAATTCTTTATTCAGTTATTTGAAATCCGACCTTGTTTAAAATCAGACCACGGTCTTTTTGATACTACACTATATTTCAAGCAATGTTAGCATGGTAGAGGAAATTAAAGAAAAAAATCGTATTGATCAACCACACTTGAGACTGGCGTGTCAACATGAAACAACAAAGAATCGCTAAACCCATATTTATTTGACATGTAATTCTTTTAATTGCAAATTCATTGTTAGGATTGTATTGGTTTCCAACTACATGTAATTTGACACTCAGATACTTCCATATTATGAGCATTTTAAACAGCTTTGAGAAATAGATTCAGTTTTTTATGATTTTGTTAATTCAGGATGGCGTCCTTTAGGGAACGTATCGTTTTATTTTTATTTTTCCTTATAAATTCCTTTATTATCTCCTCTCATGAGTGTGTGGGGGTCGGGGAAGCCCCCTTTATCACACTTTACAGAGACAAGTGAAATGTACATGTTATATAAATGCATTTAAATGGGCAAATTAGTACATAGTATATGTCTCACAACTAGGTAATGTAAATACAGTATTTTAGTTTATTGTATGTTATTATGTTTAGAACTGTATTGTCTGGAACTGGAAGGCAAAGAAGAAAGACATGCATAACAGAAAAGAATATATATATAACAAACATACAGCCAACTATATGTAAGTAATATGTATGTTATTATGTTTAAAACATGTATTGTGTGGAAATGAGAGGCAAAGAATAAAACCCTACAATGCAAAAAATAAAATTTACAGCAAACATACAGCCAAAAATATGAAAGTTATATGTATGTTATTATGTTTAAAACATGTATTGTGTGGAAATGGCATGCAAAGAAGAAAACACTGCATTACACAATATATAATTTATAACAACAATCAATATTTAGATTGATACGGGTATTTAATTACTCTGTTAAGTGTTTACATTAGTTGCTTATTGCAAATCTTTTAACACGAAACCACATGTTATTGAATTTGTCTATTTCCGTCTGATCTGGACTTTCAATTTTAAATTTTTCATTTCTAAATAATCATAAAGGCTATGTCTAAATAGATTTGTGTTTGGTGTCCTGTCGGATGTTTTACATAGAAAAACATAATATTTAAACAACACTATTAAAATATCAGCTGTTGAGCTGCTGCTAACAAAGATAGTTGTTTCTTCTGCCAGAGCTATTTTTCTAGTTCATTTTCTAAGGAAGAGTTAATGTAATCTATAGTACTTTTTGAGTTGTTAAACCATATTTTTTTAACATAATCGTTAACGGGCCAAAAGCTGTGTAATAATCTATACTGTAGCCATTGGATGTTAGTATCTTTAATTATTGTAAAGGGTAATGAATATATATGTTTCCATTGATTGTCATCAAAATTGTAGGTTGCATTCCATTTAGCTCTACTTATAGGAATAGCATAATTACAATTAAGTATTGTATATGTTTCATGTGTGGATTTATGCACCATACATTTAATTCATTTGCATTCTAATGGACCATTTTCTTTACAAATTTGAGAATTATCCTTAAATATCTTTTTTATGGATTGAAGCAAAACGTGGTTTGTTATGAAATCAATATTAACACCATGATTTGCAGCTATTTCTTCTATTCACAGAAAGTTGACCAGTATTAGAAATAGTGTCATTTAGAAATATTATATATTTATTATAACTTATATTTAACAGATGATTGATATCGATATTATTCGCAATGTGTAAATAAAACGGGCAGTGAAAAGTGGCGACAGACACCAGTTTTCGGTAGATTCACTACCCTGTTGTGTGTAGTGTTGTTTCTTTTAAGTTCCAGTTAAAAACCATGCATTGGTCAATTTTAAACTTATTTTGGAAGGTAATATCATATTCATAATCAGATACTGGATTAGGGACAAGTTTACTTTAAAATTTACACAACTCGCACGTTCTGACCAGTTATGGAGATTGCGAAAATTAAGAAAAAAAATCGTGATTCCGGTTACCAGGGCAGGAATAAATTAAAATACATATATACAGCTTTGTGGATAATAGAAATGGAATAAACAAAATCGAGTTGCTGGAATTTTATAGTTCGCATCAGAGGATAGAAGTTAACTCATTGAGATAAAATTTGCAAATCCGTCAATTTTGTTGTACGATGTTTTTGTGAAGATGTAATTTAGAAATATTTACAGTATTGGTGCATTTTCTTAGCACCTGCGTACGTAGTTCACTTATACTCATTAATTAATATTGCCATTGAAATGCAGTTTCTTACATAATTTGATAATTATATACTGTAAATATATACTTTTGAAGTACTCGGACATTGCCATATGTTTATCCTCGGATCATCCAATACGGAAAATATTGTAGGCACGCGCGTCCAATACGGTGAAATATTTTACGGTCTAGAAGTACAATTTTCGACAGCTGATTGGATTATATATAATTAGGCATATAATACTAAAGATTATTATATACCTAGATATTCTGGCTCAATACTGGTACATGTGTATTTAATCTATAAAATACAACTGGTCTGACATAATTTCCGTATTTCACATTGTGAAATAAATTTCCGTATAAAACGGCTGAAAAAAACGGACTATTTTTACGCTGAGTTTCGTATATTTCCGTGACGTTCAGAGTCTTTATAACAGACACGACGACGCGTAACCGCATGCTGATTTGAAGTATATCAAGTCGTTTATCTACATGACATGTATTCATGCGCGTTCTGTTTTGATAAATAATTACATGTAACAGTGAGATTTTAACAATAGTCACTGCGCAATAGTGTACTATTTCATGCAAAACACAACACTATAAGGTTTTAATTTACACGATATTTTTTAAGAAAGCCTGTTGAGTTTAAAACCCTATTAACGATAACAAAGGCATTGTGGAATGCTTTATTCACCGTAACAATGGTCGATTCACAAATGCCAACCTTGCGGAGGATTTTATATTTTGTTTGGTGTTAAATCGCAACGTGTAGATGGGACCAGTCGAGATTATGCAAATTAATGGCAAGTGTGTTTAACAAATTCAGATTGTGGGCAAATTATGATTATTTGATTTCTTTCGTGTAATAATCCGTGTTTTTCATCGTCTTATTTTTAAATACGTTTTTCTTTTCGTGTTTTTTAGTATGTTTTCTTTCCTTTATTACAAAAGTATGGGATAATTTTAATAATCGGTACATGCTAAATAAAGGTATTATTATTAGCTCGCCAATGTACATGGACAAGATTTTATTTAAGTCTCGCTAAATAAACATAGCTTTATTCAACACAAACCTTATACTATGCATTTCAGCATCCCTTAAGGTGCTTATTATCCTAATACTTATGATTCTACAGTCGTCTACCAAATTATTACAAATATGGTTGTAAGCATTATCATAAACATAACTCTCTATTGTTTCCGCATTTTAACTTTCAAAATATGTCTTAAGAAATTAAGTTGTTTTGTATCACGTTTGCTAATTGTCTTAAAATTAAGAATACAAAACCGAAACAATACCACGATATAGCCGATTTAATCCAAACAAAAGTTTAACAATAAACACATACTAAATTACATGGATTTGTGTATGCCTGGTTGCGCTCATTATTACTGCCATTAACAACTGAAAGCTTGAACCTCAATTGCAGTCATTTTTTTAATCGTTGGTGCGGTCTTTGATTGAGTAACACTCAATATTTATTTAGAATTTATTATTTATTATATCTTAGAATACTGTTTGATTTCTTTACATTGAACTTCAATATAGTATTTATCATACGTGTCGGACGTGTTTAACACAAAAAGGTAAGATTAAGTTATTTTCGGTTTCGATTTTATCTAGATCACAGGAGATGATAAAACTAGTTGTTAAGTTTCAAACAATTTTAAAAAACAGTCTACGGAGATGAACGCGTCGCAATAATTTAAATATTTGTTTTCTGTGCATTAATTGTTACATTGTCATATGGTTTGAGTACTATTTTGTTACAACGACACCGTACATGGCAAGTTACATCGAATCAGACATGAACAAATGTACAATGGATTGGTCGTATTTGAGTACTATTATTACCTGTATGTCTTTAAAAGCCTTTATAGGTGCATTATAAGCATTATAAACGTTTATTTCACTTTCACAGCGAAATCGGTTGGATAACAGCCCGTGATGTAAACCTAAGTTTTATTTAACATGTACGGTTTAGACAACGCCTAAAAATTTTAGAAACAGATCGGATTTCCTTTTTACGCACTTTTGCACTCATGGTCAGTTGTGTTTACTTAATAATTGATTAGTGTTTTTCTGCCGACGGCGTTTATGCATAAATTAGGCGAAATTTTCCCGACAGTTCATACAACGATGAAATGAAGAAAAATACTATTCAATTATTATAATTACAACCAGAAGTGGATATAAACTTTAATAAACTGTTTAAGGACCGCAACTGACGTGCAGTCTCCGGCGTAGGAATCCCCGTTTTAGTTTAGGTTTCAGTTTCGTCGAACGACATTCCTTATATCTCGTCAGACATTTCAAATTGCTGTGGATCATTTTGGAGGTGACTTTCTAGTAACAAGTTACTAAAAAATATTCAAATTTCTCAATATGCGTTAACAATTCCATCGTCTGCAACCCCGGTAAACGATAAATCAATCATTTTGTTTACGAACGATTGTGTATTTCGTAAACGTTCGGGCAAAACAATGACGTCGTTTCGCAAATAGCAAATGAAAGTAAACATCGTAAAGGTTCGCGCTAAACAATGACGTATTTTCAAATAATGCAGAATTAAAAAGTAGTACAGTCAGGAATAATACAGAGGTAATTTGCATACGCAGCCGGTTCATCAGGCTATGAATGACAGGTCACGTGGGCGAATTATCCAATCAGAATGCAGCGTTTATGCTAAAATTTGTATTTATTTTGTGTGTGAAATAAGATCAATGTGCGCTTTCCGCCAATTTTACTAAATACATCTAATGAAAAAAACTTGGTATATATTAGTTGTTGCTCAAATTACATGCATTGTTAACTTCATACATTTAATGAAACGCACATTATTTTATACTTCAAAAACATTCTTTCGTTGCCTATAACTGCACGGACACCGACTGTCAGACTGTCTCAATATCCAAACCACAAGATCACAATTAGTTCTAGCACAGTATCAACTGACCCCGTTCCAGCTTAATCGTTGATTTTGGCAGCCTCTGAATTTGCCTCAAAATGTTTACTTCATTGTAACAGCAAATGCTCAACCTACCAAATCACTTCAGCACTAGCTCGCAGCGACATTCTTTTTTCAGGGTCTAACAATTTTGCCTCTTAACTTTTGGTGCTGCATTCAATATTTAGATCTTCAATATAATATAATTAGTCCGTGATGTCCGGAGTTTCTCATTCGGTCCACCGAAATGCAGAAAAATACAATGATGATACAGTGGGGTCCGCGATTGTGTTCCGCAAATAAACGATTTATTGCGATTGAGTTTTAACCGTTTTAATCCGTTCAAATCCGATTGTTAGCGATTGTTAGCGTTTGTAAGCAGTGCTACAGTAGTGCGCATGCGTAGCGGTGAAAAGCGCTGAAAAGGCGTATGGCTTGGTTATGGGCACGAGCTTTTAGCCAATCAAAATGCCAATAGTGAGAAGATATCACGCCCACTGGTCACGTGGTCCTAACTGAATAATAGACCCTTTTCACATTCCCGTTGTCGAGTACTGTAGGATTTGTCCCCTTTATAAAGCGAATCGAGAACGAGACTGACGATGTATTGGCTGTAATTGTCAATATAGGAAAATGGAGAAAATGTTGAATAAAATTATACCTTTTTTTTAAAAATGAAACTTGTCTCTGTTTTATTCACTAAATTATGTCTACGTGCATATATTTCAAATACATAAATTTATAATGCAAATAAGGTAACAATCACAACATAGCCAAATCTGCTAACGAAACTAAGTTTGACATCATGATTATGTTACTTCATATTTAGATCTGAATTTTTAATGACTGAAATAAGTATATAATTGCTGAAATGATTGCAATTTACATATTTAATTCTTAATTAATTAATTAATATTTAAGTAACAGAAGCAGTTCGTTTATTCCGGATTCATTGTCAGCTGAGGTAATTATATTAAAGCTTGACAGTTACAAGTAACATGATTATTATTATTATTATTATTATTATTTACCATTGTTGTTATTATTCTATCATTATTATCTTTATTATTATTATTATTATTATTATTATTATTATTATTATTATTATTATTATTATTATGCAGTATGAGCAAGAAAGTGATATACCGAAGTATGCGATTTTGTTCATTTGAGTGAAACAACTTAAGAATTCTACCGAGTTAACAAGAACTGATCAAAGACGTTCTTTGTACTCTCAAATGATAGAGAATAAAAACAAACAACAAATATGACTGAGAAATAAAACATTATTATTTAATATAAAAACGTGAAAAAGAAGTATTAATTATCGTTGTATGTCTTTAAGCGTTATGTACAAACACATGTACTTTCCATTTATAACTATCATGAGTTCAAGCAAATGATCACGATACTTGCCAATAAAATTATTTGTTTGTCTTAAATAAAGTTTTTTTTTTTTTAAATGATAGTTCTTTCGCTCGTTATCAAGTAGATTCATGAAGTAAGTGGCATAGCTGCCGAGACTATGACACGTGTATTACTTCACTAATTAGTACGTACTTTGATAACGTAATTGTGCAAAATGTTATTTAAAAATTAGGATTTATATATACACATTTTGGTTACATAATAATGGTCATGCGTTTATACAAGATTTTGATCTTATAATTGATAAGACCAGGTTTGAACAATACGAAGTCGGTCAGTCTCAGGGAAAGTACCTAAGTCTAAATTGCATTTTTTCCCCATTTTAGCGACTGTATACTAATGAAACTGATACTCTCTAATCATATAATTATATCGTGAACCATGCCAATTCTGTTTATTGATAATCAACTAAGTGAGTATTGTATACTAATGAAACTGATACTCTCTAATCATATAATTATATTGTGAACCATGCCAATTCTGTTTATTGATAATCAACTAAGTGAGTATTGTATACTAATGAAACTGATACTCTCTAATCATATAATTATATTGTGAACCATGCCAATTCTGTTTATTGATAATCAACTAAGTGAGTATTGTATACTAATGAAACTGATACTCTCTAATCATATAATTATATCGTGAACCATGCCAATTCTGTTTATTGATAATCAACTCAGTGAGTATTGTATACTAATGAAACTGATACTCTCTAATCATATAATTATATCGTGAACCATGCCAATTCTGTTTATTGATAATCAACTAAGTGAGTATTGTATACTAATGAAACTGATACTCTCTAATCATATAATTATATCGTGAACCATGCCAATTCTGTTTATTGATAATCAACTCAGTGAGTATTGTATACTAATGAAACTGATACTCTCTAATCATATAATTATATCGTGAACCATGCCAATTCTGTTTATTGATAATCAACTAAGTGAGTATTTATAACATTTTAAAAGTAATACGCTTTAAATTACCGCTATTTAACCAGTATTAACCATTATCAATACATCGCTGGCCTCGTTTTCGATTCGCAAATAAATTATTGTGTCGTGATAATCGCTAAAATTGGGAATGTGAAAGTCGTCTGTTATGAGGTGGATCGCAACTCCGCGCTCTGAGCGCTTTATCTCAATATTAAATGTAGCTCAAAATAAAAATAAAAATTTTATTTAATAAAATTATTTCCATGTCACATATATTAAAAAGTCATATCGTTATGAAGAAAACGCATTTTATTGCAGTCATTATTTAAAATTAAAACTGAGTATTCGCAAATGGATATTACAAATACAACCAATTAGAACAATAATGTCACAATAGACATAATACTAACAACAGCAACAACACACAATTATGATTATTATGATGATGATGATGATGACGATGATGCTTATAATAATAATTATTATTACTATTATTATTAGTATTATTATTATTATTATTATTATATAGTGGCAATATTTTAGAAATAATAATAATAATAATAATAATAATAATAATAATAATAATAATAACACTAATAAGAATACGAGTACTATTATTTTAATTATTATTGTTGTTATTATTATTATTATTATTATTATTATTATTATTATTATTAGTAGTAGTAGTAGTAGTAGTAGTAGTAGTAGTAGTAGTAGTAGTAGTAGTAGTAGTAGTAGTAATAATAATAATAATATTATTATTATTATTATTATTATTATTATTAGTAGTAGTAGTAGTATTGTTATTATTACTATTATTATTATTATTACTATTATTATTAATATTAATCATTATTATTTAATATTCTTATTATTCTTATTATTCTTATTATTAAGCAGCACTAGAACGAACAATAGCAGCAGCGGTAGTAGTAGCAGTAGTGGTGGTAGGTGTAGTAGTAGTAGTAGTAATAGTAGTGGTAGTGGTAGTGGTTGGAGTAGTAGTTGTAGAAGTAGTGATTGTAGTAGTTGCATTTGTTGCTGTTGTTGTAACGGTAGTTGTTGTGGTAGTAGTAGTAACATCAGTAGTGGTGGTAGTTGTAGTAGTAGTAGTAGTAATAGTAGTGGTAGTGGTAGTGGTTGGAGTAGTAGTAGTAGAAGTAGTGATCGTAGTAGTTGCAGTTGTTGTTGTTGTTGTAATGGTAGTTGAGGTGGTAGTAGTAGCAGTAGCAGTAGTAGTAGTAGTAGTATTAGTAGTAGTAGTAGTAGTAGTAGCAGTAGTAATAGTAGTAGTAGTAGTAGTAGTAATAGTAGTAGTAATAGTAGTAGTACTAGTAGTAGTAGTAGTAGTAGAGTAGTAGTAGTAGTAATAGTAGTAGTAGTAGTAGTAGTAGTAGTAGTAGTAGTAGTAGTAGTAGTAGTAGTAGTAGTAGTAGTAGTAGTAGTAGTAGTAGTAGTAGTAGTAGTAGTAGTAAGTTGTTGTTGTTGTTGTTATAGTAAAAGTAGTACATGTAGTAGTACATGTAGTAGTAGTAGTAGTAGTAGTAGTAGTAGTAGTAGAAGTAGAAGTAGTAGTAGTAGTAATAGTAGTAGTAGTAGTAGTAGTAGTAGTAGTAATAGTAGTAATAGTAGTAGTAGTAATAGTAGTAGTAGTAGAAGTGCATGAAGTAGTGCATGTAGTAGTAGTAGTAGTAGTAGTAGTAGTAGTAGTAGTAGTAGTAATAGTAGTAGATGTAGTAGTAGTAGTAGTAGTAGTATAAATAGTAGTAGTAACAACAAAAGCAGCAGCTGTTGCATACATATTTACCATATTACTTGCTAAAATTACATTTGTAACTGCTAATTACTGAACTCAATGTCAGCAGAGATGATAGCTACAATGTGAGACATCCAAATATAGATGTACAATGCTGTGGTCATGGTTATTTATGATAATAAACACAGGTTGTGAGCTATAATATTTATCCGAAGTGATACCTAAATTGTGTTGTGTTCTACTGTGTTACTATTAGCATTGCAATGCATATTCGGAATGGTGAAAAGTCGGACATAGTACACGAGCATTAGAGCTGTAATAGTTATAATATGTGAACAAAATAATTAATAGAAATACAGATGTTCATTAACTATATAGTTATATTGTAATATTAGAAGTGGAATTTTGAAATATTTTATGGTCATTCTGGAATAACTTAAATGCAAATACTGAAAGATTTGCAATTACTTATAAGTCTGTTAATGAGAAAATTGGCGTATGTTTCTCGAATAAGTCATACTGAAGTGGACAATTAACACATACATGTATAAATATAGTAATACACACCGTATTTAGTGACTGTTGTTAAAGAATCCCGACTTGATGTGGCCGAATGTGTGTACCAAATTATTAAAAACATGACACCTGTTAAGAATTATTTACTTGTCGTAATGACCAATCTTTAATTAATCAGTCACATCAGTATAAAAATTGCAATTGAGTAATACTCTATGTATGAGAAAAGACACAAATAATTACTTGAGCAGGTGAGAAACAGGAGATTAAAGGTACCTGATGAAGAAGTATTTAATTGTATTTAATGCAATATACTATACAATATATTCATTGCATTTAAACATTATACAATGCTTATTCCAAACATAACACATGTAAATGGAGAAAGTACATAAAACATTTTCTGGAGCAGCAATATTCACAAACAGATCATCCTTGGTTAAACAAATAAATAATTATAATTATTAGTTAGCTAACAAATTAAAACTACACAGTAATCTTCTCATTTGACTCTGATCAATAATAGACACAAATAAACAAAATATTAATATTCATATAATGCATATATGTATATGCAAATCAATCTCTAAGAATAAATATATTTTGCCAGATTGTATATTTCTTTTTTGGATTGGGTGTATAGGTAATTGGTCACTTTCCTCAAGGTTTTGGAACTTAAACATCGATGGCCAGTGACACTAGAATGGTTTTGGAAATGTTTTCCTCATTTCTCTATATTTACAACATAGTAATAACAAATGATATTCCGATTTTACGATATTCATTGTACACGAGACATAGCATGAACGGAGTTTATTTCTGGGAAAACATGGACCCCACGCATGAACGATATTTTTCGGCTTAATGTAATGGTCTGTGCTAAACCAATCAATACACAAGAAACTTTATTCAAGTATCGTTGTCGACAAATTAGCAATATAAAACTATTAAACATTAAATAGCATGAGCATGCTTTGGAAAGAAATGCACTAGTACAGCTTGCCGTATATGAATAGATTACATACTCGACGCATTATTTACCTTCTATGCATTATTTTCTGTGCCGCTCTCTTTACACTTATTTTTTCTTGGATAATCCTTATTTAAAAATCCTGTAGTCATTGAAGAGCGAACATAGTTATTTTTAAGGTTTGAAAAGAAACATAAAGTTATATAAGGTAGCCAATAAGTTCTTAAATGGTATAGTATGATTTAGTATGAGTGTAATGTGTGCCGTACCGATTTAGTCTTAGTTTAAATCCCCAAAGCATTGCATTGACCGTTAAAGAGCGGTGACCCCAGTTGTATTATTTGTTGTGTGTCATGATTTTTTTGTATCGTGCCGTGTTGTTTTTGCAATTGGTCAGTTGCCGTAAATAAAGGACCTCGTGCCGTGTTGTTTTGGCAATTGGTCAGTTGCCGTAAATAAAGGACCTCGTGCCGTGTTGTTTTGGCAATTGGTCAGTTGCCGTAAATAAAGGACCTCGTGCCGTGTTGTTTTGGCAATTGGTCAGTTGCCGTAAATAAAGGACCTCGTGCCGTGTTGTTTTGGCAATTGGTCAGTTGCCGTAAATAAAGGACCTCGTGCTTCTGTCCTGCTGACGCAGCTGGAGTTTCACTTTGTTTATAAATGCGATCTAGAAAAGTAAATTAGAGGTGGAAATCCACAAGTTACACATAGGACCATGTTACCATGTTACCATTGATGCCGAATATCTTTTTTTTCATTATTTCTTGTTCAATATGTTATTGTTTTCTTCGCAACATTATATTTATTTATCAATGTATAGGTCCAGAACAAATGGCGCTGCACTCACTATGACATTCAACACAGTAATGTTTGATATCTTTTGAAATTCAATGTCAATAATAGACAATATTATACTTTCAAGCATTTAACAGATAAAAACGCTTGAGTAACCAAATTATCATAATACGTCATTTAACTAGTCTGGCTCTTCCATTCTATACACACAGAATAACGTAACTCTTCAAACCTCTGTACTTAACCGTATTATTTCGCCCGAGAGGCGAAATCTGCTTACGCATGAAATAATCCCGCGTATGAAAATTGTTTTAAGAAATGACTTTATTGATACCTTTAATCAGTCCAATATTAACTTAATACTGATAGTAGAATATATGTATTCAAAATAAAATTCCAGTAGTAAGTGTTTAACGCTGTTTAGCGAGTTTATTATAAAAAGATACTTTCACTACCGTGTTGGGGGAACATTTAAGGCTAGATACCAGTAAACCCAATTCCCATATGGTCCCATTATAAAACGGCGAACTTTCAGATTTCAGATTAGATTGGTATCAATTAAATGAAGAATCTTCGCTCTTCCACAAAATGCAAAAAAAGATATGACGTGTTACTTCTTGTCAACAAGAAGGGATTAGCTGATCATTGTATTAACTTTATTTCATCGTGCCTCAGAAAGTTGCAATTATGTTGCTCTGGTGAACATTAAATCATTGAGTAATAAAATTGTAATTCAATTGAATTAATATTATCTTTTATTACTATTTAATTTGAATTGCAATGCTATGAGGTTAAAGTTTATTTACAAGTGCGCTTTTTGTGATTAATTCTGGGCTAATTGTGGGGTCTGGCATGCCTTTAAACCGTTTAAACCCCCAAATGCTTTGCATTGACCGTTCCAAGGCGGTGGCCTCAGTTTTAATTATTTTTATGTTTTGTGTTGTGTTGTATGTATTGTCCTGTATTGAATAGGTAATTGGTCACTTTCCTCAATTAAAGTACCAGCGGATAGTAATAAGGGTTCTATCGTGATGAAATCTCTGGACTTTCATTATTCCTATATTTCTAAGAAAATGCATCATACCTGAATGCACACACCGGTAGGAAAATGGGTTTCGGCAGTGATATTTTGACAAAAGTCCATGTCACAGTAAAAACACCCGAAAAGCTCATCTTCAAAGTTAGCCACCAAAGAGATACCAACAAATGTTCCAAACACACATACGATATTAAAAATAACCACACAAGGCATGTTTGACATTGCTTAATACTTTTTATACCAGGAACCTTATAAGAACATGCTCGTAACAAAGTAGAACTTGGTCGACTGTTTTGCTCAAAGGAGCTTGTCTAGTAACAAACACGTTTTAAAATTATGCTTCATAATACACTTATAATCAATGTATGTGATGTATTATATAACATAAATGCGATTAATCTAGTATTATATAACATGTACGTACGTTATTTGGTGAATTCTACAATTAAACAGCGAGCGATCGAATAGTAGAATGATCGAGGAACATGATGCTCCGAGTATAATAACTCAGTATTATATACACTTTAATGCGTTCAATTCATTATAACGCATATGTGTAAGAAGGAATTAAGTTAACAAACACTCTTTAATAAATGACACACATGCTTTATAATATTGATTCAATATTATCAAAGGAGAGTAAAATGGGACGCTGTGTTTAATATACGACTTACATAATTTATAGGACCGAAATAAATATGGTACAATGTCAGGTGTATCGTTATGAAGCGAAAATGGTGCCACACATTGCCCGATCAATTCAGTAAAAATGCGGCAACTGTCATCTTTCTGACATTATATTATTTTCGAGTATTTTATGACCTTATTTGGTCTTCCCATTTTAGCCGAGGCAGCCGCCACGGCGTGCCTCGGCGTGGCTACACTGCTGCTAAGAAATACGATATAATATATTCAACTCGCAATCAAATATCTGTTCTCTTGTGTTCTGTTTCTCAGGCACGTGACATCATTAGATCGGTCTGTCGCTCTTCTCAGTTCGAAGTCACAGACATAGACCTCCAGGACTACTTCACGACACTGATCGACCTGTTGAGCGATTCGAAGTTTCTAGCGCACAACGGCAGTGCGCAGGAAGCTGTGAGGAAATTAAGAGATGTAAATGTATACTGAGCTTAAACTGATATGATGTGTTGTGTTAATGTACATAACATTTTAACACATTTATTATTATGCAGAAAACGTTATTGCTTTGATTAAATACGTACAGTTTTGCTATATCTTTACAGATCAAACATGACATAATAGATACTACCGTACATGAAATAAATCGTGTACTTGGCCGACTGTCGGAAGAAAATCGATGAACTGGTTGACAAAATGTCTATGAAACTTTGACAATTCTAAGAAAATTGCTGAAAATAACAAGAACATCGCTGAAAATTCGAAGAAAATTGCTGACAATTCTAAGAAAACCGTTGAAATTCTATGAAAATTTCTGAAAATTCTAAGAATATCGCTGAAATTTCTATGAACACCGCTGAAAGAGCGCGCTTGATCGAACGGAAGATTGCGAACAACCCTAAAATGATGGACATAAACCACAAACACGATTTACAAGGTATGAACCTAATTAAAATTTCAACTTTACTGCGTATTGAAATAGTTTTAGTGCTGTTGGCATGTATGCTTGTCTGAAGATTTATTTACATTTTGAACCTAAGTCACATTTTGCATTTTGACATTTCACTTGAACAAATTCCTATTTAATTAATTCCATAAAATAAATAAACTTAAAAATATGTTCTAACTATTATGGACCAAATGGTGTCTTTGTGTAATATTTTACCCGTATATTAACTCTCAGCCGGTGAATCACATTGTGCAAGCCTTGAAATAGCTCGGTTCCAATTTTATTACAATAACCTCACCTAGAGTAGCTCAATATTCTTCACATTGCAGCTGAGAATTATGTCCAACTTGTTACAGGCTATGAGGCATTTCCAAACTATGCGTCTGATGATATATTCGATGCTTTAAAATAAAACAGTTTGAAAGAATGATTGAAACTTTAAACATAAACAATGCAAAGTTTTAATTAGCCTGTTTGAACCCAACACTTGTTTGGACTTATTGAAGTCTTAGTCAGTGTGTCTTATTTTAACTTGTCATATCTGGTCAATTATGCCTCTGACGTTACGGGTTACTGCTGAATATTTGTTTTCTGTAGAACATTATAGAATTGCATGTTGGTGTAACAATTCAATCAAGAAGGTGAACTACAACGGCTGTCAGCAGTGGTTATTGTTGTAGTATTGTAACTTGATATCCCTGCATGCATGAGTTACATCCGCGTAGCATTTCTGCCTGGCATTCGGCGACAAGCCTCTGTAACATAAAGACGCTAAACCTCTGCATCGTATACTATTTACTGGTTTGTGGTGACATTGGCTGGATATCAGTAGACCTGTAGGAGATGGCTTTCATATGCCCGATGTAGGAACTGGTTTTGATTCCATATAAAATTATATTGGCACTTTGTCGATGCCACAAAGCCCCTTGCAGGTGACATTTGGCCGGAGAGTCCCGGCCGAAAGTGCCAAAATATACGCCGACAACTAGTTTTAAAACCTAAGAGTTAATTGTGAAGGTGGTATTGTAACAGTGACATTAAACAAGTCCAAATTCTAGACATTAGCCGGCGAGTGAAGGTTTGATACAAATCTGGCTACATGTCCTCATTAAAAGGAACTTGCTATCTTCAGTATGGAACCCAGCTAGCGAAAGGTCGAATGCCAGGAATTTGGCTAACTCATATTTGGTTGTTGTCTGCCCGGCACTCTTTAGGTAATTTACATGGTGCTAAAGTCGATTCATACTGGCATCAGCTTGTGCCTGTCGATAACCGGGCAAACAACGGCCACAGTCCACGTGGTACCAGCCCGTCTCTTGGCATGTTTATCTCTATATTTACTTGAATGAAGTTTTAATCTGGGTGAAGTAACGCTTGTTTGATGTATGTGGGACAGAGAGATAGCTGATGGCATTGAGATGCCCGACAAACTTACAGATTTACCTCGTTCTAATTTGAAATTGGTACCTTCCTGATGTCAAAAAAAAACTTGAATGGTCATTTCCTAAAGTGCCTAATATAACAGAAACATTAAAGGAGAAAATCTAATCAGCGAACAATTACACTACAGTTAGCGACCGGTGTCGCTTAGCTCTTTTGTAAAAACAATTACTGACGATCAAGTCCTATGGTCGTTATTTGATCAATATCTGTCTACGATGCAACATATTAATAGACATTTCATTATGTATGGTTTCTTTAAATCCACGCACTTTCGTTTTCATCATCCACAGATTTCTCTTATCTAACACCCATTCTATTTCGCATTCACATTCGACATTTACACATTTCCCAAAACACTCAAAAATATTAGATTCGATATTTGCATGTGTCTCACACTGTACGTATCCCTTATAAGTTCACAAAATTCCTCATTTCTCCTGGAGTTATATCTCGCATGCACGTTGCACATGAACAGTTCGTACAGTAGGAACAATTGTACCGTCATAACACACCTGACACTGCTGACTGACACAATCATATAGAAATAAGACATGTTCACTTCGAAGTCGTGCATTCCAATAGTAATATCACATGGACACTTCTTACTCGTACATTCTAGTTGTATTAAAATATGCACACTTCTTACTCGTATATTTGTATTGTAATAACACATGGACGATTTTTACTCATATATGTGCATTTCTAGTGTAACGACCCACATATACCATATGCATTCCCGTTGTAATAATACCTGTCAAATTCCGATTAATTCCGAGGCAATTAAATTCAATGCATTCTGCTCGTTAATTACTTATTCTTCATTGTGTCATATACTTTGAAATTACACTATTCCTTTAAGCAGATTCATTCACAATTACATCTGTATTGAGGCACGCGAATTGGACTTTTGCATATTCCTGTGTAACCGACACAATGTTCAAATTTCTCCTCCCTGTGCGTTTTAATATCGAAGAGAGGGAAAATTCAGCATAAATGTTAACAAATCTCTACGGAAGTTTCGTCCGTGATTGTTCAATCCTATTTAACATATATTTTTTAGGGCAAATGCAAGTAAATTCTGGAGGATTGTGCGTCTCCATTATCGGTTTCAATTCTTCTGTAGTTGACTTTCGTCAAAAACCTTTCTTTCTGGATAGTAAACATATATGGTATTAAATTAAAATATACGATTTGAAACCTTTTTAACAAAATAAAAACACTCTAAAGCAATATGAGCTAGTAATCATTTTGTCACGATGTTTTCAATTGGATCTTTTACTATGTCTATAGGTAGGAAAAGGTAACCCCAAACATTGTTATATGGATCATGTCATTCTTGCAAAATACGTAATGCATAAAAGAGCAAGCGCATATTGGATTCAACTAGTACTCACTTTCACTTTTCACTTTTCACTTTCACTTTCACGTTTCACTTTTGTATTGATTAATTCAATATATATGTATGCGTTACAGTATACACACTATAAATATTTTTACCACAAACTAATAGCTTTCATTAACAGATGGAACGATAAAATGAATGTAACAAACAGTTTTCATCACGTCGTTAATGTGATGCTATGTACTGTGTTGCTGATTATAATAAACACAAGAGAGACATGTGTGGTACATTTGATTGTTCACTTTTTGTGCTTAGTACTACGAGTTTTATTACATGTATATGTACATCTTTTCATATTCTTGCAGTGACAAATTTTGAATTATTTTCATTTTCGTTTCAGAAGTAGTAATGGTATTGGAAGAAGTAACGGTAAGAATCACAAACAGATGAGCGATTGATTTACATATTGCTTGCCATAAACGAAAACAATATGTCTAATATGATTTTCCTCTCTAGTAACTAAAATTTTCACATTTCTGAATGGATTAAATCGGTATTGAAAACCTGTCCATATATCTTCTGATAGGACGCTTTCAATGTGTTTCAAGTCCTTTCAATTTACATGTTTACTGTTTAATTCCAGTTTCGCAGATGTATTGTGACTTTTGTGTCGTAGTTACTTTGGACACATTTAGACATCATGCAACTCTCTGAACGTAAAGCTAAATTTCGAACTGAAACTGAACGAGTTATTTCACATTACACGTGGCTTACCCTATAATACGTTAGTCCAATCTTAACAAACTTCAGTGTCTTATTCCAGGAAATGCTGAACAGAATATGTGACACAGCACATGGTGCTAAAGTCGATTCATACAGGCATCAGCCTGTGTCTGTCGGTAACCGGGCAAACAACGGCCACAGTCCACGTGGTACCAGCCCGTTTCCAGGCATGTTTATTTTTATATTTACTTTAACACAGTTTTAATCTGGGTGAAGTAACGCTTGTTTGATATATGTGGGACAGAGAGGTAGCTGATGGCATTGAGATGCCCGACAAATTTACATATTTACCTCGGACTAATTTGAAATTGGTACCTTCCTGATGTCAAACAAAATACTTGAATGGTCATTTCCGAAAGTGCCTAATATAACAGAAACATTAACGGAGAAAATATAATCAGCGAAAAATTACACTACAGTTAGCGACCGGTGTCACTTAGCTCTTTTGTAAAAACAATTACTGACGATCAAGTCCGATGGTCGTTATTTGATCAATGTCCGTCTACGATGCAACCTATTAATAGACATTTCATTATGTATGGTTTCTTTAAATCCACGCACTCTTCGTTTTCATCATCCACACATTTCCCGTATCTAACACCCGTTATATTTCGCATTCACATTCCACATTCACACATTTCCGAAAACACTCAAGAATATTGTATTCGATATTTGCATGTGTCTCACAATGTACATACCGCTTATAAGTTCACACCATTCCTCATTTCTCCTGAAGTTATATCTAGCATGCACGTCGCACATGAACAGTTCGTACAGTAGGAATGATTCTATTGTAATAACACACCTGACACTGCTGACTGGAACAATCATATAGAAATAAGACTGTTTACTTCGAAGTCGTGCATTCCAATAGTAATATCACATGGACACTTCTTACTCGTACATTCTAGTTGTATTAAAATGAGGACACTTCTGACTCGTACATTTCTATTGTAATAACACATGGACAATTTTTACTCATACATGTGGCATTTCAAGTGTAACGACCCACAGATACTTTTAACTCGTGCATTCTAATTGTGATATCACATAGACACTTCTAACTCGTACATCCCTGTTGTAGTACAATATAATCTGTAATTGCGAAAGGGGCATTTAAATTTGCACACTTTGTGAATTTGTTAATTATACATTTTGTATTTTGTCTTTTGAACACGCATTCACACTTGTTCACACTTAAATTCAAACAAACGAAGGGGATGTGTTGGTTAACGTATCAAAATGTGTGAAAAACAACTATATATAGCACAATTAAAGTGTAAGTCTTTGTTTAAAAAGCTACTAGAATTATCAAAAGTTTAACAAATGTATTATACTCGACAATTATGCAGTCGCTAATCAATTTTCTTGGTATGATAACATTAAAACTAATGTCTCACCAACAAGGTCAGTATGTTTGACTCGCTTTATTATAGTCGATTATAGTGTTAAACCAATCAAGATCTCCACTGAAAACTCTTGCTTTGATAACATACATGAATGACATCTTGCATCAAAGAATGTCGCAAAGAGACGATTTTAATTTTCGCACTTTCATCGTGACCACAAATCAATCAATTCTGTTTTGGCTGCGACAATTACTGGCTATACGGTATAACATTGATACTTTTAACACGTACATTCCTATTGTTATAACAGATGGACACTTCTAACTCGTAAATTTTGATTGCAATAACACATGGACACGTCTAATAGCTACATGCCTATTGTAATTACAAATGGACAAAAAAATTAATTCGTGCATTCCTGTTGAAATAATAATTGTCAAATTCCGATTAATACCGAGGCAATTAAATTCAATGCATTCTGCTCGTTAATTACTAATTCTTCATTGTGTCATATACTTTGAAATTACACTATTCCTTTAAGCAGATTCAGTCACAATTACATCTGTATTGAGGCACGCAAATTGGACTTTTGCATATTCCTGTGTAACCGACACAATGTTCAAATTTGTCCTACCTGTGTGTTTTAATATCGAAGAGAGGGAAAATTCAGCGTAAATGTAAACAAATCTCTACGGATGTTTCGTCCGAGATTTTTGAATCCTATTTAACATATATTTATTAGGGCATATGCAAGAAAATTCTGGAGGATTTTGCGTCTCCTTTACCTGTTTCAATTCTTCTGTAGTTGTCTTTCGACAAAAACCTTTCTTTCTGGATCGTAAACATATATGGTATTAAATTAAAAGATACGATTTGAAACCTTTTTAACAATATAAAAACACACTAAAGCAAATGAGCTAGTAATCATTTTGTCGCGATGTTTTCAATTGGATCTTTTACTATGTCTATAGGTAAGAAAAGGTAACCCCAAAATGTGTTATATGGATCATGTCATTCTTGCAAAATACGTAATTCATAAAAGAGCAAGCGCATATTCGATAAAACAAGTACAACATTATGGGAAAGGTTCTCTTTCAGCAGCCCTTATTAATTATTTCCGAGCATGTGCGGGTCGTATTGGTGGTTACGTTTAAACGTTTCACTTTTGTATTTATTAATTCAATATATATGTAAGCGTTATAGTATGCACACTATACATATTTTTACCACAAACAAATAGCTGTCATTAACAGATGGAACGATAAAATGAATGTAACAAAAACAGTTTTCATCACGTCGTTAATGTGGTGCTATGTACATTTTGTGATTAGTACTACGAGTTTTATTGCATGTATCTTTATATCTTTTCATATTTTTACAGTGACAACTTTTCAATTATTTTCATTTTCGTTTCAGAACTATTAATGGTATTGGAAGAATTACCGGTAAGAATCACACACAGATGAGCGATTGATTTACATATTGCTTGCCGTAAACGCAAACAAGATGTATAATATGATTTTCCTCTCTAGTAACTAAAATGTTCACATTTCTTAATGGATTAAATCGGTATTGAAAACATGTCCATATATCTTCTGACAGGACTTTTTCAATGTGTTTCAAGTCCTTTCACTTTACATTTACATTGTTTAATTCCAGTTTCGCAGGTGTATTGTGATTATTGTGTCGTAGATACTTTGGACACATTTCGACATCATGCAACTCTCTGAACGTAAAGCTAAATTTCGAACTGAAACTGAACGAGTTATTTCATATCACACGTGGCTTACCCTATAATACGTTAGTCCAATCTTAACAAACTTCAGTGTCTAATTCTAGGGACAGATGAAAGAAATACGTGACAAAATCAATGACAGAATAAGGACGTTGATACAGGATGTCCACCCGACGTTGAAACCACAATCGCAAGAAGAAAGAACGAAACATTGGAACGAAATGAAGGTGCTATATGTTGCCACTTATTCGTTCATTGCTACTAGTAAACCTGGACCATACAACTACATATACAAGCTATGCAACGATAGTTTTAAAGTCCTAAATCTACAGAATGTAGAAGTATCTATTTCTTTCAACGACAATAATAAACATCATTGTATTCTATTAGTGCGACCGTTTGTTATAGTTTCAATCCTGATTGAAACATAACAAATGGATAATTTCGAATTCTCAGAAAACATTACACTAAACGTTACACTTTCTATAATATATTGAAATTCATTAAACACTAGCATAGTTTCACAGTGTGTATATTTATGTATATTGCGCATATATCTACAGCCTGTAAAAAACACGATGTCACTGAATGAACATCACGGTGCAATTAGCAAACATAGACAGCACTGGACAGTAGACCCGTCCATATCTCCAGAAGATGGTTAGTGAACTTTTGTCAGTGAGATGCATTGTATTTGATTCTTGTATTTATAACTGCAGAACTGCATTTTGCTGGTGAATTTCTTGCCTATATAACGCTATGCTTAGTCGCCACGTCCACCTTTTTTAACCATGTTTTCTTGATAAAGATTTAAAAAACATATTGACCTAAGATAGCATTTGTGTCTAAGAATGAATTAGATATGAAAAAGGTTCAGACACAACCATAACCATTAATAAGTATATGATTATTAAAGTGAGCTTGTTTCAGGTACAAACACTCTGACGAGTTTTAAACAATCTGAACAGAAAACCGAAAATCTGTTGATGAGATTAGATTTTACCAAAGAGAGTTTTCAGTTATTGAGATACTTTTGTGAGACAATTAGAGGAATACTCACAATTTATGAGCACGATTTTCCAAAAGCTACTCCGTTGTTAGATGAAAAAATAAACAGTGTCATTTCCTCGAATGTTGTACATGTTTACACAACAGAGCAGTTTCGACGCCACTTTGAAGATCGATCAATTGAGATAACCAATGACATGTCAACACATAGTGTAATTGAAAATATAAAACAAACAAAAGCATTTGCATTGATCGTGATTGATAGTGCAATGCAAACATCAGTTGCCAGGGCTTTGAAAGAATCAGACATCTGTAACACAGGAGTCTTAATAGTTGGGCAGTCTGAGGAATTGCCACTTATTCCCAACGTTGTCCTTAGCCAAACGGAGTCAAGCAGGATCATAAAGGATGCGGATTCTTTACTGGAACGTTGCGCCTTTGGCATACTGAAAGCAATTTATTCCAATTTACGGTCATACGAGTTACAAAACACATTTTCTGGTAAGCATAACTTCTTGGTTATGTTATTCGTAATTATTTATTTTTGGTTGTATATTGGACATTCATCCTTATTACAGAACCTAAGAAAATCACCAAACTATATAAATATTGTTTAAAATATTGTAAAACCATTTAATTTCGTGGTCGTCTAATTGCGCGTTTTTCGAGGTGCTAAAAGAGCGCGAATATAAGACCGCGCGTACATTTTCATTTTGCATGATTATTTGAAAATGTATACAATTAAATGAATAATGCGCGATTTTAAGCCCACGCAAATAAGCGTTTTTTTAACTTCTTGGTTATGTTATTTTTGATTATTTATTTTTGGTTGTATAGTGGACATTTATCCTGATTACAGAACGTGAGAAAATCACCTAACTATATAAAAATTGTTTAAAATACTGTAAATCCATTTAATTTCGTGGTTGTCTAATTGCGCGTTTTTCGATGTGCGAAAAGAGCGCGAATTTAAGACCACCCGTAAATTTTCTTTTTGCATGATTATTTGAAAATGTATACATGTAAATAAATAATGCGCGATTTTAAGCCAACTCAAATAAGCGTTTTTTTACGAATGCGTACAATTTAGACACCGCGAAGCAAAAGTATTTACAGTAAGAGACATCAAGGGCATCGACAGTAATTATGCTTGCTACACATATTTGATAACAAATCGTTGAGAAACTAACACAAACATATCGTCGAATTGGTTTCCAGAAAATGATAAGGCCAACCTTGAAGGCGTGTTCGACCTTATAAAGCCAGCTTTCGAAAGCAGTGACGTCCCCGCAGAGGAATGTCCAGTGAAAGACACTTCAAACCCCGTCGAATATCCTTTAAATATTGAGAAGGTATTTATTTTCTCTAAACCAATTGAGAGTGTTGCTGCATTTACACATTGAAGCGTTAGCATACTGTTACTCGTAGATGGCACTTTTTATTAGTTTCGGTTATTCAGTTTAAGGTCGTTTGTTTCGTTATATCATTATTATTGAAAATTTTAACGCCTTCTATCGCAAGATCGTTCATGTATTTTTTTACGGTTATGGTCGTTTTGTTTTCTCTTAAAGGTCATTGAAACAATAATTGGCATACCAGGTCTCATTATGTGCTTTAAAAGTCGCGGCAAGCTTCAAATTTATGTTGATTCATCAACAGCAAGTTCTGATGTTGAAGCAATTCTTAAAAAGGAGTTAGATCGAAACGATGTCAAAGAATACAACATTTCGTACGGAAGAGCGCAGCAATTGTCACAATGTTCGTCTGGTGATTCAGTTTTTCAATCTATTGGAACGCTAGGTGGGTTTGTTAAGAAAGTTCAATTGCCAAGTATCTCAGTGAAAGATGAAACCAGTGTTCCAATACAGGACACTGCTTGTTCTTCACGCACAAACGAACCCAGTACTGAAAGCACAAATGAACCTAGCACTGCAGCGCTCGTCTCCAGACACGTCGTTCAACAAACGAACTTACCTGTGCTTATTGTCGACAAAGTTTTAATGCCAATAGGTCGTATTGCTGGCGTACATCAAACTGATGAAATAGACATAATGCCGGTAGATGTTGATGAGGCCTGTAAACATCTTTGCGACCCAAGATTCAGGACTGAACTCAATGTTAACATGTACTCTAAACTAAGAAAATGTGGCGATATCAGGGCTTTGAGGGGAAAGCCTGTGCACATATGGGGCGCAACGTCTTCCCCTGGTTACGGCATTCTTGTCGAGCATGATGCTACAACCGCCAATGGTCTGAGAATAATTGTTCGTGACCGCCGAACAGATGAGCCGTTCGCACAACAAGGAGACAGCGGGGCCATGATTTGCTACTTCGACCCACGCCACGAAGTGTTATACGCAGTTGCTATGCTAATCAGTTCGGTTCAGCTTGACGGCGAGTCAACTCATAGACGATACACAGCTCAGATACTTGATGATGGACTTCAAAAACTTTCAGTTATGAATGATTGTCAGTTTTTAATCTTTGAGGAAGAAAGCGTAAGCGACGACAATGCCTAAGGTGCATTAACATAAACTACAGGAAAAAACATAAATATAAAAATACAGGATGTCTGAACATCAATGTGTTTACATTCACCTTGTAGTAGTTGAAAAACAGAGAACCTGTTAAAGACATAGTTTAACCCTTCTTTATATGAACCCCTAAAATCTGTACTCGTGTATATTGTCACCCGTCTGAGATAAATTCGCTGCTGAAGTAACGGGATAATTAGATAACCGTTTGATTATCACCAAAGTGTGACTGACAGCACGTTATGTATTTTATATCGCATTGTTGTTGAATTCCATATATTTTATTGTAATTTATCTATTTAATGCGATACACTGCGATGTTTTTATAAACAGCATCGATTTACAAGTAGTTGTTTACGACCCTTGGCAAATATATATGCATGTACAGTACGTACATTCATGCGTTTTCATTAAACACAATATACAATTCGACAAAATTATGATTTAGCGACAATGATTGACAAAACATGGCACTTTTTTCGACCATATTAACGAGTGGCAGTTTTGGAATCATTTATGACGTCATTTTTATGACGTCATAATACACGAACTTGTGACGTTTAAGCATACCTCGCACAATTTTATTTATTTATTGCCCAAAAGCATAAAATAAAAAGAAAATTTGTTGATTTCGGTGTAAGATTGTATTTTATTTCACTCGTGATCGTAGACAATCGTGAAAATATCATTTTCTATGAACACTCCTAAAGTAAAATACGATCTTAAACCAAAATCAACAAATATCTTCTATATATATATTTGGGCCAATGTATATTGCTTCAAATAAAAAGACGCAAATTAGTGTGTGAGACATTAGTGAAGATGTTGTTGGTGTTTTATTATCGGTAATAGTTTTGTTGGATGTGTTTGTAATTTGGATTTTTTTATATTTTATACAAGGTCCGTATTCACCAACCCATTCTTAACATTAAGACGTAAGATAAAGACAATGTTTAAAACTGTTCTGTTCTAAGAAGGCTGTAAATTTGAATCTTACTTGGTGTTCGCCATGTATAAGTATAGCACACTTTATTAAGAAAGATTTGTTTATAAAATATACGATATCGTTACTAACAATTGTGCGAGCACAGAAGTATTTTTCTGCTGTCTAGTTCTATTCTCAATTCTGAAATCTAGGAGTTGTACGAATACGGCGAATCTTAATAGTTGGGCAGTCTGAGGAATTACCACGAATACGGGCTCGCTATTCCCAATGATAACGTGTTTGACTCTTTGCGCAAGTGTTTAACTACAAGTACTGATATATATTTTTAACTGACAATTGAACGTATTATTCCCAGTTCCCAAACTGGATGGTGACTTTGATCAATCACGTCAACATTTTTTTTATTTGTTTCATGTTTTGTCTTATGTTTTGTATTTTGTTTACTAGTTGTACTACGTGGATAACACATAATTGTAAAGATACATTGAACGTATCAGAATTGTAACAATATATTAATTACGTTATATGCATTAATTTACTATGAATTGGATAACATACTGCGCAGTGCTTTGCTGCCCATTATCTCGAATTCATAACTATGATTATTGTAAAAATGTTTCTCTATATATGGCGGAGGGTGATCTATATTGTCATTGTTTTCATGAAATATTTGGTGAATATATTTGAAGGTTTAATAAACACATCTGTAAAGGTTAAGTTTGACATAAGGCAATGATCATTTTGTTCCAACAAAAGCTGTATATACATTGTACATCGTCACTTGAAAGGCAGAAGGTTCTATCAACATATGTACAAAACAGGCTAATAGCACCTTCTGCCTCTCTCAAACAGGCTAATAGCACCTTCTGCCTCTCTCAAACAGGCTAATAGCACCTTCTGCCTCTCTCAAACAGGCTAATAGCACCTTCTGCCTCTCTCAAAAAAACAGGCTAATAGCACCTTCTGCCTCTCTCAAACAGGCTAAAAGCACCTTCTGCCTCTCTCAAACAGGCTAATAGCACCTTCTGCCTCTCTCAAACAGGCTAATAGCACCTTCTTCCTCTCTCAAACAGGCTAATAGCACCTTCTGCCTCTCTCAAACAGGCTAATAGCACCTTCTGCCTATCTCAAACAGGCTAATAGCACCTTCTGTCTCTCTCAAACAGGCTAATAGCACCTTCTGCCTCTCTCAAACAGGCTAATAGCACCTTCTGCCTCTCTCAAACAGGCTAATAGCACCTTCTGCCTCTCTCAAACAGGCTAATAGCACCTTCTGTCTCTCTCAAACAGGCTAATAGCACCTTCTGCCTCTCTCAAACAGGTTAATAGCACCTTCTGCCTCTCTCAAAGCACGATATGTGCTGCCTAAATGCATATTTTTATAAAGTTTATACCAAGCCTAAGGTTAAGAATGTGGCGTGCCTTCAGACTGGTTTAAACCACATCGACTTGCATTAAGAAGTGTTTTGGCCTTGATATTTTTATTGTTGCCTTTTTAAGTTAATCAATTTTAATATTTGTGTTTATTGTATATTGTATTTTCACTTATCATAAACTGTTATCTTTTTATTTACTTAATCGATCTAGCATTGCCCTCTTACATTGACATTGTTAGGTAAACCTAATTAACTGTGTTATCACGGTTTTGTACATTTTTTTCATCTCAAAAAGGCGAGCTCACCAAATTAACATCGTCAACTACATGTTATTGCGACATATAAAATTGCGAACTGGAATACATTCTGATTGATAGTTTTACCAACAATTAAATGTAATGTAGATTATTTGTTAAAAACTTAATGTCGGGTTGAAATGTATTGCGAAACTTAAAACACATACCCAAACTGTGTTCTGATCTAGTTTGTCACACTATTCATTTTGATTGATATATTTTCTGCTTGTGTTATTGATACTATTTTCTATTTCATTCTGTGTATATGTAATCAGATTATATTTTATGATATCATAGTGTGAAATTTTATTAATATTTTATACCGTAGAATTCTGCATTGTTTTGAACTGTAATGAAGAAAAAATAAATTGGGCAAAATATATTCATTGTTGAAAATAGTCTATGAAAGTTGACGTCAACACACACATCTATTAATTGATAATATGTTTAACTTTATTTAATCACATTCTATTGTATAATTGTTGTACATAATATAAACTGTATATATTAAAATAACGCTATGTGTGTGGATGTGTAAACATGCTAAATTCCAATGAAAATACTACGATACCTAATGCAGAGTAATAAATACAAACTATACGAATGTGATTTGTATAAATAAACTGTGCCGAAGCTTATTTGTGCAGGTGTGTATGGATTTATGAATGGTATTCTTATTCGTGTGTTAATTTCATAATAGCACATGCGTGTAACCTTGAAGTTTTTAAATGGTTATTTTGGAATTTAATTTCTACTTTATTTTAATTTTTTAAGTGTATGATTTCTGAGTTGTGTTTGCCGTGATGAAATATTTTGTAGTGACCACAAATAATTTGCCTCTAAATGATGTTATGACTTTTCTCATAAGCGTTAATAGATTGAGGATGTTGTTAAAATTGCATTTATTTTGTGTTACGTTGATGATGCATTTTACCTTTGAACATGTTGTGTTTATTTGTGAGAGTTTTACTTTTAAACTTGATTTTCTGTACTTTTCTATTGTTGTATATTCTTTATCGTACTTGAAGTCGAGTCATCCAAATGAATTACTCAACAAAATTATGTCCATCATTGTTAAATGTGTTTGGAGACGTATCAGTGCCTAGTAACATTTTATAGACCAGGGCCCGTATTCACGAAGCTCCTTAGGGAAAACCTAAGTAAATTTCTTAAATTCAGAAAATTCCTTAAGTCTCTGGCTGTTTTACGTACAGGTCTATTTACATTTAAATGTTTTTAACTAGTTAACATTGCTTAAATGTTTGGTATTATACCATTTTGTCATTATATATCATTGGATTTCACGTAGCAAATTTGATATAAAATTTTCACTTAAGTACAAATTAATTTAAGATTTCCCTTAGGAGCTTTATGAATACCAGCCCAGTGATGTTTTTTTAAATGCTTATTTTGACTTACACACTTGTTTTGTTGGTTTAATAGTGCGCGTGATCGTAGAGTTATGGTTAGGCCATAGTCGTACTATGGTATGAGACGTAAGATATTTTAAGAATCAATATGTTTTAATTAAATGTGTTTTATCGTTATTTTACAAGTAACACAAATAATGTATAGAATATGCATGATTTTGTCGTCAGTTTACATTTGTGAAATATTTCGTTTTATTGGTAGGGTACCACAATTTTGTGATTTCTTTAATTGTTGAACTATATGCAAGATACAATTGCTGATCCCCAACTTTGGTAAACGTTGACTATTCCAATATTTTCTTCAAATACGATTTACATTTTATGTCGTCTTCACTGATGTCTCGTTTTATATTCGATGTGCTATCTAAATACATGTTCACGTACAAAGTGTGAATTATGACGTAGCATTCAAAGCACAAAGACCGACGTATATACACATTAAAACGTTTGACTATGCACACGTTGAGCAATACGTTTTTTTTTTCAATTTAAATTGATGAAACCTTGTTTACATATTTACAGCCACAGTTTATTAACTGGGTGTGTGAGTGTAGGAATTTATAAATTGTGTTATAATTCCTGTATAAAGTGCACATCATTGCATGCCAATGGCCTTGTAATAATAACCGGTTGTTATTTTGAAAGTTTATTTTGTGTCTGCTGTAGTTTAGCATGTTCGGTAATATTTTCTGCGTTTTGTTTGTCATGCTGATATATATTGTGTGTAAAACCAATAATTTGTCTCATTTTAGTTTAATGGCGTTTGTGATGAAGGGTAATAGATTAGTAATGTTGCTAATGTTGTATTTTTGTTACGTGTATGATAAATGCTTCTTGAACTATTTAGTGAACACAGTTGTTACATGCATGTTTATGATATTACATGCATGTTTATGATATTTGTGTTTTACTTTTATGTTTGTATTTATCTATTTTTACTTGTATTGTTAAATTATCATCATACCTAAAAAAGAATAATTCAAATCAAACACACAACAACAATCGATTACATTATTTCTTTTTAGAGCTGTCGTAATGGAAAATAATTTCCCGTTTATAAAATTTGTTTTTCAGATCTATGGTGTTTTGACAGACAATACTCGTTTGAAAAAGATTATTGCTGTAATACCAGTGTAAATAGCCCTGGGGTCCAGAAACATCTTAAGTAAAATCTTATCCTTATCCTTAATTTCGTCATTTATCTCCATGTATACGCACAATTTTGCTAAATGTTCACTAATTATAAACTTATTATTAACTTCTACTTACTAAATTGTAATTGGATTCATTCATTTATATTAAGTTTTACAAATTTAACCTTAAAAAAATTGGAACTTAATTGAACAAAATAAAATAAACTTAAGACGTTTTAGGAATATGACTCCTGAATGTAGTTTATTGTATGTAAAACAGTAGCCCAAAGCACTATTAACATGTTTTGTTTGTTTTACTGTTATTGCATCTGGCTCATGTAAAATAAATAGCCGTATGTAATGCGATGTTAAAGCAGCAGTCCAGAAATATGTTTATTAAGACAAAACTTTACAGAAATCGTTTCTAATAGACATCACACCGATCAATATACAAAAGTGCGCATTGAAATCGGTGAAGTAATAATGTTTCGGTCATTTTTTTTCGTCTGTTTTCTATAGGCGATAACTGGCGATGCCTCAGGAGTAAATCAGCATGTACATTAGTGTATATTCCGTTCCTACCCAGCGGTTTCGAACATAACTTCTGCCAAATTATTATGTATTGAATGAGATCCCATGGACTGCGGCTTTAAGATGTTTTTATTTAATATCGTTTGCCTTTGCTTGTTTTTTACGATGTTAGGTGTGGTGCGCCTTTACACTGGTTAAATTTGTAAATTGAAGTTTGTTAGCTCACCTGAGCACAACGTGCTTATGGTGAGCTTTTGTAATCGTATTTTGTCCGTCTTTCGTAGTTTATCGTCAACATATTGTCTTGTGAACACTCTATAGGCCACATTTATTTCCAAATCCTCATGAAAAGTGCACACAACATTTGATCCAATGATATCTCGGACGAATTTGAAACTGGGTTGTGTGGTGTCAAAAACTAGGTCTCTAGATCAAATTGAAGCACAAAGCTTGTAAACATTCTAGAGGCCACATCTTTTCCTTATGTAGTTATATTGAAAACTTTCAAAGCATTTGTGTCTGTAACCACCATGGGGCCGGGCAGTTTTTCTTATATGGCTACATAAAAAACTTTAAAAATCTTCTTGATCAAAACCACTTTCTAGATTTCAAATTTACTTCAAAGATTTGGTCCTAAGATGACAACTTTACCAAATTCTTTCGATTCATTTGGATTTGTTAAACCAACTTGTCTGCTGCGTCGTGTGTCGTACGTCGTCTTATGCTTTAGGTCAACTTTAAAAAAAAGCTTGTGAACACTCTAGAGGCCACATGTTTTGCCCAGTCAACATGACATTTGCTCAGAACATTTGTCCTTATGATATCTCGGTTGATTTCAAAAATCGTTCAAAAATGGTTCTTCTCTGTTGAAAGTCAAGGCCACCCGGGGGACCAGCAGCTTTCCCTCTATGGCTATATTGAAAACTTTAAAATTCCTCCTGTCTGCAACTATTTTTATGGATTTTGAAATAATTTCATAGAAATGTTCCTTGGCGGACCATCTACCTTATTCCCTCCAATCGTTTTGATTCGATAACAAACATGACCGCTAGGGGGCTGGGCAGTTTTTCTTAAACCGCTTGCTGGATTTTAAATGAATTTCACAGAAATAGTCCTAGTCTGACATTCTACCTAATTCCTTCAAATCTTTTTGATTCGTTATAAACATGGCCCCGCATCAAATTTTACTTTTTATGGCAATATGGAGCATAGGTAATAATGAAACTCTAGAGACATCATCAGGAGAAAAACTGATCCTTTATTTGAGGCAATTGACCATTTGCCTCAAATATTCCTTTTGTCAGAATCCGCACGCTTGATCTCAAACTTATTTCACAGAAATGGTCCTTGTGTGACATTCTACTAAACCCCTCTTTTGTCCGTCGTGCGTCGCCCTTCGTCAACATTTACATTGTCAGCACTCTGTAAACCACAGTTATTGCCAAATCTTTATGAAATTTGCCCAGAACATTTACTCCGATGATAAATCGGAGAAGTTCGAAACTGTGCCATGTGGTGTCAAAAACTATATATGAAAACTAAATCGAATATATATAAATTTAAAAGAATATCCTAAAATGGGCAATACAAAATAGTAATAAGACACAGCATACAATTTTAAGGTGTTTCGATCTATAAAACTGTGGGGAAGTTACTCAAAACTGCAAGATTCCAAATCAGAACTTTGTAATATCATCAACTTATTTTAAGTGATACACATTCGCAAAATGCAAGATTACCAACAACAATATATATTCAAAACTTAAAAATAACATGAACTGAGATTCATGACTTATATAATTTACAATATCATTCATCGACTGAGATCTTAATATTACGAAATCACACAAAGTGTGTCATTAAATGCATATTTTATACGCTTTATATGTTTACAAATTCCTTAATATATCACACTGTCAAAAAAGATTTTTTTTTTGTTCAAGCATCCGAAAACCTACCAGCCCGAGGACTCTAAACATAAAGTCAAATTTGCTTGGCCTTACTGTGATCTTGTTGCTAGGTAATCGGATACGAATATGAGTGTGATCTTGTTGCTATGTAAACGGATACGAATATGAGTGTGATCTTGTTGCTATGTAAACGGATACGAATATGATAACTTACATCGTTATGCAAACACAAGTAAGATCCTATTGATAATTGGATTCAGAGTGTTGGTTATTTGCCACGTATTTACTTTATTGTAATTATTGTTCTGCCAGCATGTTGATTTAAGGTAGGATTAACGATCGTCTCATCCGGTATTTGAGCGTCGCATAGCAAACTAAGTAAAATAATATATTTTAAACGATTTATTTTGAGGTACAGAAATGTACATTGATGTTAAGATTTGAATACGAGCTGCAGATTCATTTCGCTCGTCGAACAATTAATTGTGATATATATTTTAACATCAATTATTTTACGTGTATTACTGCTAAATATAGAATTGTATTATCATTTAGGTACAAGTTTATTTTGAAAGCCTACAGTTACACCAAATCTGTTTTAAAATTCTAGACCTGTTGGACTAAGCATTTAAATTTCATTTTTCTTTAACAAGTAACACAGTCACTGCTTGTGAAGTTATTCCCATACTGGTTACGTTACCCTCCTTCCATCTGTTAGTACGTACGACCTTTCTTCTGTTCAAGAAAATATGGATCCTGTGATAACTCAACAAAAATAAATTACGATTACTATAGAGGACTATGAGTATACATGTCGCTCTATTGTTGTCGTAGTACAAATTGTGGTTTCTTTGGCAACAGTCTTCAAACATATTGATTTCTGATCTGATTAGATGGAGTAACAATTATGAAGAAGTTAGACATTGTAGAAACAACAGAAGTTATAATTGACCTTCATCCGTTTGCCCGAGAACATTTGGATCACGTGATAAATCAACAAGTTCAGAAGCAAATTGTGTACGTATAAATGTCTAATAAAGATGATGCACGTTATTTTTGTTTATGTAACCGGATGTTATTATATTATTGTAGAATTATTAACATGTGTGTGTAATAAAATTATTTGTTTCTTTTGTGTGTTATTAACGTTAGTTTATTGACCCGTGTTGAGAAGTAAAAACTAGTTGTTACGTAAACAACATAAATACAACCGTCAACTGTAAACGTAAACATATAAGAAATGTAAAAGCATTTATTTAATAGTTACATCAAGGACATATCAGTCTCTTTCTTATAAAAAAAAATAGTTTTCAATGTATCGTTGTTTATCGGCCAATAAACAACGATTTGGAGTTCTGATGCGTATTAATTAAACGACGAGGGCTTCAGAAAGACAATGAGTTTGTTTATTGGCCGATAAACAACGATAATGCAAACTTTATTTCGATTATAACATGTTTGACAAATATGTTTTCAATTGAAATGAGAACTAAATTTTATTATGCTTCGCTCAGAATCGAGACTCCTTTTTGCGTTGTTTATTGGGTAGTTTAACAACGATAAGTGTGTTCTTTGTCAATAGAAAACTTAGCAAGTATCATGTTAGAATCAAGGTTTTCCGCTTGTGAAAATAATTGTTTCTATTTAGATTTTATTCCAAACAATGGTTCTTCTTTCATATAATACTTTTCAGTGATATAAACCGTTTAAAAACGCTAAATAATAATGCCACATAATAATGATGTTTAAAAATAAGCAGTTACAAAAAAGACACGTGATAATATATTCACATTTCTTCGGCTTGCTTTCCAGGTGTTTTTTTCATTTTTAAAATAAATTGTAGAATTCTTATTTTGCGAATTGTGTGATAGTAAACATTAGGTAAAACTCACCATTTACATAGAAAAATCGGTATTAACGCAAATACCGAATGTTGTTGTAGTTTCAAGTTGTATTTTTATAATAAAAGGAAGCAACATTGATCTTAAAGTAACTAATCTTTGCTTGCACATTGTTCGATGCTGAACAATTCTATATTGTATTATTATATTGCAATTCATACGTGTATGCTCAACCCGGTTTGACCTGCTCGCAGATTAACTAGACATAACGCTTTTCGAAGCAAAGATCAGAAAAATAATCATTCTTAAATGTCCGTTGAAATACCGTGTGTAATGTTAGAGAAAATATAATAAAGTTATAGTTTTATTATTACACGTTTTATTTGAAAACAATGTTACAAAGTTTACTTTCTAAGTTGATTTTTGCGCAAGAATAAGGTAGTGTCGTGCGTTTAGTTGAGAATTGTTTTAACATAAGAACACCAAGTTTAGATTTTCAATTCAAACGCCGAAACACCAATTCAATGTAGCGAATAGTTAATATAAAACAAACTGCAATACGCAATCAAGTTACGCAGTACAAATATTAGATATAACTAGTCATGATTGGATTTAGCCGCTTTATATTGACTACCGATTCTATAAATAGCGGTCCCGTCACATACACTGTGAAGATCACGTTACCGGTCCTTCTGTAAATAGCGATTACAGCTAAATACCACTTTATTAGCACGATTACGTTTCAACCATTTGAGACGGAATTGAGTGAAATATAGTTCCCAGATAGATAAAAAAAAGAAGCTTTTTTAAGGTCATCATTCAAGCTAACGTAACATGGTTTAACGGTGTTAAAGGAACATGCAAACCAGCAATGAAACCTCCACTGGGTATCGAACTCGAGACTTTGTAGCGATAAAAATAAGAACAGAAAATTATGTGGACGGAAAAGACCACCGTTAAAACGGCGTTATAAAACTGTCGACAGTAATCGTTCATTAGACACGCGATCATTCTATAAATAGAGGTCGTGTAACAGAACATATCAGGGGTGATCACCGTTAAATTATGCGTTATACAAATTGCCGATAGTAGTCGTTCTTCAGACACGTGATCATTCCATAAATATCAATCGAGTAACAGACCATATCAGGAGAGATCACTGTTAATAATGTCTGATCGTCTTATTCTTGGCTTAGTGTGAGGTTTGGCGCCAATGAAACCGGTTTAAACCCCCTATGCTTTGCATTGACCCTTTCGAGGCGGTGACCCCAGTTTTATTCAAGTGTGTTTTGTGTTTGTTATGTCTTTTCGTGATTTGTTGATTGGTTTTTGGCATTCGATTACTTGCAATATATAAAGGACACCAGAGTTCTGTCCTGCTGTCGCAGCTGGAGTTTCACTTTGTTTATATTTATAGAAATTTCGATAGTTGTCTTTCCTAAGCCAGCGGTAATGCTACAAACAGAACTCAAATCACATACACTGTAAAGAGAGATCACCATAAAAACTGCGTTTCCATTTTTTTATAGTTGTCGTTCTTGAGACATATGGTTATTTTATAGACATCGATCGCGCCACAGACAAAATGCTCAATACTTGCACAGATCACTAACAAATTGCGCCTTTTTGCTACATACGTCACCGTAATTGAGTGTAAATATAGTTCCGTATAGAGTAAATGAATATGCTTTTATTATACCTTAAACTGACAGGGAACCGATTTAAAGTCTTATGGTATTACTAACCCTAACCCTTTAAAAGTTAAAACCTATCCACAAGCGCGTCATAATACTAGTAGTTGAACTGTTTACGTTACATGAGCATGAATCATTAAATTTAATATTGATTAATATTTAATTTCATTCACGTTTTGTAGAATTAAACTTTTTTTTTCATGTTATGTCTGCATGAATATTAATGGCTATTTTTCATTTAATATTAAAATATCGATGTCAATGATATTAATTACACAAGTTTAGCATATACAACCAAGCTATGTAATCAGGCCTTTTACACAACTGTTACTATTACGGCTTCTTTCTGAAATGCACGACGACGATCTGTAATATGAAGTTTATGATGCAAGGTCTTGAACAAGCAGAGATTTAGCTGATACTTGTATTTACTTCATTTCACCGTGCCTCAGAAAGTTGCAGTTTTGTTGTTCTAATAAACATTAAATAATTGAATAATTCAATTGTAATTCAATTGTGTTAAAATTCTCTTTCATCGCTTCTTTTGATTCGCAATGCTTCGAGTTAATATGAGGCGCGTCGTGGGAAAACAGGAATTAATGCATGCGCGTAAAGTGTCGTCCCGGATTAGCCTGTGCAGTCCGCACAGGCAAATCCGGAACGGCACTTTCCGTCTTCTGTGTATTTATATTTAGAAGAAACTTCCTTGAAACAGAAAATACCATAAAAGCGGAAAGTGCCGTCCTGGAGTAGCCTGCGCGGACTGCACAGGCTAACCCGGGACCACACTTTACGCACATGCATTAAGACCGTTTTTCTCACGACGCGCCACACATGTATTTATAAGTGTGTATCTTTTGATTAATTCTGGGCTAAGTGTGAGGTTCAGCCAGCTTTTCAACAGGTTTAAACTACAAATGCTTTGCATTGACCTTTCCAAGGTGACCCCATGTTTTGTATACTATTGTGTTGTGCGTCACTGGATGATAATAAGGGTTTCTCTCCTTGCGATGTCTCTGGAGTTTCATTATATTTGTTTCGTTCTACTGTCTGTGAAATTTAAATCTTTTGAGAAGTATATGGATATGGCTCGATAAACCAACTAAATTTAAGAAACGAAAAACGTGGCAGTTTCATTTATGAATATTAAGCGATACACTGAATTCGTTATTAATACTGTACAACAGTCTATACCTATAGATTGACAAATATAAACATTTGTAAGGTGCATAGGTAATTCAGTGAGCTGTTTTCATATATGACTTTTACGGACTGATTGTTATCAAAAGGCGCTTTGTCCAATATGTTGATTATCGGTTAGATTAAGTGTCAACATCCACCCCTTTATAACATTTCGTTTCATGTCTAATAACGAACAATGTAATATAAAAATAAAAAACAAGCGAAACGTACACAAGAATAAACCTTTATATATTTTTTAATATGTTTAAGTAAACTAATTAATTTAAGTTGTTCAATTCTAAACGATAAATCATAAAACATATTGTAATTCCATGTGATAGAATATATATTATTGTGTGTGTGTAAGCTTTGCACTTCATATACATGTACAATACACCATTAATTTGGTTATTAATGCACTGTTAATTATTTTCAGACATTTGCAATTCTGTTGCTCTTGTAAACGTTAATCCATTACGTAATAAAATTGTAATTCGAAAAAAACGTCAACTAAGTAATTTAATAAAAAATCTATTTTAATACTATTTAATTTCAAATGAAATGCTATGAGGTTAAAATGTATTTACATTTATGCATATTGTGATTAATTCCGTGCCATGTGTGAGGTTCGGCAAGCCTTTATACCAATAAGAAAGTCTGTACCATGTGCGAGGTTCGGCAAGCCTTTAAACCAATAAGAAATCCAATGCTTCGGTGACGCAAGTTTTAATCATGTTACGGTATGTCTTGTGTAGTACGTAGTGTCATGTGTTGTATTGGCAATAGGTATATAATCCTGTTATGGTATGTCTTGTGTAGTGCGTAGTGTCAAGTGTTGTATTGGCAATATGCATATTTCCTAAAATAAAGGGCAATATGATCTTAATAAGGGTTTCGCTACTGCTGATGTTGCTGGGGTTTTATTTATCTTATATATTCACAAATGCATCATTGTTTATTGTTTTTGTGTCTGTACCCAGAACCACGAATACTATATATGGATCAAGATATAGTTCGTTGTGGAACCAGTAAATGATTTGGCATATTTTATTAATAGCACCTTTAAATGGCCTGATGAAAATATCGCAGAGGTAGACATTATACATGCCTATGGAATAAATATTTTCTTTCTGCATAAGTAAATCTTCCGGACTGTTTTGCGGACATGAAGTGGGCTCAGTTGACAGGTCAAAATGGCAACAGACGTACAACGTAGAGGTAATTGAAATTGCTACATGAGGCAGTACAAGCAACTCATGATTTGCAAAAAGAAAACATAATTTGCTAAATCATTAAATTAAGTTGAGTTCGTTAACTCACTTTTAATGATTCAATTTAACATTCAGCTATATTATTATATGCATGTGCCAAATACACAACGCGTGTATAATAATCAATTCACAGCATGAAAATGTAAGGCCATTTATATTAAACCAAACATTATTTAATAAAAAATTTGTTGACGTTTTCCATTGTTTCATCATGTGTTTTCAAGCTTTGCTGGTATTTTCTTTCAGATTTGAAGCCTTGGTAAAAAATGTATTTACATTTAAATGGTCAAATGTATTGATATCAAATGCATTAGTTTAATTATTACGCTATTTATCCCGTCAACAAGCCGGCATTGACGAAATAACACTCCTTGGGATAAACATAGCTGTATTTCCTTACTGGAAGATAAAGGCCAAAGCCAATGAGGTCATTTTATTGATTCTCGTGACGTACAGTCTGTACAGTCTTTTCGTCGTGTGATTTAGTATGTTTTCTTTTGCTTATTCTCAAAATAATTACAGCAAATTATATATATATATATTTATTTCAACATAAATGTGCAATTTGCATGGCACGTATAATCTTAAAACAAAGAACACCTGACACATGTGTATGAATTAATGTAACCATGTCAATCCACATCATATGTCAAGCGTAACGCAAAAACGAGTGAAAACTAAACTTTTATTTCCATTGTGGTCCTTGCATATCCAGATGGAATAGTGAAGAAATACTAGGTGAACAGGGCATGGCAGCTAACATACATGTATTATTGGCAAATTCAAGGCTGAATGTTCAGCTTTTCCAAGCCTCGCTAAATAGACTTATCTTTAATCATCACTTACCTAGTAACTATTCCCTTTATATATAAACAAAATCTGGGTCGGTATCCGTACCAGTCGTGCTTCTGTGCCTGTATTTACAAACGCCTCTGGGAAAAAAATACTAAATTTCTGAAATTAATAAAATTTCTTAACACTCGATTTCAAATAGAAAACTTGACTTGTACTTTTCATTAAAAATGTCCCTTAGAAACTTTGTGAATACCGACTCCGGTTTAATTTTTGCTGCTCATTATTCTTCGGCATCTTTCAGAGGGATGTTTACTAATCATAGATAATAAAAGTAAATGCTGCGATGAAATTAATTTAAAAAAAACTAAAAAGAGCCTTCAAACGAACAATCATTATGTGCATTTTAAATGAGAGTATAGTCCATACAAAACAATCTGCTATTTTAATACATTGTAAAAATGTGTATTCTTTAAAATATGTATAGTGTTAATTTGCCTCAGTTATGTAAACCAGGAATTGTTTATATCTGACGGAGTAAGATAGATAGGATCTGACACAAGTTGTCATTTCATACCATATTTTATTAAACGAGTTCAGATATTTTGTTAGTAAGCGAGCCTTTTAATACATGTTTTTAAAGGAAATAAAACCCTACTAATTTTACCAAAATAAGTTGGTAAATTCTCAAAATTGTTTACTGACGTGAGGACACCATTTCACCAAAATGCTGTCATGCGATTGGTCAGTCAAAGAATTTGTAGCCAATGAAGGGCTCAAAATGTTATCTTACTCATGTGTAAGATAAAAATATTTGTAATGGCTGTATTACACGGAAAACAAGGTATGTGATAAATAGAAAACACTAGTGTTGAATAAAGATCAGTTTTTTTAGCGAGGCTTAGAATAAGTGTTTGTGCCGAGCAAATAAACTTATCAATAATCAACACTTACATAGTATTATATTTATCCCATCATTATATGTCTTCATGTTAAAAAATAAAGAAAGACAACTACTAATTAGGCAGAAAAAAACTTAAAAAGACGTCACGAAAATCAGCAAAATGACGTCGTCATCCTGCGCGTGGTTGCTTTTATGCATTGTGAAAAAAGCATGTAAGTTTTTCCCACGGGCTGTTATTTCGTTATGCCGGAGTGATGATAAGACTATCTCAGCCACGAAGAAATGCAGACGATCGTGTGATAGGACTAACAATAAGGAACTACCTTCTTAAACAAATTCCAAAATTTGTGTCAAAGTAATACACATGGTGAACACACATTGCATCTTTCTAATATGTAAACTATATATTATTTTTAAGTAAGATATGGAGTCCGAAACAATGTGTTTAAATCTGCAACTTATATAATTCCAATTTTGTATCTATTCAATCAATTCGTTTTGCTCTATTAAAGCTTAGGTACGCCGGGTCCGGCTAGCTCAGTTGGAAGAGCGCTAGACTGTCAATCCGGAGATTGTGAGTTCGAACCACTGCCCGGCCACATAACTTGTGTGGGGATTGGTCATGAAATTATTTCTACGGCCATTCTCCCCCTACCTCTAATTCAAGTAGCGCAGTTGTCAGTTACTGACATAGGCATGTGCGCTTAGTGCTGGTAAACCGCTTAGATCGGCTAAGATTGCCCAGGAAAAGTGTGCGTAGGTTAACTGACCGCCGTGATATGACTGAAATACTGTTAAAACGTGGAAAAATCCAAACAAAACAAACAAACAATTTAAGCTTAGGTTTAAATGGTTGATTAAGAAGTTAAAAGGAGGAAGATGTCGAGCGTCATTAAGAGAAGATGACGTTGATGAATTTGATTCAGGCATATCTGAATGTGAAGACATTGTGTCGGAAAAAACGTTGAAATGATAATAAAAATGAAAGACTATGGTTACATTAAACAACCTCTGGTGATAAACACGATATTCAGGCGGAAAATAGGAAAGGTAATGATATTTTAGATATGCATTATAACTATAAATTATTATTTATTGATTTGACTCGAATAACATCCATTCATTCTTTTGCAGCAATTAAATGCATTAAAATTGATATTTATATTAAAACTTGATATTTAAAACAATCCTTTAAATCAACCACAACAATTTAAAAAGGGTAATATTAAGAAATGTATTCAGTGTATATATGAAGCAATACAAACAAAAAACACTACTCTAGTACGGCTGATTTTGATTGTTTCTATGCCGAAATACTTGTGTGAGTATCCTCGTAGACGTGTCGCAATATTAAACGATTAATGTTTCAATATTGAATTCCGTGCCTATTTACTTGAATGCACATGTGTAGATGAAAGAAAACGTGAGAAGGATGTTCAATAGAAAACTGGCGAAACTGTCATGCGGTACAAAGTCCGCTGGATATATTTTTGTTTTATGTGGAACAGTATTATCGTTGGTACTGGCTCCCCGAGAAAGTAAGTATACTACAACTGCTACTACTTCATCAAATTAACGCTTGTGCCTTGTATTCAAATACATAACTGAGATATGATCGTATATCTTCTCTGGGATACTGGCCGTCCAAGAATAAAAAAGTATGAGGCTTATGTTTTTAACAAATGAAATATAAGAGAACAAACATTCCAGGGCATTACCTTTTTTGGAACAAACTATAAACATACACCGATATAGTTGTATAGTGTTTATAACGATTATAAATAAAGTAAATCGAATTGTAAAGCAAACTACGTCGGTGGCTATCGTATAAACGACGACAGTCTACTGACCACTATAGCAAACTCCAATCTATTCAAACTGACTAATCAAGTTGTGTATAGATAAAACAACTGTTCTCCACTATACGTTGTAACGCGGAGAACACAATTTCTCATCATCGATAGATACAGGTTATTGTACCTTCAGCTAGTAATTGTTTTGTTTTACATTTATTGCCAAGATTATTTACTTTGTAACAGATCCAAGCGCTGGATTTGGATGGGACTACTCGGGTGTGTTCTTTTAGCCATGTGTTATGTCCTCTTCTCTAAGACATGTTTCCGAAAACGAAAAGCTTTAAGTAGACGTCAAGACTACCATAAGCCACGAAAATGAACTTCATTTGGAAACACGTAAGTTCATCAATATCAATTAATATTATCCTCTGCAAATATAGTTAAAATGAAAGGTTACGGTTCGGTTTATAGTCTGCTTCGATATACATCTTTAGCCGACTTTCATATTTAACCCCCCCCCCCCTCCGATCACTGGGTCATAAGTTGTACGTTAACACTCGGCGTAATATGCAGCAACAGTACATTGGCTTATTTCCCACACAGGTACCCATTTAAACATCTGGTTGGAGAGGAACTATTGTGGAATAAATGTTTTGCTCAGAAAAATTCCAGTGGTCTGGGCGGGATCTGAACCAGGGACTTCACGATCCCCAGGCCAGCGTCCTACCATTAGACCTTTAGTTTACATTGTTATTTATTTCAATCAACATCTGATTAATTAAACCGCTCATTGTAAACACATTGTTTTATTCGCACAGAAATTCTCCAAATAAAGATTGATTGGCTGGAAATTCTGCAATGCAACTTTTTGGCACTCGAATACTTAGTTGCCATTGAAATGGAGCAATCAAATGTAAGATACAAATATTTTGCAAGTATATGTCAATTTTACATATTTAATTACATGTTAATTTAAGTATTTAATACAAAGTTCTACATCTACATTCAGCCGAGTGTTAACAGTCAAATAATCGCGTTAAATATAAATTAAGATGTTGCATAACGAATGATCACAGAAGTGAACTAACGCAAGTTTTAATTAAATTTTAGGCACATCGCAACAGGTAATATGACAATAATTTGAATAATGATATTTTGGTGATAATATATTGTAATTTTGTATTTGGCTACATTGCTAATTTTGCATATTTAATTTGAATAAAAATAAAATTACAATCAATTGCTGATAAATGTACTCACCTTTCAGACTGTCTGGGAACAGAACACGCACTACATCACAATTTATTGACTGTTCTATTGCAGGTATGTAAAGTTGTATTAAAATGTTGAATACGGTCTTAATTTAAATTTCATATTCGATAATACTGCCATTGTAAATGTACATAATTTTATGGTAAGTCTTTATGCCATTTATACACCACAAGAACTCTATTTGTTCGAAAAGGTCCAAATTCCTTGACATTTACATGGTCTGATTCCAAGTGAATTATAATATCTTTATTGAACCAAACGGCATCTATACGTATAGACCTTTAAAGAAAGCACACGAACAGAGCGTTGTTATACATGTATTATACTATAACAATTCTACCTAAATGCAATATATTTATGAAACTATTAAGACAAAACGTGTGTTAAACTTTTTATTTTCAAAATGTGACTTACTTTTTTCTACTATGGGCCTGTAATTCACGTTAAGGATACGTTTTCTCAGCTCGTCCAAAGGAGGTAATTTAGTGATGTTCGCCGCTGTTTTGAGTTTGCCAAGAAACAAGCATGAGACAAATTATTGCTACTCCCAAAAAGCCTCAAAACAAAACTGTTAATTTTATCAATAGCACGTTCTCTGCTACCTTACATTTTTGCATCAAGGGCGCTGAATTATATATTTCAATGCACGGTTGTATACAATGGCAGCTAACGTTCAGTGATAGTTTTGGCAGAGCCCGATTGAGCATTAAAATATATAAGAAGCTGCACTAGAAGACCATTTTCAACGTCGTGATGTGTATATTCTGGCGCGATTACATGTTTTTTAGTATTTAAAATGTTACGTCTTTAAAACGTTCCAATTATTATTTATTATTTAAAACGTTAAAATTAAAAGTCGTTCTTTGTCTAATAAAACTAATGTATAATTATGTATAATATCTACCGTATTATTTAACCAATAATTATGTTTTATTCGTGAATCTGATTATGTTAAAGTGTATTTGGTTAAAATCACATTACACTATTTATATGTTTCTTATTTGTTTTCAGATAATTTCGACCAGGTATGTCATTTGTTTTATATTATTAATGGCGATAAAACGTGTAATATAGGCATGGTTATTGTGACATTACACCAATCTACAGAAACAATATAATGTAAGTTTAGTTTACCGCTGTGTTTCTTTAAAGGTGAACACTAACGGTTTATGTTACATGTGCACAGATGGGTAAAGCAGGTATGCCGTCATTAGTAAATATACTTTGATGGAAAAGGTGAGAACAAACAGCACTTAAACGTAGTTGCGTAGCGTTTAAACTAAGTGGCAAACTTGTAATGCATGATAGTTAAATGTATTTGTTGTTTTCTGTGTTTTGAATGCTTCTTAGTTAGAAATTGGGTAACATCATGGACGGTTTAAAATGTCGCAAAAAGGACGTGACTACCGCAAAACAAGAACACATGCTCTCCCAATCTATAAACATCGTGAAAACGTTTAAGGGTAAACTTGTAGGTCACTTCAGACAGGGAGTGACTAATGATATTGTGGATTTAAGTGAATATGAACGAAGTGAAATGTTTGGTTACAGTGTATCATTGAGTTGCAGTTTAACATCGGCATACACATTATTCGTTGCATTGCCAAACATATGGACAGTCAGCTAACAGATCTAACAGATCTGAAAGCAGCGCATTTTGAGGTTTAAACGTACAGTTGGATAACATACCATGTGCAGTCACGAACATCTAGAGTATAAGGCAAAATTGAAGCAATCTTTCAGGATTATGGAAAATCAATATTGACGACAACTAATTAGGGAAAATCGGCAGAGGCTTACACATAGTAAGGACAGCTTGACATTTACCAGAGTTTACGCTGTTGTAGGTAATACATATCTTCGGATGTTTGCTTATTGACGTGTTCAGGTTGTGTGAATGCATAGATCTTTACAGTACAGCTTGACATTTGTAGGTAATACATTTCTTCTGAAATATGACGTGTTCATGTTGTATGAATGCATAAGATCTTGACAGTACAACTTGACCTTTATCAGGGTGAGTTTGTTGTAGGCAATACATTTCTTCTGATGTATGACGTTTCTGGTTGACAATGTGTGATTGCATAGATCTTGACAGTAATGCAGTAGCACTTGAATCATAATGATAACATACCTTTGCTGTTTAATACAGATAGAGGATTCAGCGTAATTGGTCGTAAAAACGAAACACGCTGCAATAGATTAATAAATGCTATAATACCGTCTGACCATCGCAGTATTGACTGATTGATCAAATGTAAATAAACGAGACTACAATAATGCCTTACTAGCCAATACTTGAAAAATACAAGACCTCCTTTCATGTCCATCATTAATGACTACAATTGCGTTTACCTGTCAATTAGAAACAATGTTATAGATAGACTTAGCTAAACAGGATACATGACTATTCAATTTTGATTTTCAAAGGAAACAGACACACACGTAGTGTACATACAAACCACGATACATAGAAAAGTCACAAAACCTGGTTTTAAATTTCCAACAGCTGGAAGATTTTTAAAACATGCACATGTTTGGTTCAACTGCCGGTCATATGATTACAGTAGTGAAATTCTGGTCGAAATCCCTTAAGAATTGTAGGAAGAGTTGCGCTCGAAAGAGACTGTTCACTATATATTACATATGTGCACAATAAACAAAGGGACATAATTCCGCACAAAATGATCAAATCACGAACGCCTGACAATATGATCTGGGGCACTTGGTGATAATAGTTCTGTGAAAGTATGGTCGAAATCCCTCGAAAGTTATAGGAGAAGTTGCGCTCTGAAGAGATTGTTCACAACCGACCGCCCAATCGCCCACCCGCCGACATTCGCCAATCCAATAACTAGACTTTTTATTCGGAAAACCTGGTTAACAACACACACAAAAAACCAAAAAAATCTGTACTCTCCCCGTTATACGTTTAATGCAGGCAACGTGCCTTTAATTATATAAATGAAGAGGGAGAGAGAGAGCGAATATATACATGCATTTTCTCAGTTCACCTTAAGCAATGCCATCACGCATACAAAATGCGAGGAAATTGAGAAAGATGAAAATTCGTATATTCAATAATTATCGACAAGGTATATCATTATTGCGCTGGAAAGCAGTGCATGTATTGTTCATATTACATATTTTGCTCAGTAGTGGAAACGTGAGTGGTGCCATGGAAGATACTAGTGCATCCAACGGTGTTGTATACAAGAGCACATTGGTAAGATACGCTTTTGATTGCCTAATGTACATGTATACATATATTCGTAAATAATAAAAAATGAAGAGTTAACACTATGTCGAGTACGGTAATTTATTTTGACTTAGTTAAGGCCCCTTTTTTACTTAAATCACCGCAAACATGGTTTCCGGACAATAACTAATGAAAGGCTTCACATATTTAAATTATTTTTGGTACATAGGTGTAACGTCATAAAATACAGATCAAGTTCAACATAAGTTACAAACCAGTATATGTTCACATAGTTATGGCTCCTATCCAAATATACTGTTGAACATTAAGAAATTAAAGTATTCTCTCTGTGTTCATGTCTTTCGAATGGATGCCACAGTTTTGTGACAAGGCCATATTGTGGAGATATATCCGTCACTCATGTGGCAATTCTAGTTTATTCTACACGTATAGAACCTGTGAAAGCAGCTAAATACATTTTCAAGGGTGTACTTACTCAACTGGGAAAATGTGCAGCCATAATTTACAGAATTCACACCGACTGGCAGGTTTGTATCGTCATTTTAACGACTTTAGCATAAATACAAAACCTATAACGCAAACTTCATTGCATATTTCTACAAAGGCAAATAAAACATTCCGATCGAGACCCATATTTGTGTTCATTTTGTTAATGCTCTTGACATCATTTCGTAGGTATTTTTTGGAGTAAATTTGTCATTACTCTATTGATGATAAATATATAGCATAGTCGATGATACATAAACATGAATGTGTGATTAGAATTATCGTTCGCCAAACTGCCAGTAAGTACATGCCTGAAACCTTTGTGTTGGGAAAGGTCACATTTTTTCGGCTCGAAGGCGTTAATCAATGGAAAACACTAGCGTTGTTCCAAAGGATGGCTAAAGATGAATTCGTACGATTGCTTAGGCGACCTAACGTTTTGATGGGCAATTAGATTCCACTAGCTTAGTGAGGAAATAGCATACAATTATCTAGACAGCCTTGAACACATGAGGCTCCAAAAGATTCAGACATTCGGAATACAAAAAGAGATTATAAAAGATGCGGATTGTTTATTGGAACTCTTCGCATTATCAATCTTGAAATCGTGAAATCTATTCATCGGAATTTGCAACAATATGATTCGTCCACAATTTCCGGTAAGCGTTTTCTAAATATCGTGACTGTTGTTTGTTCGTTTTAATAATTGACCCCAGCTATTGTATTAAATCGCCGAGTTTTACAAGCAATTTACCTCGAAATATGTTTATGCAAACTAGGTAACCGTTACATGTGGCATCTGATTGCAACCACCCGATCACGCACTACATTAATTTGCATATGCTTGACATGTTTGGACAATCTATTGCTTCTAGAACAAGAGAGGGCCAGTCTGCGAGACGTTTATGTTCTCATTGAGACAACGTTTAAACGGAGCACCATCCCAAGAACTGAATGGCCAGACATACCGACAGAAAAATTCGTATATTCAATAATTATCGACAAGGTATATCATTATTGCGCTGGAAAGCAGTGCATGTATTGTTCATATTACATATTTTGCTCAGTAGTGGAAACGTGAGTGGTGCCATGGAAGATACTAGTGCATCCAACGGTGTTGTATACATAATATGTTTGCGGTAGTGAACATGGAAGCGCCTAAACATTATGTAAAGGCATACATCTGTAAACACTTTAGTTGTTTATAAATAAATATAATTTTACTTTTAATGGCAGATTTTCAAACTTACGTGCATCTGTAGTTTTTTTTGTATGTTACAATTTCAACATTTACGTCAACATGTGCTAGTCGTGGAACACATTGTTTTATAAAGAAGGTAAATTTACCAACCGTTTCAGTTCATGGTTCTGCTTTAGTATCAATGGCGAGTGCAGCTACAGAATCTTCAATGGTAGATTACACATTAGTAGTTCTTGTTTCGCGTCACGTGGCACAAGAAACTGTGCAGCATATCTAACCGTGGGCAACCTCGGCTACCAATTGGCCGTATTGCTCCAATATATGCAAATGGAGCAATATACATTTTGCCAGTTGATGTGTACAATGAGTGTAGACATATCTGTGTCACAAAATTCAGGACTGAATTTGATGTTGAGATGACGGTAACCAAATGAAAAAAAAAAGACGAAATAGAGGATTTATTAGGATCACCTGTGCACATTTAGAGTGAACAATATTTGCCAGATTAAGGCATACTGGTCAGACATGACTTCGGAACTTCTGGAGGGCTGACAATAATTGTTCGTGACCGACACTCCAGAGCCACCTTTGCACAGGAGGGGGATAGTGGGGCCATGGTGTGTTACTACGATCCACGCAGATCTTCACGCGATTGCAATGGTTGTGGAAACTTTGTCGGGGTAAAGCGAAAGGCCTGCAAGAGAGTACACTGCTCAGATATTGGACGATGCGCTGCTAAAACGTTCAATAATGAATGGGCGTGAGTTTGTGTTCATTGAGGATGACAATCACTGACACTATGACACATGTTCACTGTACAATTAGGTTGTTCACATACTCGTTATTAATGAAAGGTGTATCAGTTTACATTCATATCATCATCACTGACGTTCGCTATGCTACATAGCATGTTCAATGTACAATAAGGCTGTTGAAATACTTTTTATTAATTTACGGCGTACTAGTAAACGTTGAAATCATAATCATTCGCTATGCTATGCACCACGTACATTGTACATTTAGTCTGTTGACATACTCGTTATTTATGTACGGTGAGTTAGTTTACGTTGACATTATCATATTCACTACAGTTCGCTATGTTATGCATCATGTATATTGTACACAGATGCTTTGGAAGTACAATGTCATTGGAGGTCGGTGTTATTAGTTTACGATGAAGTCATCAACAAACTAATACATGTATCTCTATTTTCATTTATGTTGATTGTTTAGTGCTACGTTATCCCGAACAAAGCTTGAGATTGTTTGAACAACTATTTAATATTGATTAATAATAGGTATTTGACAGTGTTGTTTATTTATTTATTTTTTACAAGAAGTTCCATACTGTGTTGATGTATATAGTGAATGTGATCAGTAAATTATTGCTATGAGTAGGACATTAGAAAAAAATGTTGTACATGGTTGGTGTATTTACGCATTTTTTAAATCAATATTTTAATATTGTGTGGAATATGCATCATATAAATGTTTACATTAGTGGGGTTTGTAAATTATCACAGTTTAATTATTGATCTACATTGCTGTACATTTTTACTGTCCGCATATTGTCTTAAAGTCTGAATATATAATGTTAATTTAACTTATTTTCTAGAGTAGCATAGCAATTGACGTAAGGACATCAAATTCGATGGTAATAGTTGAAGTTAAAGTGTGTTGTGTACAATGAATAAGGTGTCTATTTACATGTGTTTAAGTGTATGTTGTCTGAGTTGTGTTGCATGTGATATAATTGGATTTGTGATACTTGACCTCAAATAGTGTCCACTCTAATCCGCTTAGGATGCGGCTAAACTTACATTTACCTAAATGTATATTTGTTATGTATTTTAATACATTTTATTAGAAAACATATGTATATGTATGTATAATTATTTAGAGTAATTTAATTAATATATCACTATAGTTTAACCTTTTTTATAATTGACTTAAAAAAACTGAAAATAAAATAAAATTAAATTAGGTAAATCAAAATATGTAATGTAAAGTTTACAAATACCTGTGTGCAAAGATAAAATGTTCTTAATGTCTATATAATTAAAATTAAACGCTTATGTCCTATTAATTACACTATTAGTAACTTAGGGTGTATTGAATATATACCCAATGGTTTCATACTATACGAGAGCGAATAAAGCCACGGAGGGTGTATGTCCCATATACCATCAGTAACTAACACTGTTAAGAATATATCTCGCCAACTACCCTTTACTGGCTTCTTTTAAGTGATATCACTTGAACATTAACGAAAGCAAAACTTACAACATAACACGAAACACATAAAATGACATCACGATCATAAACAAAATGACGACATTATAATGCGTTATTAGACTTCTATGGGGTATTGAAATAAACTCATGGTGTATAGTAAATACCTCATGGTCATGTGACCGCTCTCTGCTAATCGGATCGCGTCATTCATGTAGGAGGTGAGATATATAGAGGATATTTGTTTGTTTTCGGTGTGATAACGCGTGATATCGTCACCGGAAAGGGAGACAATTAATATTTTCACGAGCGCTTGCGCGAGTGAAAAGATGTTGATTGTCTCCATTACCGGCGACGATATCACGCGTTATTACACCGAAAACAAACCGTGTTCTTTTTATTTAAATGCTATTTGAATATTCTTTGCGTTTGTCCTCAAGTCATTATCATGGCAGCGTGTTTACAGTACGACAGTCTACTATGCTACTCAGTATATTCATTGACAACGCAGAATCCGTGTTTCTATATTTATTTAAGTTTAAATACAATTGGATACACGTAGTCGTTGAATAATGGTCAGCTTTTAAATAAAGAAGTTAACACACACTGCTAGCTTTAAATATATTTATGATAAAAGTACATATTAAAAGTGAAAGTGCGTTCAGTTCCCCGAAATTTAGTTTTCTAAAAATAGCGTGCGCATAGGTGTTATTATGTAAACAATAGTTAACACAATCACGACATTCAAACGCATATGTGCTTTTGCAAGCAATATAAGCTGATTAATCTCGTAGATGCGCGTTAAAATGTAAAACAACAAAAGATGTACTGTTAGGAGTGTTTTGAAATTTAATACTAATACGTAAAAGGTGTTTTCTATATTAATTATTCGGACTTAACAACATAATTGGATTAAAAATCGGTCAAGAATTTGAAGAAAACAAGATGGTGGAGAAATAAACGCTGAACACTAGTTACAAGAACACACATTGGATACTTAAATACTTAAGAGTGGTTATTGGATATAAAAACTGTATACACACAAAACAATATAAGTGTGTGCTTAATGAACACAAGTTATTACTTAAGGGTACACTGGATTCTTGTTATATTTTGGAATTGGAGAACGGGCAATACAACAATTATGTAAACAAAGGGAGACTACTGTTCATAGCAACAGTAAACAACAAGTGCAAGTGTAATATGCTGGGATGAATAAATTGCAAAGGATAAAATAAATACTTAGGATGCTAAAATTAAATTTGGACCAAGATGACGAGCTCCAATGCCTTGTGGGTAAGACTTACACCCGCAAGGCATTGTATGTTCTAGTCTCCTTGGCTCAATACGACTGAGGAAAATCCAAGAGTAAATAAGAGGAAAGACACTTCAATATATCAGACAGGTATCCTTAACATTTGGTGTTATTAATCTTAAGTACTTTTCGTTTTTGGTAATTCTGTATGATAAATGGTGACAACACCGACAATTAAATATTGTTCAAATCAAATACAACTAAAACATTAGTCCATCACTGTGAGTGATATAGAGATATATCTCACTGATAATTTTCTATATTTCACTACTTAGCATTAAATAAAATGTTAGACTTATAATCAGCATATTATTTACCGTGGTCGTTTCCGTTAAAGGGACTGTGTCAACGAACATTTGGCTTCCTATTGGACTATAAATGATATTTTATGATAGAAATGCTCTATACTAAAACATGTGCAATAGATAATAAATAATATAATACACAATGAGATATGGAACTGTAACCATGGCAACTATACATAACACGAACAGATGTGAACTGAATGATCTTCCCCATTAAACCTTGACAAATACTAAACTTGATAATTATGAATTGCAATTAACAAGTTCATACAGTTAAGTCCATATTCAATAAACAAATTCAGACAGAGAATGTAATACCCTAAAAGTAACTTAAACAGACTTTCATTAGATGCTCAATTCAATGATATTTATTTCCATCCTACAACCTTTATAATTTCATGAAATGTAGGAATAATTAATTTGAAATTTCACACAGGAGTAGTTGGATATATGACAATAATAGAAAAGTGACATAGATTTTAATTAACATAGTGGTTACCATGGTAACCATTTTAAAATGGAAAAAGCATATATGTGTTTTAGTTCTTATTAGACATCGTGAAATGTGACGTTCTCCATTGCAGAACAGAATAGAACATTATTTAGATGGAACATTGTGTATTGATATAATGCCTTTTACATTTAGATTGTATCCATTAATCTACTAAGTTCTTGATGCTGTTACATCTTAGTGTCACCGTAATACTGGTCATGCAACTTTAAACGGTTTTGACAATAGCTGTTATTAGTATAATTTTTTCGGCTTTGGAACATCTGGCAGTGGGCATCTACTATCACGGATAGAGTTGCACATTGGCCCAATTTCTTCGGTCCAATTTCTTCGTGTAGATAACACTGGCGTTCAGCAGATATTCCAAGTGACTCCTGTTGGTCCGGCAAACTGTCAGGCATTACGTCCTTCTTCAAGATGGTCAGAGCCTTCTCAACATCAGATGCATACTTTTGCACAAAGACCATCCCTGGCTTGTCTGTCATATGTTATTCTGAGTTTAAACAAATTAATAACATCACACATAATCAATTGTGTAACACAATTTTCAATGATGGAAACTAGAACATCACTATAATGTATTCATCAATATAAGTTAACTTGAAAAAAAGTAAAACATTTCTTTATGATTTAGGTATAATGTACCAGGTATTTAAAATGAACATATTTGTATTTACACATGATTGCCTGTGATTTACTTAATTCTATATATTTACTCTGATATTATTTAATGCATAATAGATCTACATTGTGTTAAGTATTTACAAGCATGTGACAAAAATAACAATATATGCAAACCTGAAGTGGTAGCATTACAGCAGATTTGGAACGGGTATTTACATTGGAGTGTTTCCAACGCACCTTCAATTATAATGACAAATGTCATTCAGGCCCCAAACACACATACATGTATCTATAAATTACTTTATATTTGATAAGTAATGAAGTAATTTTTGAAACAATACACAATAGACTAATGATAATCAATGATTGTTTTGTTTCAGTGTCAGGGTAAGAATCAAATTCACGATAAAGTAATTTGAGAAATAATAAACAAGAGACTAATGCTAATCAGTGATTTTTTGCGTGTCAGTTTAAGGAAAAGAATCAAATTCACCATCATTATTATCATCTTCATACTCAATAGTTCACATTTGCAATATTGCCAATATTATAAAAATATATTTCACTTACTATTTCCAATTCATCCAAAAATCTGGGTCCTTATGGAAGATAAGTTCAGGCGAGACATTACTTCAACTATTAGATGCTAACTGACTGTCAGTCATATCAAAACAGCACCGCTTTACTCAAAATTTTACATTTTATCAAAATGTAAACAAACAAATGCCACTAGAAGGTCACGGCCGCCATTTTTTACTTTCGTTTCAGGTTTGTTCATTTGTCAGTTTTTGGTAACATAAAACAGTAATGGTGATCAAAAGAAAACGCTTACCTTGATCGAAGACAGGATAAATCCAAAGTGCAATGATACGCTTTAAACCAATATTGATATAAAAATGTGACAGACTTGAATGTGGCTAAATTTGTTGTTTAGGGCAATAAAGTGGAGTGATTAGTTCATAACGCAATCAAAAAGGTCAGAGTCAACAAGTTTAGTAAGAGTATATATTATACCAAACTAGTTAGCTAATAGTGTTAAATCCTTAAAATGATAAACGCTAAAAAATAAAAAATTAGAGGCAATTAAAAGTAATTTCAGTGCGAATTTTGTGACGTCATTTCAAACGACGTTTTCTCAAAAAGACGCTTTCCGAATTAGGACCAAAAGTCTCAGAACACGCCACAATTAATTAAAAATATAAAACTATCATATTCTACCGTAAAAATGAAATGTCATTTATAAATATATGGCAAAGTTGTCCAAATAACACAATACATAACGCAGAAAACAAGAAACGATTAAAACTTTGGTAAACGCAATGGAACTGTCACAGCATATTGACGACTGACCTCGACTGAAAGGCGAACCGATCCTTAATCTAATAGTAATGGTTATTCAGAATGGAAAGTGCAAGTTTCTTTGCCAACAAAATATGAATTTAAATGTCTCTATGAGAACGTCGTTATTAGTTTAAGAGACAACAGTGTTTCAAACAATAACTAAAATAAAAAACAACAACATTTGTATCGTAAATAAACACAGACAAAATGGCGACGAACTGTCAAATTGTTTTGCATTTGCTTTAATTTTCGCCAAACAATCTCATTTTGACAGTAACATTAGAAAATATTTTTTATAAATATTACGTTTTGACTGGATGCACATGTACTTATGTATGTGTTTTTTGTTTCAAACATAAACGTTATTAAAAATTCGTACAACTTCCGATTGCAGAGATTTATACCGAAAGTTAGGAGAGATAACTGTACGAAATATGTTATTATCATTTTCCTAGAGTTCTCGTTCTTCAAATTCCTTGTCACGCGGCCATTCTATTAAAAGCGATCGCGTCACGGAGCTCTATCTTCACATAAGTGGCAAACTTCAACATTTATCTGCCTAAGACTTATGTCAATAAATAGCAAGGTAATTTATCTTTTGTATTTGATAAAAAATGTGGAAAGAAGGAATGAAATATGAATGAAATATGACAACGTACGATTAATGGAAGAGAGGATAAGATTAGTGTTGTTGACTTGCGTAATAAAAACACACAAGGTAGGGGGCGAAATATAAAGGAACATAAGAAAGAGAAAGGGGGAGCTTCATGTAGACAGGAAGTATTGACTGATGATTGTACGGACACAAACAAAAATGCTGACATGAAGGAAGTAATGTAGGCATACATTAAGGAAATAAGGAAGGACACGTGGCAGAGGGAAAAACAAATGAAATAAAAGAACACTTAACGGAGTTTAATAAACAGCGTCCAGTTCAATTAAACTGTTTATTGTATGTGGATTTGGTGGAAGAGCGTACATACGAAGTTCTGTATGTAAACGAAAACAATTTATAGAAAACGACTACATATAAATTAAAACACTCATTATTACGAATCCATTATAGCCCTTTTAAATGTTTAGTGATAGCCATATGCTATCCCTCATATATGACTATTTTTAATACTTTCAAGGCAAATGAAAGGCTTTGTACCAATGCTTCGGCATCAAACTCTTTCAAGATCACAGAAATGTGTTAGAGGACCTTGGTAGAAACATTGATAACCATGAATGTACATCGTTGTGATTTTATACTTTTATGTCATTTACATATATATATTTATCTTCATCAAATATCAAGATACAGCAAAAAAGCAGAATCAAAATATATGTACTTGCTACATTTTGTCTGTCATTTCATTTGGCCTCATAAAGTTGCAATTCACCTACTATGCTTTACATTGGTTTATGGAAATATCCTTTACATACCCTATTCGTCACTTACAATCAATTTATTTCGTACTGAGATCCTAAAAAGAATGAAGGAAAGTAGTACTTAGTGGTTTGAATATGCAACTCAACGACATGTGGACATTAAAGATAATACTCTATCGAATGAGGTGTCTGCTTGTGATGACCTTTTTTTTTCAATTTCACCCATTTGAATTTCAATACAACAACTGACTTAAATACCTGAACGGTATATCTCTACTGTTCGATGCGTTAAAATGTGTCATACTCGTGTTTTTTTTGTTTTTTTTTAATTACATGACTCGTCCGTTAGGTAGGCATGGTATGTAGTACGTTTTATTTTAGTCGCTCTTTATTTAAAACAAGTTCTCAACAAGTAATTTATGAAATCAATGAACATGGATTATTGCTGTTATTTAACAATGTATTATCTTCAGATTACGGTAACTCAAAATTGTAAAAGTGTATTCAAAATTCTAAAATGAAGTATATGGCACTCGTGGAATTTTCCATGAATGGTATCTATATTCACTGAGTAAGATAATTAAGGTTTTCAAAAACATGTGCAATGCATAAAAATCGTGTTTATATCACAGTCAGTGAACAAACATTACAAGTAAGTTATGTTAAAAGACGCATTGTATCGTAAAATATTAAGGGTTACGAGAAGTATAATAAATATATATGTTATTAAGATTGTTATATAAAATGATATACGTTCCAGATAAGTTTAGGTTATCTTCATGCAACAGTAATAATCATAAAAAGTAATAATCGGTATTTGTTGAAATGACTAATGGTCTCATGTTAAACGTGTTAAACCATTATTTATTATATCATATACACCTTTATCCAAAATAAATGATATTTTACAGTTGTTTCATGTGATCACTGCAGGTTTGCTGTAATTAATATATTACGTTTTACTACAAAACGTAACGAGCTGTTTCATCGCCAATAGAAAGAGGAATTGAAAATATAATTGGTAATGGCCCTGGTGTTGGCCAGAGTAACAATGGTGAATATGGTGGCAGAGTTGACGACAATAAGGATGACTATGATCTGTTTTTTATTATCGTTTATTATGTAGTTATTAAGTATTTCTTGAAATGAATGAGCATCAATAATAATTTAGTTTGAATATATTCCGCCCCATAATACCAATGTGTTACTGCTAATACCGTTGATCTTATTATACATTTGAAACGTTTATTTGTGCGTTGTATTTATCGGTTTAATACCAATAGTATGAAAGGGGTTTCATACGTTAACTTTGTGGACATCAGGTTTAATGTCTATCCCTACATTAATATGCTTTTTATGCATTATCCAGACTGTTTGAGATACTTTTAAATATTTTCTTTTAAGGATTGATTTTAATTTTGGTTGCGTTCATGCGATTATGAACGCAATGGTCAAACTTGCAAATCCATGATACGGAGAAAAAATTGCAAAACAATCCACAAATGACATCACTAAACAAGCGATGACGTGTTTAAGCTAAGTCATCGATCAATAATGCAGTAGCATCCACACGGGCGTATCTAAGCTCGTTGCTTTGCCTGGCCATAACTTAGAAAGGATAATATGTTCATATAAATCTCAATTTTTTTTCTTATTGTTCATGTTAAGCAAATCATCATTATTATCTGTGATATAAATGCACAATAGATTAGACGATCTACATGCATCTAGCAAATAGACACATCAATATGAAATCAAATCCATTGTAAAGCTTCGTTCCTGAACTGATGTTACGTCATGAAGATTTTCTGTGGTCGCTTCTAAGAAAAGGAGATCTAATGCTTATTTAAAATACAGTCACATGTACATATTAGATGCTAGTGAAATGAAAGCGCTTTGTTTAATAATAACACTTGTAGACCCTGCATGATAGAATCCTCTCCAGCAGAAAAAAAAATTGTGAAATTGATTGCGTAGAAGTAAATCTGGAACAAAATGTTCATGTGTATTAATTATAAAAAAATATTTAATCGAACGTTAACAATTAATGCAAAAAGCGTAACATCTAACAGTATAATACAGCTTAGTTAATGTCGAAATATAATGTGCATAACAGTAGGAAACACAGATATTACTACGCCGGAGTACGATTATGAATGCATACCACTTCCCTATTAAAATGCCTATGAAATGTAAATATTTTAAATATAAACAATTTTGAAACTCCTCCTGCATCGGCAGGAGATAAATTGGTATAATTTTGTTTGCAACATTTTATATATTTAAATGTATAAATGAAAACAGAGTGCCACACAAAAATATGTTTCAAAATGTCCTCAGAAAACGAATAAAAATTCTAGAAACAATTGCACGCGTACAAAATAAGTATAAATTGTTCCTGTCACTCTGGACTCATTTTATTTCGTTCTAATCTTTTTTACGAACACATCAATAATCAACTTAGCAAAAACTGTTCTTTTTTTCATTTTACAAGGGCATATTATTCAAAGACATTTTTCTTTTTTTTCTTTATGTTATGTATATAAAAAGTTATTTGTGAAACACACTTTGCACTGTAATCTGATTTGATGTAATATGTATATTGTGTTTTGAAAAGAAATACAATTAGAATGACAAACAATTCTTATGAGCAGCACACGGCCCTTTATTTCAAATAAGTGATCAATTTCCACTACGACACTGCACAATACAAACACACGTTACAACCACAACACAAACATATGTATGAAACACTATAATACATATATATTAATACATATTTACATGTATCATACATTGTGAGTGCAATATATACTAGTTTTACCACGTCATTTTGTATTGATTCATTCTATAAAGTTTGCTTTCACTTTCGTATTGAATTATTATTTAGTAGATTGTTATGGTATGCCTTTACAAATTTAGGCTAATAAAATACCTAATATATATTGTCATGTTCAACCCTGAGATGGAGTTATTATTTTCTTCAAACTACTAGAGTATAATAATGGACACACAGTTTCAAGCTTGCTCGGAAGTATGTGACGTTTACACAATAAATGTTGTTGCTTTTGTCGTCGTCTTGTTTAGGGTTTTATAAGCGTATTTTACTCCACGAAACTAAGAGACTAAACAGCTCTGTTTTGCCAGTTTTCTACTGTAGTCTAAAAAAATATATGTATTATGTGCTGATAGTGTATTACAAATACCAATGTAGTCGAATAGTTTATATAATACTTATTTATTTTTACCACATATGCAGAGACGAACATTGTTTAACCACGACAGACTCTACGGTCGTCTGGCATGCGTCTTATCCTCACGCAGGCCTTTAAGTCGCAAGATATTCTTATGAATACCACAATGACTTTTGGGTAACCAAACATACTTATGATCACGACACTAGATTATGATCACCACAGTATGATAACAGATAGGCTGAAGTTTAGTCAGACATCCTTATAATCGCCACACAGTATTTATTGCAGTCAGTTAAGCTTATGGTCACCATGCAGGCTTTAGTGTAGTCATACATGATTTTGGTCACCATACAGGCTTTAATGTTGTCTGACAGGTTTATGGCCACCACACATGTTTTAATGTTGTCTGACATGTTTATGGCCACCACACAGGCTTTAATGTTGTCTGACATGTTTATGGCCACCGCACAGGCTTTAATGTTGTCTGACATGTTTATGGCCACCGCACTGGCTTTAATGTTGTCTGACATGTTTATGGCCACCACACAGGCTTTAGTGTAGTCTGACATGTTTATGGTCACCACACAGGCTTTGATGTTGTCTGACATGTTTATGGCCACCACACAGGCTTTAGTGTTGTCTGACATGTTTATGGCCACCACACAGGCTTTAATGTTGTCTGACATGTTTATGGCCACCACACAGGTTTTAATGGTGTCTGACATGTTTATGGCCACCACACAGACTTTAATGTTGTCTGACATGTTTATGGCCACCACACATGCTTTAATGTTGTCTGACATGTTTATGGCCACCACACAGGCTTTAATGTTGTCTGACATGTTTATGGCCACCACACAGACTTTAATGTTGTCTGACATGTTTATGGCCACCACACAGGCTTTAATGTTGTCTGACATGTTTATGGCCACCACACAGGCTTTAATGTTGTCTGACATGTTTATGGCCACCACACAGGCTTTAATGTTGTCTGACATGTTTATGGTCACCATACAGGCTTTAGTGTTGTCTGACATGTTTATGGCCACCACACAGGCTTTAATGTTGTCTGACATGTTTATGGCCACCACACAGGCTTTAGTGTTGTCTGACATGTTTATGACCACCTCACAGGCTTTAATGTTGTCTGACATGCTTATGGCCACCACACAGGCTTTAATGTTGTCGGATATGTTTATGGCCACCACACAGGCTTTAATGTTGTCTGACATGTTTATGGCCACCACACAGGCTTTAATGTTGTCTGACATGTTTATGGCCACCACACAGGCTTTAGTGTAGTTAAACATGCTTATGATCAACAGACAGGCTTTAAAGTAACAAGACATGCTTATGATCGCAACAAAGGCTTTAAACTAACAAGACATGCTTATGATCGCAACAAAGGCTTTAAAGTAACAAGACATGCTTATGATCGCAACAAAGGCTTTAAAGTAACAAGACATGCTTATGATCGCAACAAAGGCTTTAAAGTAACCAGACATGCTTATGATCGGTACAAAGGCTTTAAAGTAACAAGACATGCTTACGATCGCAGCAAAGGCTTTAAATTAACAAGACATTCTTATGATCGCAACACAGGCTTTAAAGTAACAAGACATGCTTATGATCGCAACAAAGGCTTTAAAGTAACAAGACATGCTTATGATCGCAACAAAGGCTTTAAAGTAACAAGTCATGCTTATGATCGCAACAAAGGCTTTAAAGTAACAAGACATGCCTATGATCAGCAGACAGGCTTTAAAGTAACAAGACATGCTTATGATCGCAACAAAGGCTTTAAATTAACCAGACATACTTCTGTGCATCACAAAGACTCGCATGAACTAGTTTTGATTATCACACATGCTTTAAAATCGTCAGATATTTGTATGAGCCTCACTTAGGCTAAATGGTAATTATACATGCTTATGATCAACAAAACCACTATAAATTTGAATAACATAGGCTTTTAACTAACCAGGCATGCTTATGATCACTACAAAGGCGTTAAAGTAACCAGACATACGTATGATCACCACAAAGGCTTTAAAGTAACCAGACATGTTTATGATCACTACAAAGGCTTTAAGTTAACCAGACATGCTTATGACCACTACAAGTTTTTTAAGTAACCAGTCATGATGATGATCACTACAAGGCTTTAAATTAGCAAGACACGCCTAATATAAACACAGGCTTTAGTAGTCAGTGTAGTCAGACATGCTTATGATAACTTTTCAGGCTTTAGTGGAACCAGCTATATTTATGATCAACACACAGGTGTTTGGTATTGAGACATGCGTATGATCAACACAGAAAAATGCAAACCGTGCAAACCGAGTACCAGAATCTTTTTTTTCATTTACATACCACGTGATTACGACGCTTGACAAAATAATCCTTATATTCTTCTATACGTTGAGACGTTTGTTATGCAATACAAAAAGTGCAAAACGTGCAGAACATACAAATATTTTATGGAAGAAGACCACTAAAAGTATGTATTTTTTCTATATAACGCATTTATATAAAAGGTTTCCACCGAGGTGAATCAATTCCATATTAATTGTAAACGCTCTTTCTTTAACGAAAACGTGTGAAATGCAACATTTTAATGATTTTACAACCCTAACAATGATTAAAATTCCAATTTTGTTCTAATTCAATAAGTATTAATTCATTAACTGCATCAAATACAGCTTGTTTGCACATTTCAGAGACGCCCACGCTCATATTTGAAACAACTATTTGTTCCCACACTGAATGTCGTTGTTATTATTCAATATTGCAGAGTAATCTCTCGTGTCAGCTTGAGCAAACAAAAAGCATGGTTTTATTAATTGCACAAGCCATATTTGATAACCTTATATCTTATTTGATAGATTTTATATGTAGGCCATTAATATCGCGTGTCAAAGTAGATCAGAAAGTCCAGGTTTTTCTAATTCATGTTTTTCTGACATTTTGTTTTCAAAACTGTCGAGTAGGAGGCGGAAATACTAAATATATTACTATAATCAACACATTATTTTGCGAAATTCAATGCAACCTTTGTTTTATAAACATGCAGATAAAGTCGACATGCTTTACGTTGAAATAATATAAATTTCGTTGTGCTTTTACATTATAACCGTGATTGTAAAACTCTTTTTAATACTCATATTAGGGCTACGTCAAACGTGAACATAAACAATTTTCATCAGGTTTATTACTGTTACACTATCGGGTTTGTACCATTTTTTGGTATTTTGAAAGACATCGAGTAGGTAAGCCCGAGAAACTAACCATCAACAAATGCTGGCCTTTGCCGTGTCATTGACGATGTTTTCAAGGATATGTCAGGCATATATGGCATTAAAGGTCTAGATGAAGTAACGTCTTACTCTCCGTGGGGTATTCGGCGCTATGTATTGGTCCACTATTAAAGCCCTTGATGATTAAATCCCTTTCTTTGCTTCCAAGCTGACTGCGTAATAGCTGAGTACCGTGTTTAAAATTATCTCTACATCTGCATCGGTGTTTTGATCTCAGGTGTTAATGGTCGCCTGTGTCAACACTGTGACCACGGCAGGGCGCCAACACACAGGAGTAAAATACCGCAAAGTGTTGTGAAAACGCCGAATGTGCGGCCTATAACGGGACACAACTGTTTGATCTTAAATTTTGAATTTTGCTTTATTTATCGTTTTTAGATCTTATTAAAGTTAACAGTTTGCAATATCTAATATGAGCATTAAATACACTATAATGATTCCCACATGCCAATGTTCTAAATCAAGTAATTTTTTGTTATGATTTTGTTTTATGTGACAATACAACTCTCAGCTAATAGTATAAATTTCACCAGATCAGTACAACGATAATGAATATAAAGTTAACAAATTTAACGATAATACATGTATTGAACATATTCATGTTGTATATATTTTGTTTCATTCTTTTAGGCGTAGCTATGTAACCAAAATTTTGATATTGTAAATTGGCTTATCGAATCGTAGGATACAAGTATGACACTAGTCCCGAATAAATAAATATAATTACATTATTTATTAATGAGATGTCAATAAATAGCGTCGCGGGGACAGGGTTCGATAATAGCCCCGGCAAAACGATATTGGGCTGTGGCACTATTGCCAGTTTCGACTTGTAGGGGCTATTATCGAGCCCTGCCGCCATGCCGCCATTTATTGACCTGTTTAATACATATGTTTTTCAGTATCATTTATATTTGTTTCGTTCGACATTTGTATTCTCTACCAATTTATAACATATTTTCTTGTGGAGTTAAACTGTGTATTTCAACATAAAGCATTAAGATTCTTTATATAAAAGTATCAAATAGTCTCCCGGATCTATTAAACTTTCAGCCTAGGAGGTGTAATGTTACTAGAAATCACTTCGAATGCTAAAGTTTTTGTAATGTTTCGTGCTGTTGGATAAATTGGCTGAAAAAACAAAATGTATTATTGATGCCACAGGTATGTTTGCATCTGTTTACTTTCTATTTTAGTGTTGTGGCGATATGATTTATCCAAGGTAAAGAAATGTCCGCCAGTTGTAAGCTTCGTATAGGTGTTTGAGACTGAAATATAAAATACTGCCTGTTTTTTTTGTTTTACGTTTAACCTGTCAGCCATCTGTTGCGTGCAATGACTCAAAAGCTAAAGATCGGCGTGGTGAGTTTCATAATTTGCTCTGCTGTGGCGAGGCACTTTGGATAAAAACATTAGAGGAGCGATAATGGGCTGTATTCTGTACACAAATGTTACAATAAACAGTAATGTATGCATTAAATACTGTTCATCTTTTGTTAAACTGCGATTAAAATAAAACGTTATAATTTATTACTTTATGTAATTTACATTTAGCTACAGATAAATCGTATGGTCAATTGGTTATTAAAAATAATTAATTTTATTTACATGCTTTTTTTCTGAGAAATACTCAGTCATGAGACGGATCGTTACAAAAATCACCTAACATACAGAAGTATCTGTTTAAATATTTATACAGGGCAACCAATTTACATTCTTTATAAATAATGACCAAAGGCGACGAATATATTAAAGATATGTCGTGTTTATATTATAACGACATGTAATATTGAAATGTGTAAAACAGTAGGAGACTATGTTCGTATTGTGGGGCATTTTTTAAATTCATATTTATATTTTTTTCTGGGGACGAGGTTGGTGTTTAGTTTATTCCTTAAATTTACATTTTGTCTACAGCTGCATACGACAGTTACTGCACGTAGTTTCAAAACAAAATCGTATAATATTCAATTTAAAAATGTTGCAAGAAAAGAACGAGTATTAACATATAATCCCAAAGAACACATCGTTATCTCTAGATCGATAAAGATGACGTGATTATTTTCTGGCACTAAAGATACATGCACATGAGAGATAGAGCCATAAAATGACTTATCTTTGATGACAAACATATATATACTCAACCAAAACAGAAAGTATACACTGATATAGTTTGTAGAGAAAGTAATTATAATCACATTCAAATAAAATGCTTGCATTTATTTCTGAATCATTTCCACATTTATGGTAAAACACAACACACAAACGTAACAAAAATGAAAATCACATAGTGAAAACAAAACCAGAAAGTATCAACTTTATCAACCTGTATATCTTAAAAACATGGATACTTGCAGATTTTATTTGACGATTATCAATTTAAAGAGCGTGTGATTTCATGCTTACTGAACTGTACGTATCTTTCATTACCAAAAAAAACCTCGCCATTAGGAATGCACGTGTGCACACATTTTGTGTAAATCATAACCATCGATATTGTGCTGATAGTAGGTTCGCTAGATCATCCATATTCTGTGAAATTGCCACGTTAATTTAACATACGGACGATCAAAACCAGATTATTAGTATGCTGCGATCAGGACGGATTAAAACTGTCGTAAATCGAACGTGTTATTGCACAAGGGCGACACTTTATTCTACTCTCACAATTAACTACTCATTTTAATACCAGTGTTTGTTGCGTGTTCTATCATAGAATGTATATTGACAATAACGGAAAATAAAGCCCGTAGGTGATGACATTTCTTTCGAGACAGTAATATATCTGCATTACAGCTTAGCGATCATATCTTAATAGATCAGACAAGACAGACAGGTTAGATGTTATACACAAACATTAAAGTCACTCCTTTATCTTTAACGGGCGAATCAGTATTGGACATTAAATCAGCGCATTACTTAACGGATCAATATATCAATATTCTGGACTATTTTGACGGATCAAAATACCAATGCTCTTTACTGTCTTGTCATGTGAATATAACAACCAATCCTGTACACGTCGTATCAATATACCTTGCATGTTTTATCAGTTTTATAGTGCATGGTGCTTTTTTATATATGAACATACCATCCAGTACAATCTGAACGCTACGGATATAGAGATAATTAATTATTACTAGCAAAAGACTGGTATTTCATATTCGTAATATGACATTAATTTAAAAAGTGTAAAACAATCTAAAAATTAAAAACAATCTGGTCTTCCTTACATAGTTTGGCACGCATTATTTATGACATTTACGTTAAAGCAAGAGTTAACTACTGTGGTCATTAATATAGTGTCTACCAGGTAATCATGTAAACTGTTTATCAATTTAGAATCTGCTTATAGACAGACAGACAGACAGACAGACAGACAGACAGAAATATATTGTATTAACGTCTCACTTTCGTACATGATATTTCATATACATATATAAAATATGGTAATCATAAAGCACATTTACAAAACCGCTCAGATTGAGTTATGAGAGACATATAAATCTGATACAATATTTATACGTTGATAAAACTTACGACACATGCTATGGTTAATAGTATGATAAGAAAGCAGTGTTTAAGATTTCACATAAAACGCACACTGAGTAAAAACTATGATTATCAATTACAATAAAAACTTGTTTATTTTACATGGAAACGTACGCTGAGTAAATACTACGAGTATCGAATATTTACAATACAAACTTTATCTATACACAGTATTTTGTCTCGTGACTAAAATATCATTACAAGCTTTGGCACTGTATTTAACGATTTCGTCATTAGATAAGATGTTAACAGAATTTATCGTGATCACTGTACTCTGAAAAATTTGGATTTATCTCAAACATTTTTGTGAACAAATTCTGTCTAACAGAGTTATAGAGGTTACATGACATTATTACATGGTATTCGTCTTCCACTTAGTTTATACAATTAAAACAGTATCGTTTATTGGGTACAATTCCTTGACATGGCCCGGTTTCTATTTTAAGTGGTGCTTCACCACAACGCAATTTGGCAAAAACACTTCAATGGGACCTAGGGATGATATTATTATTAGCATAAGCCTGGATGTTATGTGTATCCTTAAATAACTTTCTCCGTTCCCACGAACAGCTTGATCTGTGTTTATATTGTTCAACCAGTCAGTCTTATAGTTATCAAATAGTTCATCAACACATTTATTTATAAAAGATTTACGAGCATGTGCCGAATAACTTATACTTATGTCCAGATGTATTTTCATACATATTCTGTAGTACCAGTTCTGTGTGTGGTGTCTTCGCACGAACGACCATTTAAACACTTTGTAGTTTATACGTCTGACATCCATACGATTTAACCGGAACCAGTGTGAGAGAACCGACTGCCATTACCGTGCGTGTGGGGAGGGGGGCGGGGCAACCCATATATCCAGTTATTTCCGCGTTAGGCGTATATTTTCCCACTCCGAGGTAGAATCGACATGCCCTGTGATGAACGGCGTTGATAGCGGCATAGTACTGGGTTCCCCATATTGCCGACCCATAACTTATAGTTGGCCAAACAATACTGTCATATAGTTTTGTATAGACGCTATAAGGCATTCCACCGATTGCTTTAAACTAGGATATAAGCACACCCAAGGCTCGTGTCGCCGACTGGGCGACATACTTGGCTGTTTTGCTGTAGTCTAATGTATCAGACAAAACAAGCCCTAGATATCTATATTCAGCAACACTTTCGAGCTCATTGTTATTACATATAAATGTATAATTAGTTTTAACGTTGGCTTCATTTCTGAAATGCATAATTTTACTTTTGTTTGTATTGATCGACATTTTATTAATGCTACACCATGATCCTAAAATATGTAATAGTTTCTGTAGGTCACTATAAGTCTCAGCAATGAGAACTACGTCATCTGCGTAGAGTAAGTGATTTCCTCAATATGAACGCCTATTCCTGATTGGTTAAGGTGCAGGCTAAAGTCGTTTAGGAACATATTAAACAAAGAAGTTGACAACAAACAGCCTTGTTTAAAACCTATATTTTGATCAAACCCATCGGTCCTTTACGAGTTGACATTTACAGCACACTTCACATTCTCATACAAAGACTGTATAGCTTGAAGAATCTTCCCTTGGATACCGTGTTTTCCAAGTTTTGACCATAGCATGCGCCGCGGGATCCGATCATATGCTTTAGAATAGTCCACGTAGGCTACAAAGGTTGAAAGTTTTTTTTTTTTATGGCATGCAATAATATCAGTCAATGTACAGTTATATTGCACTTCGTTTACGCCGGAAACCGATTTGTTCATCGGCAATAACATTATCTTCGGCCCACTTCGTAAGTCTATTGTTTATAACAGCACTATAGGCTTTGTAAATTGATCCCATTACAGCAATACCCCGAAAGTTGGCTGGGTCTCTCTTGTCTGACAACGAGTTCTTTAAAACCGTTGTTATAAAACTGAATAACTTCTACTGGTATTTCATCATAACCCGGGGCCTTATTTTTTGTTAAGGGATCTCACAGCTATTTGTACATCGTAAAGACTAATGTCCTGATTCAACTCTTCGGTATTATGTTGCTCGGAACATACTAATACTTTGTGTACAGCGTTTGTTAAGGAACCATTTTCTTGTACTATTTCCATTGGAATATGTTTAACACGTTCTGAACCTATGCCTATTTTTCCAATCGATATCCAAAACTCGTCTGATTTATTATCATTGCACCATTCTAATAGATTTTCTTGCGTTTCGATCCAATATAGACGTTTGCGTCGCTGTACACTCTTGTCAAATTTTGTTCGTTTACTAACATACATTGATTTAAGCGCCCTCTTAAAATTATTATCCTCACATTTCAGCCAATCGTTTTCACTTGTGCACAAGTTATTCCATAATTTTGTTAGATTTTCGTTCCACCACTGTTTCCGATAACGTCTCTTCTTGTTACTACAACTGTCACGAAGAACAATAACCTTTGTTTTAAGATGTTTGTTCATTTGATTTGTCACAATACATTTAAAATCATTGTCTTAATATTTCTGTATATGTTCATTTGATTCTAATATATTTATTTTCTCATCCAGCATAACAATAATGTCTGGGGAAATCATAAATTCACTCGGTATATTCGTTTTATCGTACTTAGTCATTTTAGTCTGCACGTCGGTTTCTTTACCTTGACATTGAATTGACTCAGGGCAAGTTCAGCCTTTCAATTATATAGTCCATGTGATTACAGAATGGTCTGGGATTGAAGTGCAGTCCATAGATTCAATATCAACAGCTTCCGATATTATTTGTTTGGCTCTGATCACGTTAAATGCGTTATATCTGTTCAGTTGCTCGTACGGTACCACACAGTAGTCAATAACGGAACAACCGCGAATAGATACACTAGTAATGTCTTTTCCGATAGAAATACGACCATTTAAGATGCACACATTCGTACTTAATAAAAAGTCAATAAATATTTCACAATGTTGGTTTGTACTGATACAGCTGTGACATTAAGGTATCTAAATATTCGTGTTCATTTATCGACCTAGATGAGTTTTCTGTTCGTAATAAGTATATGCTTATAACAAGGGCTTCTGCTGTTTTATTTTCAGTCATTTTAATCCATAAAATACATTCTGTTTCGCAGCTAAACTTTTCAATTAAAATTGATCATACATTGCATTACGAATTAAAACACCGACATCCCCACTTACCTTATGGGCATTATTATGAGTATGTTGTCTCTTATTTCCCATCCATGTGTAACCGGTTATGTTTAATACGTCATGGCGCAGTAAATGTGTCTCCGCTAATCTTATTACATCCAGATTTACGTGTTTGAAGATACACGATCTCAATTGATAACTATCTGATCCCTCATCTTTGTTGAAACCGTTACAGTTCCAAAACCCGCACGAAACCTAGTCTCGGCGGCGGTTGTATCTTGCACGCCTGTGATCTGCGGTAGTCACGTGCTTCGTAGTGACCACGTGAACTGTCTTCATCGTAGCGGTAGCGATTACGTGCGATGGAATATCAATGACGTGGTACGCGGTCGCCGCCGCGCTGGTTATGGTCTTGGCCTTGGTCACGGTATCTGTGTCCTGAGGATGTCCGACTCGCGTAGGTGTAGCGGTTTCTACCGTCACGGTATTGTCGCGATGGTGATCTATTGCTATATCCGGTGTTCGCGCATTATCTGCCCCTTCTCGGCGGTCAGTGAATTGCTGCCAATCACTAGCGTTATTTTCTCGCCGGTTTGTCTGGTGACGTACTTGCAGCTTATTCCCACGGACATAGACTTTGTCTTGTCATATCACGTGCGCCAGAGTTCTTAAGTTGGCGATGAAATTTCTGTCTTTTCTGGTCATGTCATGTTCAATATACAAATTGCTAAATGCTCTACTTAGGCGCAATTTCGATTTTTACTCCATAATTATAGCTTTGTCTTCTCTGTTTCTGCATTCGGCTGTTATCACACCGCTTTCGATATCTGATTTGCTCCTTTTCTACTGAGGTTTTCAACATTAACATTTACTTTCAGTACGTCTTTAAGTCGGGAGTTTACTTTTTCTTTAACATTTTCATTGGGGCTTTCGGCTAAGTTTCTGATCACGATATGATTTGCTGAGCTATTCATGGGTGCCATATCTATTGCCTGATTTGTTTCCGCGGCGTCTGGTTTCTGGGAGATAGTATCCTTCATTTGCCTCATTTCATCACGAACCTGTTGTATTTCGTCATTGAAATCCATCTTATTGTCTCTAATGCGGGGTTCATTGTACTTTGCACTTGATTTTTAATTTTTGAATCAATACTGCTTTCGAGTCTTTCAATGCGTTTGGATAGGCAACCTATTTGATCGGTAAGTCCTTGATAGCCATGACAATACAGGTGTTCGTATCCTGGGACTCCTGCGTATTCTGTGATGCATTCTTATCGTAGTCCCCAGACAGAGGGCGTTTCCGCCCCTTTCCCCTCGCTTTTCGAACGCTCCTGGTGTTCCGATTGATGATGCTGAAGTTGCGAATGCCTTAGCACCCGCTTTTGGTTGACGGCCCGCACCCGCCTTACTGACTCGCCGCTTCTTGGTCGATAAAACATAATGTCATTACGTTTTATCGAAATAATAATATGTTTGTACAAAATACGTTTACGTTAAAACAATATGAAATTACATTTTTACGAAAGAGTGTTACGTTTTTACGAAATACTTTTTGATTTTAAAAATACTATGTATCAAATTGAGACGCAGATATAGTTTTACCTTGAGATTTCTTATCAAAATAAAATCAGTCAGTTATACGTGCTTTTTCTAAACTTAAAACGCATTTATAAAGAGGTATTTTAATATTGAACATTTTTGCTTATCTATGGGGATTTCGCACTGAAACACACAGCTTATGTAAGCAATTAGGACGAACAAGACACGTAACTGTATAAACACCGACGGTTCTGAATCAATACTTCGGGTTGAATTAATTTGCTAACAAGAGTTTATCTTCTTCTGACGCAGCTTTACGTTCACATTGAGATGGTTTGTCAAAATACACCGAGACAGTTAAACAAGCATATTAAATTTAATTGATAAACAGTATGCTAATATCATAGCAATATAAAACGTAGAAACAGCTCATGTCTGAGGTAATTCAATACTTAGCTTTTTTGTCTTATCTATAGTGATTTCGCAAGAGAAAGACACTCATTGGTTATGTAAACAAAGACATTAATCTAAATTGAAACCTACGTTCTGGGGCCTAATCAATACTATTGATTTAACGTTATCAGTGGTAACGTTTTACTTTATGAACCAACAGTCTTCTTTGCGTTTTTCATTTATCGTTAGTTTTTATAAGCATTCTTATTTTATATGCCGGGTCCATTTAAATACATGCATATATACCAGGGGTGATCAAAACGTTCGCGGAAACAATTTCTCATTTTACTATCAATCATAGGTTCTACTATATTATTCATGCGTTTAAACAATGCCATTCAGATAACATAGACGCTGAAAAGCGTAATTAATCAATAATATATTATGTATATTGCAAATAAGCAAATACACATTTCCTTACAAAATGAAAAAAAATGTATAAGTGGTAAAAAAAATTCACTTTCAAACATGGGAAAAAAATCCAGGGGGAAATCTGAAAGAAACAAAAACACTAAGAAAACCAAACAATACTAAAAACTACAAAACAGCATACTGTTTTAATGACACCAACAAATGTATCATAGTTATTCACCAAAATAACATCTTATTTTCACTAGATATTTTTCCCATTGAAAAAGTAGGATTTTTTTTTTTGGTACTTATCTTAATTTTCAAACTATAATTAGTGTAGACAGTTTAACAACGCTTAAAATGCGTATCCTTGCATTGGAAGCATATTTGAAAAAGTAAAAATTTTCATGTGATTTTTTCCCATACAAAATGTGGGAAACAATTCACATGGGAACTATGAAAATCCCATAGGAAAAAAAGACCTTAGAAAATTAAAAAATCCTACGAGAAGCCAATTTTGCACATACATTTCATAATAAAAGATATATAATTTTTATGTGAAGATCATAATTACTGATAACAATTAAACACGTAAACGCACATTTTATGTTACATAGTAATATCTGAAAGAAAAATGGTACTTAAGTTTGCGAAATTTTGGTTTCGTAAAGTTTTTTTCCGGTGGTCGTATTTTGAGCGTTTCTGTGTATTCTTATTATGATACGCACATAAAGTCAAAGAAAAAGCATTAAATGTCGACGCATTTCAACGTAATCACCATAGATGCAACATTTATGTCTAGATTTAAAATACTATATGTCATTCCACAACTTTAAAACTACCCCAAAGAACCTATTGCAGACTGTTATATATCTACAAACAATGATGTGATCATTCACTGGTATTCACTGACATTTTGAAATCATATAATGCAATAAAAAGTATATAAACCAGTCGTCTTTGAAGGAAAACAGTATAATTAATATAGCAGTATCCAATACATTGTAAGGTACAAGCAACTTGTCATAGACGAGGTTTAACAAAACATATGCACATGTAATATATAAACATAATATCTCCTAGCTCCTAGTATTAATATTAAATATTCTGGTGTGTATAACCATTTTGGTATGCCAATTTGGACTGAAAGGAAATATGGCCATTATGTTGATGTTGTTTAATATTTGAACTCAAACACATGGAAACTTAGTAAAAGGGTAAATATCGATTTAAAGAATTTTATTGGATATTAAATGCATATGCATTTAATCCATGCCAAAGCATTGTCAATAAAACTAGCTTTTGAGTTAAGATTTATTTTCCATCTTAATATCCTTGTCAGAACTCAAGCAATGCCATTTTCTCAGGTTCATTAAGAATACATAATTTGACGAATAGTAGCAACATGATAGTGACTTTAAACAAATAAAGTATAATGTTTAAATCTAAAAAACATAATAAAAGTAGAAACCTGTCTACTTATAATAGTACAAAAGGGAATTTGTGTAGTCTAATGTTGTACGTTTTATTTCACAACGGTTTTCATGAATCTACCCGATTCACTTTACTCGCTACTTTTTTGAATGATATATCCGACCCTTTTACTTACCTTCGAGGGACGTTGCCAACAAAAAGGGCTTTAATGGGGTATTGTTTTTAATCTGAAATTAAGTATGAAATAATAAAATAATAACATCTGAAATAATGACATATAATAAAGGTCAAAATAAGGAATATATAATCTTGACAAAAGATGTCGCTTTCTAAGATAAACATCTATTTAAAATGTTGATCGTGTTTGCGTAGCCCTTTTGAAATTTACATGTTCACGTCAAAATTGTAAGTAGTTTGTATAACCGTAGTTTAAACTCGTTTCATACAAAGTAGAATAGCGCATTTTGTTAAAGCCCTGTCAACTGTCATTTCTTAAAACGGCTCCTAAGTCGTGAGTTCGATACCTATTTGGGTATTAACCTAGCAACTTTTTTGCTGATTTGTTCTATCAAATACCTTTTTATGTTTTATATTATTTATTCTTCATTTAATGTTAATATCTTAGTTTAGCGCATTTTTATCATCTAATATCAGTTATATTGCAATAGGAAACACTTTTTGTTGACATAAACCCTTTTAACATCACTGAAACATGAATTCTGGCTTATATAATATACAATCCCACATTTAGATACTTTTATTAAAATAAATAAACGTTTGTAATTTCAGATATGGCAATTATGCAAAGGGTAGGATATATACATTTTTTGATGGATTGATGGAAGGTCATAATTGTGTTTCTTAGCACTTAAGATTGATATGCCATCAACTGACCAGTAGGTATTTGTCAACCAAGGATTGAGTTGACCAATTATGGGTTTATATTTCAGTTGTAAATAATAGCACATGTTGCATAATACAATCGATTTACTTAAAAACATTGGACAAACAACCTTGGACAAACAGAAAGGCGGAGCGATTATGTTCGTCCACAGGTTAATTATAATACATACTAAGGATTTAATGGGAAGATAAGCTTTTGGGCTTTCATGGGTCTTCACAGGTTACAACACACCTTTCGCCTATTTAACTTTACTGAACATAAAGTGATTTAAACTTATTTTACTTAATTTGCTTTGAAACAGTTGTATCTATGCATATTCGATAGTATTTGCGTGAAAATCAATGTTCATTTTTTGCCATCGATAGTTTGATAAACTGCTTGTACATGTTACATGGAGCTAAACCATTGTTCTAGATGTTTAATACAAACATGCTATGTGTTTTAAAAGTGTGTCCGTCCGTCCGCCCGCCCGCCCGTCCGTCAGTCAATCCGTCGGTCGGTCGGTCGGTCGGTCGGTCGGTCGGTCGGTCGGTCGGTCGGTCGGTCTGCCTGCCTGCCTGCCTGCCTGACTGCCTGCGTGCCTGCCTGCCTGCCTGCCTGCCTGCCTGCCTACCTGCCTGCCTGCCTGCCTGCCTGCCTGCCTGCCTGCCTGCCTGCCTGCCTGCCTGCCTGTCTGTCTGTCTGTCTGTCTGTCTGTCTGTCTGTCTGTCTGTCTGTCTGTCTGTCTGTCTGTCTGTCTGTCTGTCTGTCTGACTGTCTGTCTATATATGTGTATGTCTGTCGGTCTATTTGTCTATTTGTCTATTTGTCTATTTGTCTATTTGTCTATTTGTCTGTCTGTCTGTCTGTCTGTCTGTCTGTCTGTCTGTCTGTCTGTCTGTCTGTCTGTCTGTCTGTCTGTATGTCTGTCTGTCTGTCTGTCTGTCTGTCTGTCTGACTGTCTGTCTATATATGTGTATGTCTGTCGGTCTATTTGTCTATTTGTCTGTCTGTCTGTCTGTCTGTCTGTCTGTCTGTCTGTCTGTCTGTCTGTCTGTCGATCTGTCGATCTGTCTGTCGGTCTGTCGATCTGTCTGTCGGTCTGTCGGTCTGTCGGTCTGTCTGTCGGTCTGTCGGTCTGTCTGTCTGTCTGTCTCTCTGTCTACTGCAACACAACTTAATCATTGAATGTTTCCATTTCGTTTTAATGCCATTTCACAACACAAATGATATATACGTACGTGTTAACATGTGTCACTTCTTCGAAAACTAAGTTCTGCTAATAAGGTCGAACGCTGAATAAATTAAGAATAGTAATAATGTAATTATTACCCGTGTATATTTATAATATATGTTACTTGAATATTCTTCACTATTTCAACACAAAATATCATAATATCTTCTTGATTAATTAATAACAATGCCACCTTCACGAGCAATTACATTACCAACAGTATTTATCTGTACTCTCAACGTCGCAAGTTAACAAGTTCGTCAGCGCTCTTAAAAGAACCTCCTGCGGTAACACGTGCATTTTACTAGTCAATTATGGAAGCTAAATGACTTGCGTTTGTTTCGGACATACAGTTTTGATTTTTTTAATGTTTCTTGGCATTAAATAATTAAGGTCGTTATCTTAACGAGTATCATTTTTTGGTGGTTTCTTGCAGAATAACAGCATCGAAGACAAAATGCAAAGTCTGGTATTGTACATGTATTCTAATAAACTGATTTCCAACAGTTAGTACCGAAAGTCGGGTTTCAAAGAATATCGTAACACAATAAATGCAATCCACTTGCCACAGCCAATACCGTATTCTATATCCAGCTTAAAATATACAATACAGTGGTACATGTATGCCTTATACATGCATTATTTTGCATACACTAGAGGGAATATACGTTGATTTTGAACTCTTTTCATGCAATCTGTTAGATGGAGGTAACCGAAAATACAAATGCTAGAGTTACTTTTATTGAACTGTCATTGAAGCACGAATAATACAACTGCTATATCCGATAGACATATCAGGCGGTTTGTAAACTGATAAACAAGTCATGCGGTGTGTAAACTGATCTCAACTGAAAGTATTTCATGTTGGCCCACGTTATTCGCTAATGTAATGTGAGGGTTGTACAGAAGTGCGGATATTATGGACTATCTATTGCTTAATGTCATTTGAAAATACTCCAATTTAAATATGTGAAATGTGGCATATCCGCTAATTTTCTTTATAAGCTATGCTGAAGTTAATAAGAATCAAGGGATCAAAATTCCTAATGAGTCATATTTCAACTGCACAATGCGTCACCACACAGGCTGAGGAAGCCCAGTGATAGTTCAATATATATGTAGAGGTCTCAATTTACATTGTTTATATTAAATAGCCAACCCATCCCTCATGCCTACAGTGATCAATTCACATTATTTATATTCAAAAGCCAACCCATCGCTCATGCCTACAGGTCTCAATTCACATTGTATATATTCAATAGCCAACCCGACTCTCATGCCTACAGGTCTCAATTAACGTTGTTTATATTCAATAGCAATCCCATCTCTCATGCCTACAGGTCTCAATTCACGTTGTTTATATTCAATAGCCAATCCATCTCTCATGCCTACAGGTCTCAATTCACATTGTTTATATTCAATAGCCAACCCATCTCTCATGCCAACAGGTCTCAATTCACGTTGTTTATATTCAATAGCTAACCCATCTCTCATGCCTATAGGTCTCAATTCACGTTGTTTATATTCAATAGCCAATCCATCTCTCATGCCTACAGGTCTCAATTCACGTTATTTATATTTCATAGCCAATCCATCTCTCATGACTACAGGTCTCAATTAACATTGTTTATATTCAATAGCCAACCCATCTCTCATGCCTACAGGTCTCAATTCACATTGTTTATATTTAATAGCCAAGTCGTCTCTCATGCCGACAGGTCTCAATTGACGTTGTATATATTCAATAGCCAACCCGTCTCTCATGCCTACAGGTCTCAATTGACGTTGTATATATTCAATAGCCAACCCGTCTCTCATGCCTACAGGTCTCAATTCACACTGTTTATATTCAATAGCCAATCCATCTCTCATGCCTACAGGTCTCAATTCACGTTGTTTATATTCAATAGCCAACCCATCCCTCATGCCTACTGGTCTCAATTCACGTTGTTTATATTCAATAGCCAACCCATCTCTCATGCCTACAGGTCTCAATTCACATTGTTTATATTCAATAGCCAACCCATCTCTCATGGCTACAGGTCTCAATTCACATTGTATATATTCAATAGCCAATCCATCTCTCATGCCTACAGGTCTCAATTCACATTGTTTATATTCAATAGCCAATCCATCTCTCATGCCTACATGACCATGTCTTATTTTCTATTAGTTTTGCCAGCTATTTATCTGCAATTCATTTCAGATTTAAACATATTTTAAGAGTCGAGATAACTTCTAAAATCGTATAGCCCGATGAACAGTATGATTTTCTGAGTACATATGTACGGACAAAGTATAAAATACAAAAATACAGTGGCATTAGCAATACTTTTGCAGTTACTGTTGATGGCATTATACTTTACATTAAAACATAACACAATTTTAAGCTTATTTTGTGGAACTTTATTTGGCTAATATGCGACTAAATGTGATAGTTAGATCATTGACGTCAAACTGGCCATTTGTCCGTGAGGCGATAGCTGTTTAGTATGACGATATGTTTTGTAAATGCTTCTGTTTTGCTCAAAACATTATGTTTGTTATGAAATTTGTAAGACACGTTCCTAATGTTTATTGTGATTTATACTACATTGTCACTACTCTGTGACATCTGATCCAAAAATTATAAATCCAGTCTTTCAATTTATGGAACATAAATAATCGTTACTATTGTTATATTTATTATTATTATTATAACATTGTAACTGCCCGTACAGCATTAATTCAATCGCATGGACTCGTTATTCTCAACTAATTTATCAGAAAAAAAAACAAAAAAAAAACATGTCAATCGTGTGTATCTATTTTATAACAAAATATTTTCCTGTCTGGCATAATTCCCGGTGCAAGTGATAGCATTATGATGATGCTGTTGCTGCTCGTTATTATAATAATAATAATAATTATTATTATTATTCTTGTTATTAGTATTATTATTATCATTATTATTATTATTATTATTATTATTATTATTATTTTATTATTATTATTATTATCATTACAATTATTATTATCATTACAATTGTATCATAATATCATATGTGCTTACTAGTTAATGTGATATTCCGATAATATCAAATATGTAGTATTTCACTTTTACAACAGACATACACATTATAATGCATTGTATATTCAATTCTGATATTCAATTCAATTCAGAAACATGATCGCCGAATTGCATAAAATGTATTAGAACCACAAATAGGCCAAATAATTCATTGAATCAGTTCATCAGTTCTACCCCTATTCAGGGAGCGTTCGAATGATCTTTAAACAAATACATCAAGTACTTGTTCTACCCCGGAATCATGTTCGAAGGCGTCTCACGAAAACAATCAAGGTTTAGGCCTAAATTAACATCATTAATCATGGAATAAACTTACATCTAACCTAAGTTGGAGTCATAAACGCGTTATTGCAGGCAGTGTAACATTTGGCCGTTTTGGGGTAATGTTTACAGATAATACTTTCCTTGTATTTTATATAGTTTACTTCTTTGCAAATAGTTTATTCAAAATAATTTCCATTAACTAACAAAGCGAATTTTTCGGGAACATCCATCAGTTTCACTGATTTTGTTTGCGGGTTTCCTTATATATATTACTTTAAATAGCAGCTCTTGACATCTACATAAATTAATCAAAGGCAGAGTTTACAACATTGTTGTCCGGAAACCCAACTTAGATTCTAGTTTCTAGGAATTAATTTATTGTGCAACTGAACGTTGCAAATAACATCTGAACTTGCATTTCTACGTTCTTATTGTTTATCGACATGTACATGTACAATTTAACTTGTATACATTTTCTTACTTAAACAAGACACATTTTGAGCCCGTATTTACCAGACTGGAATATGGAATAGAGAGATTGCACATCCTTAAATGCGATAAAAAAGAATACTAGTACTCAGGATTTTCAAAACGCATATCCGTTGCTAGATGGCCATTTACCCAGTGTCGTTTCCGCGAATTATGTGTAAGTGTTCACAGCTGAGCAGTTTCGACATCACTTTGAACATGTTTCTAAGAAGTAAACTAAACACATGTCATCCCATAATGAAGCATCAGTTTTAGGGCCTTTGCACGTATCAGAACTCGACAACGTTGGATTCCTTATAGTCGGCAATACTGAAGAGGTGTCAGATCTTCCAAATGATTTTATTTCAGCCCAACTAATAACATCACAAATGATGCGAATTGTTTATTGTATTGTTGCGGAGTCAGCATACTAAAAGAGGAACATTTGGATTCAGTGAGACACGGAACGCATACTACTATTGCTGGTATGCAATTATATATTTGACATGTTATAGCATTTGACTTTGGCAGCAATATTATACATATTACAAATTTACAATAATATATTATATTTTATTCAGTTTAATAATTAATTATATATATGTATTACCATATAAAACCAAGTTATGAAATGTGGCTCTTTACACCCAATCTCCATGCATTGTTTGACTTTAACTATATGCTGCTATGTCTTTAAATCTTTTTAATATGAATATATGTAGTGGATACTTGATTTTATTTCATTTCATCGTGACTCAGGAAGTCGCAATTCTGCTACTCTGGTTTACATACAAAGATTGAGAAATTATGAATAAGTTGTCGCTTTTATTGTTGTTTAATTTGAATTGCAATGCTATGAGGTAAATCTTTTTTTACAGAGAAACCTTTTGGGCCCTTTATTTGAGTCTAGTGGCCAATTGCCCATAAAACGCAGTTCAATATACATAACACAATACAAATCATCAAATGATTGAAACTCGATTCAAAAATCAATGCAGAGCATTTGGGGGTTTAAACCGGTTTAAAGGCATGCCGAACCTCACAAATGGCCTGGATTTAATCACATAATACAAACTTGTAAATACAAGTTAACCTCCAAAAATTGTAATTCAAATTAAAAGGTTATTACAGAGATTGTTAACTCAATTAAATTACAATTTAATTAATTAAAGATTAAAGATTAAAGATTGTTTTCGCAAGAGCAACATACTTGCATCTTTCTGAAGAATTATGAAATAGAGGAAAACGAGTATCAGCTACGTTCCTTTCTGTTCAATGTATTTTAAGACCTAGCATTATATAGTAGATATTCCTGATCATCGTCATGCACTTTTTACGGAAGAAGCCGTAATACGCAGTGTACAAGATTCGATTACACAGATCTGTTGTATATCATGGAAAACAACTCTGTAATTACATTTAATGAATATATTGGCTGATCTCAACCGTTGGTTAACTTGTATTTTTTCGTGCCCTGAAATACTGAAGTTAAATTCTAGAAACAATCAAATACCGTTGCATATTTTTTGCTTGTTGTGTGTTTTGCCTATGAACTTGAATAATAGTGAAACCGTATGAATAAACACAACTCGTTTATGAACTGTGTTTGGAAGTGCAATTGATGTATAAATTGTATTTATTTGTAATTCGTGAGCAAATTGCACAAATTCAAAATACTTAACGTGTTATTATTGTGAAAGAGTATGCATTTTCTAATTTATTTGAATGGTTTACGTGTATGCTTTCTGAGTTTATTTTGTCCGGATACACTATATGTGTTTATATCCAATCATTCGCCGCAAACACGTGTTCAGACTGTTGTGATAAGCGTAGAAAAGATTGGGAATATTGTTATAATTGCATTCATATTTTGATTATTTTATTGACATTTGACATTTGAAAATATTTAGTGAACGCATTTGTTAAATGTAATTAAAAAAATGTTTGTTTTATTTGTATATTTGTATTTATCTATTATCCCTTGCTTTGTAAACCTATCATCGTACTTGAAGACGATTCATACTACCAAAGCTCTTAACAACATGAATTTAATTATTTCTTTAGAGAGCTAACTTGTTTGCACATTTTTTAATTAACCTTTTACAGAACTATGGTGTCTTAACATGAGTATTGTCATTTGCAAACTTGTTTTATTGATGTAATAGTGGCATGCCATGGGACAAGACGTACATAATATTAAGAATGTGTTTTTGTATTCAAGTGTGTCGTCCGTTATTTTCATATTAAAAATATTATGTAGAATATGCATGATTATGTTGGCTATTCATATATATGAAAACTTCAGTTTTATTTGTCGCAAAAAACACCTGCGTGATTTTTTTTACAACATATATTTCAGATAACATTCGAAAATTATTGAATGCATTTGTTAAATGCACTTTCCGGACATCGTTTTACTTGTGTACTTGTATTTGTCTAGCTCTTCTTCTATTGTACATTTATGATCTTACATGTACTTGAAGACGAATCAATCCAAATCTCAAAAAAATGAGTTACTTTGTTTTACTTAATTAAGCTAACAGGGATGAAACGTATTTGCCTGCTTATAATATTATTTATATATAACTTTTGGTTATTTTGTAGCATAAATCACAGAAGAATATTTATATAGACATCAGCGTTTATGTTATTTTATGTAAAAAAGTTCACCATATCTTTGTTTAATTCATTTGTGCTCGTGTAAAACAATTGGACGCCTATATGTGTTGATAATAAGAAATTATTTCTTAATCATTTGACTTTGCTTTCATTCGATTTTGTTTTGCCAAATCTAAGTATAAACTGTAACGTGGTTTCCGTCTTGAAGCTGGTTTAAATGAATCTAGAACGCGTTGCGTCCAATATGGCGGACATGTTGGTTTGTTAAGAAAAAAGCGTCATTAGTTGTATTTTTCAGCTCTCTAGTCTCGTGTAGTCTATTTACTTTTCTGAACCCCCGAGATTGTTTACCCTTGGCCCCCTTGGTCCATGTAGGGAACCCTACACACAAAAACCCCAACTGTTTTAGTTTTTTTGTTCGATTTCGTATCATCGGACGGTAAATTGCTGTAAAGGAACAAACAGTAAAATGACCACAAGGTCAGGTACAATGCCAACATTTACAGCAAATAGTATACACATACACAAGACAGTCGTTGTCAAAATACAATTTAAGCACCAAAATGTTTCTTTTTCTTTTTAATGTGGTACTAGCGAGTAACATGGTCGGGTCGGCGGCCTACTCCTCGTCGACGTCGGCTTCCAGCTCCTATATCAATGCTTTATTCTGGCGCATGCGGTCGTCCTTCTGGCCCTGAGAAATATTGTGTCAATTCCACTTCTGGACACTGGTGATCTCTCTGGCGGGTTTGGTCTTGGCTTTGGGATCAGCCCGGATGGCAGCGTGACTGTCCTTGTACTTCTCCATGCTGTCGGGGTGGATGGCGTTTTTGTTGAACTTTAATAACTGCTTCTTCTTTCTAGCACAGTTCCTCCTCCGTTAGCTTGCGCATGTACTCGGACACGTGCTTTTCGAAGATGTGGTCGCGATGAAAATCAGCATATATACCCTTGCTATCCTATTCGTAACCAGGTCAACGCTTCGTTCTGTGTAGGACATCGATGTCAAAGTCAGCGCTGCCCTCGTTAGCGCCGACCACGTGAGCACTGGGTGACGATGTCAAGGTAGCAGCGGAAAGCGCCAGGCTCTCCGCAAACGTCCTCCATGTAGTATTCGTCTTCTTTCAACTCCGTGTTGAAGAATGCTTTTTATGTTGTTTTTTTTATCGTGGTGTGTTTTGTATACCTTTTTTATACAGAACACAACCCCGTTGGCATTTGTAAATTTTATTTTTGTAATTATAATATTATAAATAAATTACAGGCACGTACTGCATCTATGAAGTGTATGTGTCGAATGAAAAGTTTCTGTCAATCGATACAGGTGATTGAACACTTAAGTTTGGTCAATTATCAGATTAGAGTGCATGGTCCTAGTGAAATTTATTTTAGTGAGTAGTGAGATTTAGTCATTGATCTATTGAGCTTAATTATAACATTCACAGTTAAAACTACTTACAATCAAATGAATATACTATATTAACTATCTACCCAAAACAAACTATTATTATAATTCTAAATTCAAGTACATATTATTCTAAATTTACCAATTCATATGCCCAGTATGTAATTATTAATATACTGATATAATAATATAAGGGTTAAAAGGCAAATAAGATAGCACATATATGTTCAATATTAACTGTATCAAATCGAAATAAAAACAACCAGGTGAGTAATAATCTATCGATCGGGGCTGGTATTTATTAAGAATCTTTGTCGAAAATCTTTGTCTAAAAAAGTCATTGTTTGAGTACGTTGACATTGATGTTTATATATAACTCCAATCATAAAAGATGTAATATTTGCCATGCTTTGTTTTCCTAGCACAGTGTATCAAAATAGTTATGGCCCTTGACTTAATATCATAATTTTACTCTTTAGCCGTTTCCGCTCTCCAAGTCCAACATTTTTTACCCGATCTTCAAAAATCGTGGTGAAAATCTTTGTTGGTATAACATCTTGGTAAAGTTCGATAATCAACCAAAATCGCCGACTGTAACGATATGGCCCTTGAATTATCTACAGTCAGCCTGTTTAGCCGTTTCCGCTTTCTATGTCCAACAGTTTTTCTCGAATTTACACTACACGGAACCAATTGTAAGTGGGACGAAGAGTTTTCCTTGCGTGATTGATACGCTCCCTAGTTGGAAATATGTCTTACTATATTTTGAACCTTTTCTTTGAGTAGTTTTGTGTTTTGTATTCGTTATATGATTTTGTGTTGTGCTGTGTTGTTTTTGGCAATTAGTCACTTGCCATAAATAAAGGACATCGCGCTGCTAAAAAGAGCTCTCTACTGCTGACGCAGCTGCAGTTTCAATTCACCTATTCGTTAATGAAGTCTACAATAGTGTCTTACCTGTCCATTCATAAAAAATAAAATACTGTCTTACATGGTCGTTAATGAATACTTCAATGATATCTTACCTGTCCGTTAATGAAGACTACAATAATGCCTTACATGGCCGTTTATGAAGACTACAATGATGTCTTATCTGTCCGTCAATGAAGTCTAAAATAGTGTCTTACTTGTCCGTTGATGAATACTACAATTGTGTCTTACAAGGCCGCTAATGAAGACTACACTAGTGTCTTGCCTGTCCGTTAATGAAAACTACAATACTGTCTTACGTGGCCGTTAATGAAAACTACAATGATGTCTTATCTGTCCGTTAATGAAGACTACAATAATGTCTTATATGGCCGTTAACGAAGACTACAATAATGTCTTATATGGTCGTTAACGAAGACTACAATAGTGTCTTACCTGTCCGTTTATGAAGACTACAAAAGTTGCCTACCTGTCAGTTAATTAACCTACAATATTGATTTACCTGTCAGTTATTGAAGTTTACAATAATGTCTTACCTAAGCATAAATAAGAACTATGATAATTTCTTTCTTAAAAATAAAACATCAATCTTGAAAATATTTCTTCTGACAATGTACCTTCAATCAACCCTTTTTTTGTCAAATACAAACAACAACAAAAAATATATTTTTTGTCAGTATTCACTGGGGACCAGGGGACCCAATGTGCACTCATTGTTTTCATTGTTTGCCATTAGGACAGTGAAAAAGAAATTATACAAACCACTATTGAACGTGTAAGATTTAATATAGTACTTGTTAACGTAAGACTGTGTTAAACACGTCGTTAATTGAACATGCTAATTGAACTAACAAACACAGCAACACTCAAGCTTTAACATAAAAAGCTACACAAAACTACATTTATCTCATGTTCAATGTGGAGATATGTATGAAATGCCTCTTTTTATTTGTTCGCAGAACAACTATATGTACCTCACCAAAATTTAGACCCTTTAAAAGAACTATGATCTTAACCAATTTACTATATATAACGATTCACGTACGCGAAAGTAAGAAGTACCGTGTAAACTAGAGGTAACGTTTGTCAGATGCATATATTTTGTTGAAATGAAATGTTTGGAAGACTCAAATTGGAAGTGTATTGAGCTGATAAACCGTATTCTACGCAATAACAATTCTTTTATTAAATCGCGGAAGAATTAATTTATGCAAAGTAGTACGAAATTCTACTTCATAGTCACGTGGTAAATTTCGCGGTTTTTAGATGAAATAGTTCATTCCAGTCACGTGGTCATCAACCTATACTCCGAAAGAAAATAGTTTTCTGTAATTTATACATAAGTCAATCTATGGTATGCAAGTTAGGTTTTATTTTAAACATGTTTAATGTTCAAAACGTTTATTGCTAAATATTAAACTACATTCACACAAAAAACACACAAAATAAGCACATGCTTATAAATCGACGGCTCACGGATACATTGTTCACAACGTCACGTGACCGCGCACGCCAAACAAAGGATCATTACATTCGCTTCGGTTGAGAGAGAAAGACGTCATTTTGAATATTCGATCGTTCTGCTGTTCAACAGACTAAAACGTGAGTACAAATTGTTTTATAATGTTCTGTTCATCATATTTGTTTTATTGTATTCTGCATCATGTTTGTGTAGAGGTGTTATAGAATAAGCACGATTAAAAGATAAATAATATCACCAAAGAACATCAACAGGGTCAGGGGGTCAACAGGGTCAGGGGTCAGTTGATAAAAAGCCAACAACAAATAATGAAACTTAAAGATATCTCTTAATTCGTATGGGACATATATACAGTTTAAACAAAGGCTAGACTAAGGCTGAAGCATTGCATTTGCAGGCAGGTAGACTGAGTGTTTATTTCATGTTGGCTGGTTAAATATTTAGAACTTACAGAGGTTTAGTAGAAGTGATTTGTTTTAAAACAGCTGTAAAAAAAAATGTATGCTTGCGGATTTTGACGAGTAACAAAGTTGAAGTTGAACCAGGCGTGCGATTCTTCTTCCATTTTAACTCCTATGGCTTTTCTGGGTCTATTTTTGGTAAACCTTTTGAGGGGGCAATTTACTTCCCGTGTTTCAAAAATCACACCCCTGGTGACAACAGAACAAGCAGGTTTAAAATGCACATGTACACTTGGATTTTGTCTTTGATTCCATATAGCTACCTGTAGTCTTTGTCAAAAACGAGGCCATCCAAATCCGGGTAAGTTTGGACTGAGTAGGAAAACTACAGGCTGTAATGGTTTTGCTATTGCACATTGCATTGGGAAACTGCTGACACTATTTAATATCTAAAATTCAGGAAAACTCTGACAGCATCAATAGCTTGCTCCCATGGTGCACTGTTTACAATAACCATTGCATTACGTCACATGTCTAATACGTCAACACGTAACATAAAACATGTTGAAAAGTCGATCTACTAACGTATATGTCCGAAGTTACCCGACTGTCCGTACTTACCCGGATCAGCCCAACTGTCATAACACTATGGCTTAAAACTGATGCCATCTGATTCAAATAAGGGATTAGTAGGACAAAATCGCTGAATGCCACCTGTGTTGAACTACTACTTAATCGATTGAATAATCCAGAATTGAGGATACGCTACATGCTATGGCATTTTTAGCCATGCCTATCTAAGATAAAGTCCCTCAAGCACTCTGACAGCACCAATAGCTTGTTCGCATGGTGCACTGTTTACAATAACCATTGCATTACGTCACATGTTTAATGCGTCAAAAAGTAACATGAAACATGTAGAAAAGTCGATCTACTAACGCATATGTCCGAAGTTACCCGACTGTCCGTACTTACCCGGATCAGCCCAACTGTCATTACACTATGGCTTAAAACTAATTCCATCTGCTTCAAATACGGCATTAGTAGGACAAAATCGCTGAATGCCATTGAACTACTACTTAATAGATTGAATAATGCATAATTGACGATACGCTACATGCTATGGGATTTTTAACCATACCTACATAGGATAAAGTCCCTCAAGCACCATTGAGAGTAATCAAATGTTTGTACAAGATATGTCTATCAAACAATTATGTCCTAGCTTCTGAATGGCTAAAGTGTCGAAAGGTTAATTCCCATGTTTGCAAAACTTATCTCTTAACAACTACATTGCAACACATAATTATCTACCTGCTCACTTGCTTTCAAAGGCTCTTTAAGTATTTTCGCATTCTTTGAGGATGTAAAAGTTTTTTTTAAACCTTCAGCTGACACTAAGTTCAAGTTGTTTTAAACAAAATGCTAATCTCAGGAAGCCCTGGCTTATATTGGAGGTTAACACTGACATGAAACATGATTGCTTTATCCAGGCTGAATAATTATGTGGAGTTTAGATGTTAAACATGTGGAAGTTTCACTCAAACAACTCAAACTTGAGAATGTGGAGCCTTTGGAAGTTGCACAAAACAAAACATATACTTGGAGTTGACATGCTTCGAAATGACATTCTTGGAGTTGATCATGATATGCTATATTATTACGTATTCCACTGCAATCCCTTTTAGTTGAACATATATACTTGGATTTTAAACCTGGCTTGTTTACCCACGCAAACTATGTGGATGGATGACTCACTCAAACAATTCAGAGTTGATCAGGATATCTGTTACATTGTACACTGACGCTCAGCATTATATAAGTAAAACCAATATTGAAATTTTGTTATCAATTATGTTCACATTCCTATAGTAACCGGCTCTGTTGACAAAATAAAAATGACCTGTATACTTTAAATTACGTATCTTGAACATAGTGCATATGTAGAATCGGATGTTTAGGAAATGGCTTACTCCTTAATAGCATGTGCTGAGTACTGTCAAAGTGATGAACGTCTACTATGTGAAGCAAGAGTCAGACAGTGTGTTCCATGTAGTATGATGTTCTTAGTGTCTGCTAAAATGTGAAGCCTGCAAGGCACATGGATCGTTATGATCTAAATTACATTCTACATGATGGAAGCAGCTTGTACTTGGCAATTAACATTATACAGGCTGTTGCTGGTTTTGTTGACCCACAAATATTACCAGACAGAATATTGTATAGGGGTAAGAATGTATATATTCAGCATAAAGGTGTGTTTTCTGGAGTAGAAGGATGCTTAAATGAGGATGTGAACGGTACAGCTACTGGTATACGTTCACTAGAACTAGCATTCGCTCATAATTGTGCAAGAAACTGTTATGTTATTTTAGTGAGTTTGATATTGATGTCCATTATAACCAAGAAGTATTTTACGTGGTCGATAGTCACAGTAGAAATAAATATGGTATATGTTGCCCCAATTGAACGTCTGTCTTTGGAGAGGTACATTCTTTTACAAATATGTGTACTTATATTCATAACCTGGTAACTTCTTGTAGACAAAGTCGTGACTCGGTTTAGTTCGACATGCATTCATTTTTGTTAACTGCCAACTACAAGCCAAATACAAATGCAGTGCAAAATTTGGACAATTACCAAGGGTTTCGAAAAAGAAAGAAATCAAAATCAAGTGTCAGACTCGAACGGTCCTGTCTGATAGATACAATGAAAAGGAAGTCATTTAATGGTTGCATAGATGACATATTTGTTCAAAGTACAAATGTGGATCTTGTTTCAGAGTTTCACAATCTCGTTAGTGAAGGACCAGATTATGTGTGTTTATGTTGCACTCAAACATTATTTAGGCATTCCATGAAAAAGAACCACAATTGACTGTCACTCAGAAAAAGTTCGTCCGTATCTGACGGAATGAAAAAGTGTTAATAATGTTGAGTGGATTTGCAATGGTTGCTTTATTGTAATATGCAAAGAGAAAATACCTCTTTTTTGCAAGCGAAATGGTTTGGAGTTTCCTGTAAAATCAAAAGAATTAGAGTTATCAAATCCAGAAGAAAGATTGGTATCACACCCACTGCCATTTATGCAGGTAATCGAAATGCCAAGAGGTGGTCAGTTACACTTGCGAGGCAATAGTGTTAATTTTGTTCCAGTTACAATGTTCCCGTACTGATACATAAGAAACTTTATTCTTGGTTATGCAGACCTACAAAGTGATGCAGTGAAGAATATGTTTGTTTATACTAAAACTTTACATTTACTAGTGCAAAATGACTGGATCACTGCCTTCTATTGAAGGTGCAACAAATTACATAAACATGAAATACGAACATCAGAAGAATGCAGAACTTGTAGGAAACGATATCGATAATTTTGAATCAGCATGGAAATATATTCTATATAAAACATCATATCTTACTCTTAGATCAGACGTGTAGTTTAGATAAAGCATTCCCACTATTTACTACAATTTAGTTTTTCACTCATAAACTCCAATGTTAGTTATCTCCCCTTTTTCAACCTATACGAATAATGCTGTTGTATCTCCCTTAAAAAAGGCTTTATCTGCTTGTTAACAATAAATTACTACAATAGTTTTTTTTTTATTCTTCGCGTTAATACAACTCTTTCCATTGCTTGTAGATGTTGTGATTGCTTCCGGTATTAAGGGAGAGTATTGTTAGATATAAAAATTGTCCATTGAAACGATTTCAATTATTTGCTGTTCCGGTAATTAAGAATGTTGTGTTGTTTTGAAGTTTTTGAAGCTAAACTATTCAGCCATACACGTTTTTTTTTGTTTGTTATTAACATTTACCTCTGCAAAAAAAAATCAGTATCTTATGCTCTAACATTAATTACATAAATGTCTTGTTTTTGCCTGTTGGTCATGTTGGTCAACTAAAAATGTATATTATGTTCTTTTATGATCTGATATTTCAGAAATACTGCCTAAATCCCCAATTTTTTTTTTTTTCAAGCAGTTCTTGTCTTTGTACCGTTGTGATACGGAGTATGTTAAAATTCATCCATATACTATCCTTCTGTTTTTTGTTTTTTTCTTCTTTTTTTTTAACCTTTTTTAATTATATGCATTTCTCACTATTTGTAATTTTTACCTGTCCTTTTATCCCATATTTTCAATTGTCGTTCTTGAATTATATAAGCTGTTGAATGTCAGAATGTTTGCTGATGATATTTGTATACTGTCATATTGTATATATACAAATAAAACTTATCGACATTGAAAACAAAATATTGTTACAATTAAGTCCCTTCGTAGAATGTTGAGTGAACATGACACAATAATGTTAAAGCTGAAGCATACATTGTCATACAAACACCATGTCTTCTATGAAAATATTAGACCGAACAAAGTTTTTGAGGCTGTAAAAATGTTGGTTGCAAATAGCAGCCTTGGTAGAAATGAAGGAATCGTTGTAAATGAAACTTGGCTTCAACAGCCACACGAAAATGTTGTCCTCGATGATTCCCTTTCACAGCAAGATGCGGGTGTTGACGATACAATTATTACCGACAAGCACACAGATTCATGGACGGAAGATGATAGTTTTAATGACAGAATAGTTGGCAACTTAGACACATGCCTACAGCCATTTGATTTCAGAGAATTTAACCAGGTCCTTTGCATAGCTCCTGGAGAAAATAATAGTCCTGTCAGTTTGTTTCAAGACTTCCATTCTAAGGTACTGTCATTCCCATCAATATTTTGTGGTAAGCCGCGGGTTGTTAATTCACAGCATTACGTACCATTGCATTACAGTGATATCTGCAAGTGGGTATTACGGAATGTTGACATACAATTAGCACAATGTATACCTAACATAATTTTTAAGTTGAAGCGTTCGCAGATCAAACAAGTAAGGATAAAGTTTCCCTTGCTGTTAGGAAATATAAATCTAAAAACCATAAACTTACTGCAGGTAATTTGCTTAACCCTGTATTCGTTGATCAGCTTGCCATGCAAAATGATGGATATCAAGTCTTAAGGATAATTCGTGGATCGCCACCCTACTGGGAGCAAGCTAAACGTGACGTTTTGTTTGCAATGATTCGTCAACTTAGTACTCCTTTTTGGTTTGCCTATTTTTCTGCAGCAGAAAAAAAAGGCTACTATTGCTGAAATCACTAAATAAGATTGTCCACAAGGACGATATTTCTTCGCAGGAAACCAGCTCACTTACATGGCAGGACAAGTGCATTCTTATAAAGTATGATCCTGTCACTTGCGCACGCTACTTTGTCATGAAAGTTCAAGTACTTATACGAGACATTCCAAAGAGAAAATCGATGCCCATTGGTGAAATAATAGACTTTTTCTATCGAGTAGAAGTCCAGCAAAGAAGTTCTCCACATATTCATATGCTTCTTTTGGTCACATATTCTCCATTGCATGGTGTATCACCAGACAGTTTGATCACTGCGTTTATAGACAAATATGTAACATGTAGAAAAGACAACATAATTCCAGAACTAGTCAACTACCAAACACATCGACATGCAAAGACATAAAAGGGGGAAAGATGTATGTCGTTTTAACTTTCCTTTTCTCCCTATGCCAAAAACCTTGGTTTTGTACCCACTATATGAGTATTTAGCAACTGCATAGTATTCACAGGAGGTGGCAATAATTACAGCATTTTTAAATGAAGCACATAAAGAAAGCAAAGTTATGGAATTTGACGAGTTCATTGTTGCTTTAGGTACTGACTTCAACACTTACATTGAGATAATAAGATCCACATTGAAACGAGTGACTGTGTTCTTGAAACGATATGTTGCCGAGACACATACTAATAATTATAACACCAGTTTGATACTGTGCTGGATGACCAATACGGATTTGCAGCATATACTGGATCCAATTGCCTGTGTTTCATACATAGGGTCTAACATCTCCAAAGGACAAAGGGGTCTATCAAAATTGCTTTCTCATGCTTGTTCGGAGGCACAGTCATGGGACAGCGACATACGGCAACAAGTACGAAGAATAGGTAATCATTTCTTATCCAATGTGGAGTTTGAGATTGGAGCTCAAGAGGCTGTGTACCTGTTACAAATGCCGCTGAGACGTTGTACATGGAAGGTTATTTTTGTTGAGACAAGACAAGCAAATACGACCCAAGTCTATGGAGTTAATGTGTTATGCAGAATTAGCTTCTTGGTATGATCCCTGCCCTAAGCAGAATGATAAGAAAACTGTCAATGTGGTAGCAGATGAACTATGTACATGACCAAGATGATGACATTGAATCTTCATATGATGAAATTGATGATGACAATGAACATTCAGATGATGAAATTTGAGGTAAAACATGTGGCACATGTGTAAGAAAAAGGAAATGTCAGAAAAGTATTTACACACACATCACGCCGATACATAAGAATCGGGAGGAGAACGTTCGTAAAAAAATAATGCTTTACATTCATTGGAGAGATGATGGGAGGGACTTGATTGCAGGATTTGACAACCATGAGGAAAGTTTTAGTGAGAAAATACCAGAAATAAATGGTAATAAAGTGCATTTTGAGAAATGTTATGTTGAGTATTTTGTTGTTAACATGGAAGCACAGCACCAAGAGGCAATCGATAAAAATGAACATGTCTCTCTTGCAAGCGAGTTTGTTTGTTTTGATCCAGGTGTTTTTGATAGTGGTTCGTTATATTACGATCTAGTGGAAGACCTAAATGCAGTTACCAAACACTCAAACGCTGGAATACTTCCTCAGAAAGAGGTAGATAATGACATTTATTATGAAAACATACGGAACTTGAATCAGGAACAAAATAATTTTGTTGTATTACATGCTAAGTAAGGTAAAATCGAACATGCCGCCATTTTATACATTTTTGTCAGGTGGAGCAGGTGTCGGGACAAATGTGCTAACAAGATGCATATAACAAGGGTTGCTTAAATACTTCAAGCGCCTTAGAGGTGAAGAACCTGATAAAATAACAATTTTGCTGTGTGCTCCAACTGGAAAAGCTGCCCATAACATAAGAGGAAGTACAATTCATTCTGCATTTTGTATACCTGCAAATCAAGGTTTTCACTTTAAACCTCTTCATATGCAACAGTTGAACACAATGCTAGCGCGTTACTTGTGTTTGAAACTTGTTATCATATATGAAAATTATATGGTTGGCCGTAGTATGTTCAATTGTATAAATCTATGATTGCAGGAAATCACGTCTTGCACTTATATGGAATATAAGCATACTTGCTTTGGGCGATCTTTCCTAGTTGAAACCTGTCATGGATTATTGGGTGTTTTCAAAGGAGTTTAGGACTAAACTTCATAATATGGCCACAAACTTTTGGGTTGATTTATTTGATTTCTTTCAGCTGCAAGTGATAATTCGCCAGAAAGACGATGCTGCATTTGCGGAACTGCTTAATAGATTAAGAGAAGGCCTGCATAATGAAGAGGATGTTTAATGTTTTAAAATCAAGAATAGTCAGTAGGAGTGACAGTTATTACCACAAAACTGTACCTCATTTGTTCTGCAGAAGAGAGGATGTGTCAGTTCACAATTCTTCTGTCATAGCAGACATGCCTTCCAATGATGTCATTATTGTTGATGCTGTTGATGATGTGTCAGGTGATCCAAAATACCAGATGACTCGAGTAAAACAATGAATCTGCCAAAAAAACGTATCCTCGGAATTGGATTGCCTAGGTAAATAAGTCTTAATGTTGATACAGAAGATGGCCTGATAAATGGTGCAGCATGCATCATTAAAATTTTGATTTCCGGATTCAAAACTCCTCAAGGTGCAGCACTATTTGGGTCCTGTTTGATGATCCAACTATCGGTTCCAATTAGCGCAACCGATACAAACATTTGTACATTTTTGATATTCCATTGATATGGACACCTATTCTTGAAACATGTCGTCGCTTTACTTACCAGTATTACAAAACCTACCTTATAATACGACGCCAATTCCCAATTTATCTTTTAGCTGGAAAGACTATACACAAAGCCCATGGATCCACTATGAAAAAGCTGTGATTAATTTTGGAACGAGGAAAATCGACCACATTAACTATGTTGGTCTTACTAGAGTTGGTAGCTTGTCGGGTGTCTTCTTGACGGCAATATATTTTGAAAAAATCATGTTTCACCAGATGTTGAGATTGAAATGTACAGACTGCGAAATGAAAGACAAATCACATATGTATTACCATGTGTTGATTAATTTGATTTAATGCAATTTACAAAAAGTTTGCTTCATAACTGCCGTTTATTAGAAAAAAAAACACATTTTGTTAAGTTTAGACAAGAAACAAATTTGTTGCATTATGACGTCATCGGTTTTGTTGAAGCAAGGACTTGGAATTTGTTGGATGAAAAGTGAACAGTCTTCACACGGCATTGCAGTCTATGTCAAAGAGGTATCGAATGTACGGCATATTGCTTCTAAGACTGATAAAGAGTACTGTCGTGTGGGCATTGGCCAGTGGCTTATTATAGGTTTTGTGTAATGCCCTCTAAAGAAACACAGCATTCAGAGTATAATCATTTTCCTTGCATGTGTCAAGACGGACATTGAGGACATCATATCAGAAATCAAGCCTGTGTTGATGGGTGATTTCAACTTTGAAACAGATCAAAATAAAAATGTATCTGATGCTTTCCAGCAAATGTTGAATTTGAAAAAAAAATCTTCTGGTGTCACAGCAGACTATGGTTCATGCATTGATCACATTTACACAGCATTGTGTGCTTATAGTATAGCTGCATTTGTTACACTGGAGTCATACTATTCGGACCATACACCACTCTTTTTAGTATGTTCGAACTCCCATTTTACCTTCTAACTTGCATTCATTGGGGTATGCTTTGAAACTTATTTTCACTTGGAAACTTGAGAGGTAACGTTTTTATCACATTCTACATTACATAAAAAATAACAATGTAAGAAAATGTGTATCATTTCAGATGACTAGTTTCAATGCTGCCTTAATATGGCCTTAAAGGTTCACGTTGTGGCGGTAACACCACCAGAACGTTACAGGGGTAATGATGGCATTGACAAAACTGTGATGAATTTTGCCATCAGTGATGGTGTTGCTATGGTCAAACGGATCTGCTATGACCAAACAGAGTTTGGGAAACTGAAGGTAATGTCATTTCCTTTATACTATTAGAAGTATGTTGGTTATATTTCTTTCCTTTGTTTTATTTTGGAGTGTCCGCAATAGTGTGGCCCTGGATGTATCATGTATTGAAAATTTTCCAAAAACTAGGTAGATAACAATTACCACTACTAACAATTCTCTCTTTCAAAATGCTTATTATTGAAATATGTTAATTAACTTTAACACTTTGCTTATTCTTTTACAAATTTACAAATTCAAACAGGTGGGCACAACTTTGGTGTTAAGAAACATCATCCACAGGAGCGAGGAAGATGGAAGTGTCGTCATTTTGACGCGCAACTCCAAGGTGCTAATTTCAGCACCAATCCAGGTGCCACATAGTCACGCGCAGGAAGGTGAGCGTATGCTGTATCCACCCCCAGCAGAAATAGTGGAGATCTGCACTGCATTGGCTTCGCCTGTCACGAAACACGTATCTATCAGCGGAAAAGTGACGCAGGTTTGCATCCTAAATATTTTTCCCAATATTACTTACGTGCATGTTGTTTAATGGCCATTTACATTTTCCAATGATTCTTAATTTTCTACTAATGCCGATGAAGCTAATATATAATTAAATTTGCAAAAGTATTGTTTGTATTAATATACTGAAAATTGTGTAATGCATTTTGTTTGAATAATTTGGTTTTGGTGGAATTACCACGTTTCTTGTACTTACCATATATGCAACTTCAGATACTGATAGAGCTAAGGGCAGTTGGTCCTTGTTAATGTTACCAGCAGTACATGACATTACTTATCACTTATACATGTTTGTATTTATATGTTCAAGATGATGAGCCAAGTACGTGTCAGTGAAGAGGGATATCGTTGGAATTAAGACGGTAACAATCCAGTATCGTAGTGCAAAAGCTAAGGTGACTCTTTGGCGCTCAGCTGCTGAGATATCAATGAGGCCTGGTGAGCATGTCACCATCACTGACGTAGTATTTAATAACTACCAAAACACCATCTCCCCCTCAACAACATCCAAGACGAAAGTAGAGGTGGTCATTTTTGCTAAACTATCTGCTTATTGTTTTTTTTGATTTCCGTTAAAAAAAAAATAAAGTATATTTATTATGCCTATCAAAAACAGGATACCTTAGCTGGTGTTAATGTGTAATGAAAGCAACTGCCTTTCTTTAAACGGAACTATTCAGCATCTCCTGCAGTTGATTTGATTCATAGTTGTGTGCGGACTTTACATATCGCAAATTATTGTTGTTAATTAATATTTTGAATTGTTGTTATATATTAATCTGAATGCAGGAACACTTTAATACATGTGTTTATGGCATAATTGCTTATTAGGTATCTCTACTTGCAGAAAACTGAGGCTCCTCTACTGGAGTGTGTAGTGTGCGTAGAAGCCATCGGCGTCACCAACGGCCAGGCAGAGCTTTTCCTCGACACCGCCGAAACAATGAATGTGCCTGCTGAACTTCTTCAGCAGGCGTTGGAAGCTGATGGCGAGGTCGTCTCAGATGTAGAATTGGCCACAGCCTTAGGGCCGATTGACCTTAAAGTAGTGACGAAGCGCTCATATGTTTTAAGCGTTGTCAGATTGTAGGAAGTTTGATAATAAGTGAACTTGTTTCATTGTTATGGCCCCCGCATCTTAATGGCGAAGGCATGTAGTGATTGATCTTCCGTCCGTCTGTGACATTGTTAAGTAGATATTACTGTTTCGTCTAGCACCAACACCGCTTACTACAATACTTGGATACTTAACAGTTGCTGCTTATGCACATTCCCTATCCACCCATATCACCCAACCTCACTTTGACCTTGAAATAATTTGCACTTTGAATAATTAAAAGGGCTGTTTCGTGGTTTACTAGATTTTACCGTTTCGTCTAGCACCAACACCGCTTGCTCTCTTTCACCTTGACCTTGACCTAATTTGCACAAAGAATAATTCAAAATTGCAATTACTCAGTTAACTAGCTTTTATCATTTTGTGAAGCACCTACACCGCTTACTACAACCTTTGGAGAATTACACAGTTGTTACTTATGTCCATTCCACCTGTATAACTCAACTGTTTAGTTCTGTTTACAAAATGTGCTATATTTGTTGGCTTTGCAAAATTTCCGCACTTTCTGCTTAACAATGTAAATAGTTGATGTAAATAATTCATTTGTGTTGTTTGTTATGCTCTTGCCATGTATATTACTGATTCATTTGCCAGAATACATGTAATTTCATGTCTAGTGTGTTAACGTTTGGAGCAAATAAAACGCTAGTCACAACTGCATCTGCAACATTTCAAACCATTGTGTCCTTTGTGTTTGCAAGGGTGATACATGTGCTTTGGAAAACAAACAGTATTAGCATGTGTCTCAATGAGCAGAACAATGCCTTATGCTACACATCATATATACTGCTTTTTTGTCAAATGTCTATTTTTGCCATAACGTTGCATACCGTTTGCAGTTTAATTTTTTATTTAACCAACATGTCAATAGTTACATCTTCACAGAATGCTGCTTTTACCTTCTTAATTTTTTTAGTTCATATTCAGCCATTTGTTGAAGTTATTCATTAAAACACCTACTCTTTCCGAACTGACTACTCGTTCTTTCCTTACGCCACTGTTTGTGCAATGCTACACATGTTGATATCTTTCGCTATTGTGTTGATTGCAAAAATAAGATTGTGCAATTTCTTTATGCATATGATCTCATTTATTGTTCATGCCTGTGCATAATTAAGTATAATTTATTGATCGGTGCACCTCAAGCATTAAGTGCATGTCTATGCTTAGATCTACCTTTGACTGGTTCTGTTGACAGAATGTGCTACATGTGTTGACTAAAATGCAAACATGCCCTTTCTGCTTTAATAATGTAAATAATCGATGTAAATAGTTCATGTGTATGCCCCCGAAGGGAGCTTTAAGGTCATATAGTAATCACATCGTCCGTCTGTCTGTCTGTTCATCCGTCCGTAACGCTTCTTGTGCGGATCATAGCTCCATTAGTTCTGAAGGGATTCAAATGAAACTTGACATAATGATAGAGGCCTATGGAAGTATGCTGAGCACAAGGACCACAACAAGGACCACACGGGATTATTGCCCTTTGTTTTATTTCCTTATGTGAAGCATTAATTTTCTTGTGCAAATAAAACTGTATTAGTATTGAAGGGTTTTTAATGAGACTATATACAATAATAGAGGACAATGAAGAGCACAACTCTTTCTTCAATATTTATGGATTTAGTACCCTTTGTTTCATTTTCTTGTGCACAGCATACCCTCATCAGTATTGAACGGATTCAAAAGACGCTTCATGTAATGATAAAGGACAATTAGAGGAAGTGCAGAGCACAAGGACCATAACTTTTTCTTCAATATTTTTTGAGTAATTGCTCTTTAGTTAATTTTCTTGTGCAGTGCATAACTCCATTTGTATTGAAGTGATTTAAAATAAAACAACATAGATTGATAGAGGATGTTGAGAGGGAAGTGCATATTACGAGGGCCATAACTTTTTTTGTAGGAAGCATAATTGTTGCCAACATGTAACGGACATTGTGTTGCCTTCCTCCGACAAGCATTTGCACGGGGGCATACGTCACATCATGTGACAAGACTTTTTGCTGTTTGTTATTTTCTTGCCATGTATATTACTGATTAATTTGCCAGAATTAATGTAACATTTCATTGCTACTGTGTTCACTTTTGGAACAAAGAAAAAGTTATGCACAATTGCATCTGCAACATTTAAAACCATTGTGTCCTTTGTGTTTGACTTTTGATGCATATCCAACAGTTATGCTGTATGCTTACATTTGTTGATTCACACTTGTTTATAGAATGTTGAACACTTTAATTGAATGGTTGCTCAACTCTATACATGCAAGACTCAGTATGTAGGCAATGGTGTTAAATGTGTTAAATGTGTCTTAATGAGCTTAAATGCGAGACTCAGTATGTTGGCCATGGTGTTCAATAAGCTTAGAAAGAAAAACAGTATTAGCATGAGCCTAACAATACCTTATGCCCCACATATATACTGCTTTTCTGTCAAATGTCTATTGTTTGGCAATAATATTGCATACATATTGCAGTTTAATTTTTTATTTGAATGGCATTTCAATAGTTACATCTTCACATAATGCTACCTATACCATGTTATTTGTGTTTAAGTTATTGATTGCAACACGTACTCTTTCGGAACTGACTACCTGTGCTTTCCTTACGCCACTTTTTGGGCAATGCTACACATTTTGATCTCAATTGCTGTTGTGTTGATTGTAAAAATAATATTGTGCAATGTTTTCATGTGTATGATCTCATTTATTGTTTATGCCTGTGCATAATTAAGTATTATTGATTGATTGGTGCACCTCATGCTAATGCAAGTTTTTTTTTTTTTTTTTTAAATCTGTGTTCATCAACTTGCCGTCAACAATTTGGACCGTTATCGCAATAAAGATTACATTTTTAATTCAATCTTGACCTTACATGCACAGTTTGTGTAAGACCACAACATCTTACACCCTAAACCACGAGCCTTGTCGAGTTGTTCTAATTTTGTGTGCCGAGTAAATAAACTTATTTTTAATAAACACTTACCTGGTATTCTATTTATCCCACCATTTTCTGGCTTTATTTTAAAACTAAACTAGACAAAACAACTAAAATAAAACGAAAATCATAGATGGCAGTCACTACAAATAACCAGATGACGCCATTGTACTGCGCGTGTATGCTGTATTCCACAGTGTTGAAATAAAGCTAAGTTTGTCCCACGGGGTGTTATGTTGTCAATGCAGGTTTGATGATGGGACAGTATGTATTTATTACTATTCCAAGTGTATTTTTTATGTACTTGTTTAGATGATTTTCATATCACAAATTCTTTAAATATTAATTTACTTTTCATTCCTTGGGGATTGAACAGAAATCTACATGTAATAAATACTTGAGTTCAATAGCTTGAAATTATTTTATACATTTAAAGGGTATGTAAGTATGCAAATTTCTAGAAACCTGTATGCTTAATTAATTATTTTCGATAACGTTGTGTTAAGAGCACCTTAATTTCTTTAAGACACAATATCCTGCATTTATATTAATATCAATATTAAAAGTATCTAGTGACGTTATTGCTTATATTCAATGCTATATCATACGATTACATCTACTTTTTATCTCTTAACGTTTAATGGGCATATCGTAAAAAAGCGGACGATACTAGCAACAAAGTGCACAGCAACAAGAGATGACCACATATATTTAGTGAGACTGGAATGCGAAATAGAGCGATTCCAGATACTGAAATATTCATGCGAATTCTCAGGATTTGCGAACAAAACCTTTTAGTACCCTGCTGTACTGGATGATCAGTTAGTCCGTGTAATTTCGTCAAACTCAGTACAGATTTACACAACCGAACATTTGCTACAAAACTTTAACCATGGTCCAGTGCAAACGACCAAGAACATGTCAACGCGTGATATAGTAGCCACAATACAACAGACACACGAATTCGCACTGATTGTAATTGACAGTTCCATGGAAGAATCTGTAATCGAGGCTCTAAATGATTCAGATATTCGGAATACAGAAGTCTGAATAGTGAGCAAAAATGATTATTGCGGATTGTGTATTGGAACGCTGCGCATTATCCATCTTGAAATCAATTCACCGGAATTTGCAACAATAGGATTCGTCCAGAATTCCGGTTAGGCATTTCCTAAATATCGTTACTGTTTTTTCATGCTAATAATAAAGCTAAATGTAGAATATTAAAGTGAACAACGCTTTTAATTAAGAATATTTTCATTACTACTTTATTGTTTCATTTATACAAATTATGGTTATAATATCAGACTTAAATACGTATATACCACTCTATTTTAACCACCTTTTTAGCTATTGTTCCCACTCGACAAGTTTGTTAGGCATTTTATCACGCGCTCTGTTGTGAAAACGTGTTATCCGTTACATGTGATATATACAATGCAAGGATTCGATCTTACAATTCATAAATTTGCTTATGCTTAACAGTTTGGTAACGTCTATTGCTTTTAGATCAAAAGAGGGCCAGTATGCCAGAGGTTTATATCCTTATTGAGACCACGTTTAAACTGAGCGCCGTCCCGAGATCCGAATGGCCAGACATACCGACAGAACAAATTATATTTCTACACGAAACATCCTGATTGTGGCAAGAAGTATTGTTGAAAATACATATGTTCGCAATATGTATGACTAGTGTAAACGTTTCATTACATACGTTAATTGTGCCTTGGAAAATACTAGTGCATCCAAAGGTGTTATTAAGCATATTTATGCGATAGAGAAAATCGAAGTACTTAAACATAATATAAATGAGTAAATCTATATTTAAAAAAATCTACTGTTGCGTAGGTATATTGTTTTCAAACGGCAGATTTTCAAATTTACAATGCATGCATCTGTAGGATATTTATGTAATGAATATGAATCATAAAACCTTTTTTAAGACTATGAAATGCAATGTAGCACGCAACACTACCAGATGCATTAGACATAGAGATATTTAAACAGTTTATATAGCACCTACATAGATAAAAACATACATTTTAATAATCTTCATTATGCTTCCTATGAAGTAGATAATCTTCTTATCATTGATGATGACAGTAACACCTAAACATTCATGTTAGAAGTCATCAAACTAAATTACTTTTTATCGTCTTTGTAATTAAGATATTAAGACACTTGCGGAAGACTTCAAATTGCTATTGACGCGTCAGCAGCTGATTCTGCACTTGTTGACAAGTGAGATAAAGAAACATGAGATTACAGAATACGACTTTCTTTACAAAACAACAAAGATGTTATTCAGGTGATTCAGCATTTGGTGGTCTTGGAACTATTGGGGGTTTCGTTAAGAAGAGAAACTTATCAAATGTCTCATTCATAGATTCTACTCTCGTACCAACGGCTCGCGCTGCTACGGGATCTTCAATGCCGAACCACACATTGGTGGCTCTTGTTTCGCGTTACGTTGCACAATGACATCAATGTCTCGCTGTGGAAAACATTCAGCAACCATTGCCCGTATTGCTCCAATTATTTGTGACAGGGCAATATATAGTTTGCCCGTAGATATGTATAATGCATGTTCATATCTCTGTCTCACAATAATGACACACAAAGTGAGGCTGGTATAACCATTAATCTGTATTCAATAATCTTGCGTGAACGAAATTGTTTGTATCGTTATGAATATGGATTTATAATCCGTTTAATACGTGTTTTCGGTGTATATAGTGGATGTTTGCTTGGAACATGTATTATAGTTAGCATATGATGTTTTCCTGCGTACATTGTTAAGAATAACACGATGAATAAATATTATATTGACAATTTTCATCTTTTTCAAATGCAATACAATACAAATGTAGTTGGACTATGCATGATAATAATATAACTTAAGAGTTGTAACGTTTCTGATAGAATACGTTTTCACAGTAAAAAAATTGATCTACATCTTTGGTAACGTTGATCATCCGAATTTTCTCTTTATGTATTTATAAACATGTTTTCGTCTAAATTACTTTCTAAGCTACCATTTAAAGTGACCAACTAATATCAGAGACAATTGTAATGAGTTTTGCAAAACAAATATTGCATGTATGCAGTGTTAGGGCTAAGGTTATGTAAATGTGTATGCATTACGGTATGTGTTATAAATCATAATGTATATTGCATCAAGGTAACCAGGACGTGTATTTACTTTCTGTTTTATTTGAAATATGTTCAGGGTATGATTTCTCTGATGTGTTGCCTGTTCTGTAATATAATGTAAGGACAAGTAATGACTGGCCTCAAATAGACCACTGTCCTCTACTGAGTATGTAGCTAGTTTCATTTACATTCATTATGAATATTGACTTTTTTGCAAACTTTTATTGAGCGACGTTTTAAATGTATGTTTTGTCATTGATTAACTGTTTTACTTGTATTTATATTTATGTTCATGAACTTAAAAATATTTAATGCTTAAATAGTATATACATATCATATGATATGTATAATAAAATGAATATTATATGGCAGAGTGTGTGACATTGATATTATCAACCCTCGAAACAAAATGTCGCAAATAGGCTTTTGCTTTGGGTGGCGCCTGAAAAGACAACATATAGGGGTATTTAAACCCCCAACGAAAACGTGGCCCATGATTATTCAGAAAATACATATTACCTCACTAACATTGAAATCTAAAGAAATAAACTATACGTGTGTATCTTTAGTAGAGTGCCGTGAACGTGTTTTTAATTTAGAGGGCAATGCAAACAATGGATACTACTAGAAGGAAACGCGTTGTTGTGAACCATAATACATAAACAAACAGGCAACAAAGTCAACTTTTTAACCTTCACTTTATCTTTTGTAAAACAATCCGTATTCAACAGTAGTACACATGTACATTATTATGTGTAAATAATTGTCATTATTTAGTCTTGGTATCACGTGACCACGGAAACAGACCTCTTTCCTCAGTTCGATGATTGGAAATTTTGGTTTTATCTGCATACACATTATATGGTATTAATTATTATTGTGGTATTACATAAAAGTATTTTAAATATGTGACGTTAACGTTGAACTACGTACATGCCAACGTGTGCCACGTTGAGGCGCGTTGCGGCCACGTTGAACTACGTACCGGCCAACTTGTGCTTCGTTAAGGCGCGTTACGGCCACGTTGAACAACATACCTGCCAACGTGTGCCGCGTTGAGGCGCGTTATGGTCACGTTGAACTACGTACCTGCCAAGTTGTGCCACGTTGAGGCGCGTTATGGCCACGTTGAACTACGTACCTGCCAAGTTGTGCCATGTCGAGGCGCGTTATGGCCACTGTGAACTACGTACCTGCCAAGTTGCGCAAGGTAGCTAAACGATGCGACACTATGACTGGTATAGCAGATATATAAAGTGTTAAACTTGGCAAAATGTTCTCAATTGAAACCTTGTCTATGTTAAAACGTGTTGAGGCTGCAAAGTGTGCTTTTTTAATGACAACTAAACGTAAATGTTTATGAAAATAATTAATATAAGCTGATCTAGTAACGCGACATGCAAAAATTCCTGAACTGTACATACCATCAAAAACATACAGATATATGAAGTGAGGACGCTTCGATTGCAACACCCACAGATATATGAAGTGAGGACTCTTCGATTGCAACACCCACAGATATATGAAGTGAGGACGCTTAGATTGCAACACCCACATATGCTTTGTTTAGAGTGCATGGTTCTTGTATAAACTCAGGTTTAGATCTTGGAAATGCATACAATTAGAATAGGCATTCGATCAAAAGCTGCGTCGACCTGCGTTATTTAAAACAGAATCTTCGATGTAGCGTGGTATATCGACTGATATACAACGGTTTGAAGTTCTGTTTCGCAGAAATTAAACGATGATGGCGATCGATTCAAACATGATCTAACAAATATCTTGTACACTACAATGGGAACTGCATTTACTGTGCATCGCCTTACTTTCTTGTACACTACAATGGGAACTGCATTTACTGTGCATCGCCTTACTGTCTTGTACACTACAATGGGAACTGCATTTACTGTGCATCGCCTTACTTTCTTGTACACTACAATGGGAACTGCATTTACTGTGCATCGCCTTACTGTCTTGTACACTACAATGGGAACTGCATTTACTGTGCATCGCCTTACTGTCTTGTACACTACAATGGGAACTGCATTTACTGTGCATCGCCTTACTGTCTTGTACACTACAATGGGAACTGCATTTACTGTGCATCGCCTTACTGTCTTGTACACTACAATGGGAACTGCATTTACTGTGCATCGCCTTACTGTCTTGTACACTACAATGGGAACTGCATTTACTGTGCATCGCCTTACTGTCTTGTACACTACAATGGGAACTGCATTTACTGTGCATCGCCTTACTGTCTTGTACACTACAATGGGAACTGCATTTACTGTGCATCGCCTTACTGTCTTGTACACTACAATGGGAACTGCATTTACTGTGCATCGCCTTACTGTCTTGTACACTACAATGGGAACTGCATTTACTGTGCATCGCCTTACTTTCTTGTACACTACAATGGGAACTGCATTTACTGTGCATCGCCTTACTGTCTTGTACACTACAATGGGAACTGCATTTACTGTGCATCGCCTTACTGTCTTGTACACTACAATGGGAACTGCATTTACTGTGCATCGCCTTACTGTCTTGTACACTACAATGGGAACTGCATTTACTGTGCATCGCCTTACTGTCTTGTACACTACAATGGGAACTGCATTTACTGTGCATCGCCTTACTGTCTTGTACACTACAATGGGAACTGCATTTACTGTGCATCGCCTTACTGTCTTGTACACTACAATGGGAACTGCATTTACTGTGCATCGCCTTACTGTCTTGTACACTACAATGGGAACTGCTTTTACTGTGCATCGCCTTACTGTCTTGTACACTACAATGGGAACTGCATTTACTGTGCATCGCCTTACTGTCTTGTACACTACAATGGGAACTGCATTTACTGTGCATCGCCTTACTGTCTTGTACACTACAATGGGAACTGCATTTACTGTGCATCGCCTTACTGTCTTGTACACTACAATGGGAACTGCATTTACTGTGCATCGCCTTACTGTCTTGTACACTACAATGGGAACTGCATTTACTGTGCATCGCCTTACTGTCTTGTACACTACAATGGGAACTGCATTTACTGTGCATCGCCTTACTTTCTTGTACACTACAATGGGAACTGCATTTACTGTGCATCGCCTTACTGTCTTGTACACTACAATGGGAACTGCATTTACTGTGCATCGCCTTACTGTCTTGTACACTACAATGGGAACTGCATTTACTGTGCATCGCCTTACTGTCTTGTACACTACAATGGGAACTGCATTTACTGTGCATCGCCTTACTGTCTTGTACACTACAATGGGAACTGCATTTACTGTGCATCGCCTTACTTTCTTGTACACTACAATGGGAACTGCATTTACTGTGCATCGCCTTACTGTCTTGTACACTACAATGGGAACTGCATTTACTGTGCATCGCCTTACTGTCTTGTACACTACAATGGGAACTGCATTTACTGTGCATCGCCTTACTGTCTTGTACACTACAATGGGAACTGCATTTACTGTGCATCGCCTTACTTTCTTGTACACTACAATGGGAACTGCATTTACTGTGCATCGCCTTACTTTCTTGTACACTACAATGGGAACTGCATTTAAGGTGCATCGCCTTACTGTCTTGTACACTACAATGGGAACTGCATTTACTGTGCATCGCCTTACTTTCTTGTACACTACAATGGGAACTGCATTTACTGTGCATCGCCTTACTGTCTTGTACACTACAATGGGAACTGCATTTACTGCGCATCGCCTTACTGTCTTGTACACTACAATGTGAACTGCATTTACTATGCATCGCCTTACTTTCTTGTACACTACAATGGGAACTGCATTTACTGTGCATCGCCTTACTGTCTTGTACACTACAATGGGAACTGCATTTACTGTGCATCGCCTTACTTTCTTGTACACTACAATGGGAACTGCATTTACTATGCATCGCCTTACTGTCTTGTACACTACAATGGGAACTGCATTTACTGTGCATCGCCTTACTTTCTTGTACACTACAATGGGAACTGCATTTACTGTGCATCGCCTTACTGTCTTGTACACTACAATGGGAACTGCATTTACTGTGCATCGCCTTACTGTCTTGTACACTACAATGGGAACTGCATTTACTGTGCATCGCCTTACTGTCTTGTACACTACAATGGGAACTGCATTTACTGTGCATCGCCTTACTTTCTTGTACACTACAATGGGAACTGCATTTACTGTGCATCGCCTTACTTTCTTGTACACTACAATGGGAACTGCATTTACTGTGCATCGCCTTACTTTCTTGTACACTACAATGGGAACTGCATTTACTGTGCATCGCCTTACTTTCTTGTACACTACAATGGGAACTGCATTTACTGTGCATCGCCTTACTTTCTTGTACACTACAATGGGAACTGCATTTACTGTGCATCGCCTTACTTTCTTGTACACTACAATGGGAACTGCATTTACTGTGCATCGCCTTACTTTCTTGTACACTACAATGGGAACTGCATTTACTGTGCATCGCCTTACTTTCTTGTACACTACAATGGGAACTGCATTTACTGTGCATCGCCTTACTTTCTTGTACACTACAATGGGAACTGCATTTATTATGCATCGCCTTACTTTCTTGTACACTACAATGGGAACTGCATTTACTGTGCATCGCCTTACTTTCTTGTACACTACAATGGGAACTGCATTTACTGTGCATCGCCTTACTGTCTTGTACACTACAATGGGAACTGCATTTACTGTGCATCGCCTTACTTTCTTGTACACTACAATGGGAACTGCATTTACTGTGCATCGCCTTACTTTCTTGTACACTACAATGGGAACTGCATTTACTGTGCATCGCCTTACTTTCTTGTACACTACAATGGGAACTGCATTTACTGTGCATCGCCTTACTGTCTTGTACACTACAATGGGAACTGCATTTACTGTGCATCGCCTTACTGTCTTGTACACTACAATGGGAACTGCATTTACTGTGCATCGCCTTACTGTCTTGTACACTACAATGGGAACTGCATTTACTGTGCATCGCCTTACTGTCTTGTACACTACAATGGGAACTGCATTTACTGTGCATCGCCTTACTGTCTTGTACACTACAATGGGAACTGCATTTACTGTGCATCGCCTTACTTTCTTGTACACTACAATGGGAACTGCATTTACTGTGCATCGCCTTACTTTCTTGTACACTACAATGGGAACTGCATTTAAGGTGCATCGCCTTACTGTCTTGTACACTACAATGGGAACTGCATTTACTGTGCATCGCCTTACTTTCTTGTACACTACAATGGGAACTGCATTTACTATGCATCGCCTTACTGTCTTGTACACTACAATGGGAACTGCATTTACTGCGCATCGCCTTACTGTCTTGTACACTACAATGGGAACTGCATTTACTATGCATCGCCTTACTTTCTTGTACACTACAATGGGAACTGCATTTACTGTGCATCGCCTTACTGTCTTGTACACTACAATGGGAACTGCATTTACTGTGCATCGCCTTACTGTCTTGTACACTACAATGGGAACTGCATTTACTGTGCATCGCCTTACTGTCTTGTACACTACAATGGGAACTGCATTTACTGTGCATCGCCTTACTGTCTTGTACACTACAATGGGAACTGCATTTACTGCGCATCGCCTTACTGTCTTGTACACTACAATGGGAACTGCATTTACTATGCATCGCCTTACTTTCTTGTACACTACAATGGGAACTGCATTTGCTGTGTATCGCCTTACTTTCTTGTACACTACAATGGGAACTGCATTTACTGTGCATCGCCTTACTGTCTTGTACACTACAATGGGAACTGCATTTACTGTGCATCGCCTTATTTTCTTGTACACTACAATGGGAACTGCATTTACTGTGCATCGCCTTACTTTCTTGTACACTACAATGGGAACTGCATTTACTGTGCATCGCCTTACTGTCTTGTACACTACAATGGGAACTGCATTTACTGCGCATCGCCTTACTGTCTTGTACACTACAATGGGAACTGCATTTACTATGCATCGCCTTACTTTCTTGTACACTACAATGGGAACTGCATTTACTGTGCATCGCCTTACTGTCTTGTACACTACAATGGGAACTGCATTTACTGTGCATCGCCTTACTGTCTTGTACACTACAATGGGAACTGCATTTACTGTGCATCGCCTTACTGTCTTGTACACTACAATGGGAACTGCATTTACTGCGCATCGCCTTACTGTCTTGTACACTACAATGGGAACTGCATTTACTGTGCATCGCCTTACTGTCTTGTACACTACAATGGGAACTGCATTTACTGTGCATCGCCTTACTGTCTTGTACACTACAATGGGAACTGCATTTACTGTGCATCGCCTTACTGTCTTGTACACTACAATGGGAACTGCATTTACTGCGCATCGCCTTACTGTCTTGTACACTACAATGGGAACTGCATTTACTATGCATCGCCTTACTTTCTTGTACACTACAATGGGAACTGCATTTGCTGTGTATCGCCTTACTTTCTTGTACACTACAATGGGAACTGCATTTACTGTGCATCGCCTTACTGTCTTGTACACTACAATGGGAACTGCATTTACTGTGCATCGCCTTATTTTCTTGTACACTACAATGGGAACTGCATTTACTGTGCATCACCTTACTTTCTTGTACACTACAATGGGAACTGCATTTACTATGCATCGCCTTACTGTCTTGTACACTACAATGGGAACTGCATTTACTGTGCATCGCCTTACTTTCTTGTACACTACAATGGGAACTGCATTTACTGTGCATCGCCTTACTGTCTTGTACACTACAATGGGAACTGCATTTACTGTGCATCGCCTTACTTTCTTGTACACTACAATGGGAACTGCATTTACTGTGCATCGCCTTACTGTCTTGTACACTACAATGGGAACTGCATTTACTGTGCATCGCCTTACTTTCTTGTACACTACAATGGGAACTGCATTTACTGTGCATCGCCTTACTTTCTTGTACACTACAATGAGAACTGCATTTACTGTGCATCGCCTTACTTTCTTGTACACTACAATGGGAACTGCATTTACTGTGCATCGCCTTACTTTCTTGTACACTACAATGGGAACTGCATTTACTGTGCATCGCCTTACTTTCTTGTACACTACAATGGGAACTGCATTTACTGTGCATCGCCTTACTTTCTTGTACACTACAATGGGAACTGCATTTACTGTGCATCGCCTTACTTTCTTGTACACTACAATGGGAACTGCATTTACTGTGCATCGCCTTACTTTCTTGTACACTGCAATGGGAACTGCATTTACTGTGCATCGCCTTACTGTCTTGTACACTGCAATGGGAACTGCATTTACTGTGCATCGCCTTACTGTCTTGTACACTACAATGGGAACTGCATTTACTGTGAATCGCCTTACTGTCTTGTACACTACAATGGGAACTGCATTTACTGTGCATCGCCTTACTGTCTTGTACACTACAATGGGAACTGCATTTACTGTGCATCGCCTTACTGTCTTGTACACTACAATGGGAACTGCATTTACTGTGCATCGCCTTACTGTCTTGTACACTACAAAGGGAACTGCATTTACTGTGCATCGCCTTACTTTCTTGTACACTACAATGGGAACTGCATTTACTGTGCATCGCCTTACTGTCTTGTACACTACAATGGGAACTGCATTTACTGTGCATCGCCTTACTGTCTTGTACACTACAATGGGAACTGCATTTACTGTGCATCGCCTTACTGTCTTGTACACTACAATGGGAACTGCATTTACTGAGCATCGCCTTACTGTCTTGTACACTACAATGGGAACTGCATTTACTGTGCATCGCCTTACTGTCTTGTACACTACAATGGGAACTGCATTTACTGTGCATCGCCTTACTGTCTTGTACACTACAATGGGAACTGCATTTACTGTGCATCGCCTTACTGTCTTGTACACTACAATGGGAACTGCATTTACTGTGCATCGCCTTACTGTCTTGTACACTACAATGGGAACTGCATTTACTGTGCATCGCCTTACTGTCTTGTACACTACAATGGGAACTGCATTTACTGTGCATCGCCTTACTTTCTTGTACACTACAATGGGAACTGCATTTACTGTGCATCGCCTTACTTTCTTGTACACTACAATGGGAACTGCATTTACTGTGCATCGCCTTACTGTCTTGTACACTACAATGGGAACTGCATTTACTGTGCATCGCCTTACTGTCTTGTACACTACAATGGGAACTGCATTTACTGTGCATCGCCTTACTGTCTTGTACACTACAATGGGAACTGCATTTACTGTGCATCGCCTTACTGTCTTGTACACTACAATGGGAACTGCATTTACTGTGCATCGCCTTACTTTCTTGTACACTACAATGGGAACTGCATTTACTGTGCATCGCCTTACTGTCTTGTACACTACAATGGGAACTGCATTTACTGTGCATCGCCTTACTGTCTTGTACACTACAATGGGAACTGCATTTACTGTGCATCGCCTTACTGTCTTGTACACTACAATGGGAACTGCATTTACTGTGCATCGCCTTACTGTCTTGTACACTACAATGGGAACTGCATTTACTGTGCATCGCCTTACTTTCTTGTACACTACAATGGGAAATGCATTTACTGTGCATCGCCTTACTGTCTTGTACACTACAATGGGAACTGCATTTACTGTGCATCGCCTTACTGTCTTGTACACTACAATGGGAACTGCATTTACTGTGCATCGCCTTACTTTCTTGTACACTACAATGGGAACTGCATTTACTGTGCATCGCCTTACTTTCTTGTACACTACAATGGGAACTGCATTTAAGGTGCATCGCCTTACTGTCTTGTACACTACAATGGGAACTGCATTTACTGTGCATCGCCTTACTTTCTTGTACACTACAATGGGAACTGCATTTACTGTGCATCGCCTTACTGTCTTGTACACTACAATGGGAACTGCATTTACTGCGCATCGCCTTACTGTCTTGTACACTACAATGGGAACTGCATTTACTGTGCATCGCCTTACTGTCTTGTACACTACAATGGGAACTGCATTTACTGTGCATCGCCTTACTGTCTTGTACACTACAATGGGAACTGCATTTACTGTGCATCGCCTTACTGTCTTGTACACTACAATGGGAACTGCATTTACTGTGCATCGCCTTACTGTCTTGTACACTACAATGGGAACTGCATTTACTGTGCATCGCCTTACTTTCTTGTACACTACAATGGGAAATGCATTTACTGTGCATCGCCTTACTGTCTTGTACACTACAATGGGAACTGCATTTACTGTGCATCGCCTTACTGTCTTGTACACTACAATGGGAACTGCATTTACTGTGCATCGCCTTACTTTCTTGTACACTACAATGGGAACTGCATTTACTGTGCATCGCCTTACTTTCTTGTACACTACAATGGGAACTGCATTTAAGGTGCATCGCCTTACTGTCTTGTACACTACAATGGGAACTGCATTTACTGTGCATCGCCTTACTTTCTTGTACACTACAATGGGAACTGCATTTACTGTGCATCGCCTTACTGTCTTGTACACTACAATGGGAACTGCATTTACTGCGCATCGCCTTACTGTCTTGTACACTACAATGGGAACTGCATTTACTGTGCATCGCCTTACTGTCTTGTACACTACAATGGGAACTGCATTTACTGTGCATCGCCTTACTGTCTTGTACACTACAATGGGAACTGCATTTACTGTGCATCGCCTTACTTTCTTGTACACTACAATGGGGAACTGCATTTACTGTGCATCGCCTTACTGTCTTGTACACTACAATGGGAACTGCATTTACTGTGCATCGCCTTACTTTCTTGTACACTACAATGGGAACTGCATTTACTGTGCATCGCCTTACTGTCTTGTACACTACAATGGGAACTGCATTTACTGTGCATCGCCTTACTGTCTTGTACACTACAATGGGAACTGCATTTACTGTGCATCGCCTTACTGTCTTGTACACTACAATGGGAACTGCATTTACTGTGCATCGCCTTACTGTCTTGTACACTACAATGGGAACTTCATTTACTGTGCATCGCCTTACTTTCTTGTACACTACAATGGGAACTGCATTTACTGTGCATCAGCCTTACTTTCTTGTACACTACAATGGGAACTGCATTTAAGGTGCATCGCCTTACTGTCTTGTACACTACAATGGGAACTGCATTTACTGTGCATCGCCTTACTTTCTTGTACACTACAATGGGAACTGCATTTACTGTGCATCGCCTTACTGTCTTGTACACTACAATGGGAACTGCATTTACTGCGCATCGCCTTACTGTCTTGTACACTACAATGTGAACTGCATTTACTATGCATCGCCTTACTTTCTTGTACACTACAATGGGAACTGCATTTACTGTGCATCGACTTACTGTCTTGTACACTACAATGGGAACTGCATTTACTGTGCATCGCCTTACTTTCTTGTACACTACAATGGGAACTGCATTTACTATGCATCGCCTTACTGTCTTGTACACTACAATGGGAACTGCATTTACTGTGCATCGCCTTACTTTCTTGTACACTACAATGGGAACTGCATTTACTGTGCATCGCCTTACTGTCTTGTACACTACAATGGGAACTGCATTTACTGTGCATCGCCTTACTGTCTTGTACACTACAATGGGAACTGCATTTACTGTGCATCGCCTTACTGTCTTGTACACTACAATGGGAACTGCATTTACTGTGCATCGCCTTACTTTCTTGTACACTACAATGGGAACTGCATTTACTGTGCATCGCCTTACTTTCTTGTACACTACAATGGGAACTGCATTTACTGTGCATCGCCTTACTTTCTTGTACACTACAATGGGAACTGCATTTACTGTGCATCGCCTTACTTTCTTGTACACTACAATGGGAACTGCATTTACTGTGCATCGCCTTACTTTCTTGTACACTACAATGGGAACTGCATTTACTGTGCATCGCCTTACTTTCTTGTACACTACAATGGGAACTGCATTTACTGTGCATCGCCTTACTTTCTTGTACACTACAATGGGAACTGCATTTACTGTGCATCGCCTTACTGTCTTGTACACTACAATGGGAACTGCATTTACTGTGCATCGCCTTACTGTCTTGTACACTACAATGGGAACTGCATTTACTGTGCATCGCCTTACTGTCTTGTACACTACAATGGGAACTGCATTTACTGTGCATCGACTTACTGTCTTGTACACTACAATGGAACTGCATTTACTGTGCATCGCCTTACTGTCTTGTACACTACAATGGGAACTGCATTTACTGTGCATCGCCTTACTTTCTTGTACACTACAATGGGAACTGCATTTACTGTGCATCGCCTTACTTTCTTGTACACTACAATGGGAACTGCATTTAAGGTGCATCGCCTTACTGTCTTGTACACTACAATGGGAACTGCATTTACTGTGCATCGCCTTACTTTCTTGTACACTACAATGGGAACTGCATTTACTGTGCATCGCCTTACTGTCTTGTACACTACAATGGGAACTGCATTTACTGCGCATCGCCTTACTGTCTTGTACACTACAATGGGAACTGCATTTACTATGCATCGCCTTACTTTCTTGTACACTACAATGGGAACTGCATTTACTGTGCATCGCCTTACTGTCTTGTACACTACAATGGGAACTGCATTTACTGTGCATCGCCTTACTGTCTTGTACACTACAATGGGAACTGCATTTACTGTGCATCGCCTTACTGTCTTGTACACTACAATGGGAACTGCATTTACTGTGCATCGCCTTACTGTCTTGTACACTACAATGGGAACTGCATTTACTGCGCATCGCCTTACTGTCTTGTACACTACAATGGGAACTGCATTTACTATGCATCGCCTTACTTTCTTGTACACTACAATGGGAACTGCATTTGCTGTGTATCGCCTTACTTTCTTGTACACTACAATGGGAACTGCATTTACTGTGCATCGCCTTACTGTCTTGTACACTACAATGGGAACTGCATTTACTGTGCATCGCCTTATTTTCTTGTACACTACAATGGGAACTGCATTTACTGTGCATCGCCTTACTTTCTTGTACACTACAATGGGAACTGCATTTACTGTGCATCGCCTTACTGTCTTGTACACTACAATGGGAACTGCATTTACTGCGCATCGCCTTACTGTCTTGTACACTACAATGGGAACTGCATTTACTATGCATCGCCTTACTTTCTTGTACACTACAATGGGAACTGCATTTACTGTGCATCGCCTTACTGTCTTGTACACTACAATGGGAACTGCATTTACTGTGCATCGCCTTACTGTCTTGTACACTACAATGGGAACTGCATTTACTGTGCATCGCCTTACTGTCTTGTACACTACAATGGAACTGCATTTACTGCGCATCGCCTTACTGTCTTGTACACTACAATGGGAACTGCATTTACTGTGCATCGCCTTACTGTCTTGTACACTACAATGGGAACTGCATTTACTGTGCATCGCCTTACTGTCTTGTACACTACAATGGGAACTGCATTTACTGTGCATCGCCTTACTGTCTTGTACACTACAATGGGAACTGCATTTACTGCGCATCGCCTTACTGTCTTGTACACTACAATGGGAACTGCATTTACTATGCATCGCCTTACTTTCTTGTACACTACAATGGGAACTGCATTTGCTGTGTATCGCCTTACTTTCTTGTACACTACAATGGGAACTGCATTTACTGTGCATCGCCTTACTGTCTTGTACACTACAATGGGAACTGCATTTACTGTGCATCGCCTTATTTTCTTGTACACTACAATGGGAACTGCATTTACTGTGCATCACCTTACTTTCTTGTACACTACAATGGGAACTGCATTTACTATGCATCGCCTTACTGTCTTGTACACTACAATGGGAACTGCATTTACTGTGCATCGCCTTACTTTCTTGTAAACTACAATGGGAACTGCATTTACTGTGCATCGCCTTACTGTCTTGTACACTACAATGGGAACTGCATTTACTGTGCATCGCCTTACTTTCTTGTACACTACAATGGGAACTGCATTTACTGTGCATCGCCTTACTGTCTTGTACACTACAATGGGAACTGCATTTACTGTGCATCGCCTTACTTTCTTGTACACTACAATGGGAACTGCATTTACTGTGCATCGCCTTACTTTCTTGTACACTACAATGAGAACTGCATTTACTGTGCATCGCCTTACTTTCTTGTACACTACAATGGAACTGCATTTACTGTGCATCGCCTTACTTTCTTGTACACTACAATGGGAACTGCATTTACTGTGCATCGCCTTACTGTCTTGTACACTACAATGGGAACTGCATTTACTGTGCATCGCCTTACTTTCTTGTACACTACAATGGGAACTGCATTTACTGTGCATCGCCTTACTGTCTTGTACACTACAATGGGAACTGCATTTACTGTGCATCGCCTTACTTTCTTGTACACTACAATGGGAACTGCATTTACTGTGCATCGCCTTACTTTCTTGTACACTACAATGAGAACTGCATTTACTGTGCATCGCCTTACTTTCTTGTACACTACAATGGGAACTGCATTTACTGTGCATCGCCTTACTTTCTTGTACACTACAATGGGAACTGCATTTACTGTGCATCGCCTTACTTTCTTGTACACTACAATGGGAACTGCATTTACTGTGCATCGCCTTACTTTCTTGTACACTACAATGGGAACTGCATTTACTGTGCATCGCCTTACTTTCTTGTACACTACAATGGAACTGCATTTACTGTGCATCGCCTTACTTTCTTGTACACTGCAATGGGAACTGCATTTACTGTGCATCGCCTTACTGTCTTGTACACTGCAATGGGAACTGCATTTACTGTGCATCGCCTTACTGTCTTGTACACTACAATGGGAACTGCATTTACTGTGAATCGCCTTACTGTCTTGTACACTACAATGGGAACTGCATTTACTGTGCATCGCCTTACTGTCTTGTACACTACAATGGGAACTGCATTTACTGTGCATCGCCTTACTGTCTTGTACACTACAATGGGAACTGCATTTACTGTGCATCGCCTTACTGTCTTGTACACTACAAAGGGAACTGCATTTACTGTGCATCGCCTTACTTTCTTGTACACTACAATGGGAACTGCATTTACTGTGCATCGCCTTACTGTCTTGTACACTACAATGGGAACTGCATTTACTGTGCATCGCCTTACTGTCTTGTACACTACAATGGGAACTGCATTTACTGTGCATCGCCTTACTGTCTTGTACACTACAATGGGAACTGCATTTACTGTGCATCGCCTTACTGTCTTGTACACTACAATGGGAACTGCATTTACTGTGCATCGCCTTACTGTCTTGTACACTACAATGGGAACTGCATTTACTGTGCATCGCCTTACTGTCTTGTACACTACAATGGGAACTGCATTTACTGTGCATCGCCTTACTGTCTTGTACACTACAATGGGAACTGCATTTACTGTGCATCGCCTTACTGTCTTGTACACTACAATGGGAACTGCATTTACTGTGCATCGCCTTACTGTCTTGTACACTACAATGGGAACTGCATTTACTGTGCATCGCCTTACTTTCTTGTACACTACAATGGGAACTGCATTTACTGTGCATCGCCTTACTTTCTTGTACACTACAATGGGAACTGCATTTACTGTGCATCGCCTTACTGTCTTGTACACTACAATGGGAACTGCATTTACTGTGCATCGCCTTACTGTCTTGTACACTACAATGGGAACTGCATTTACTGTGCATCGCCTTACTGTCTTGTACACTACAATGGGAACTGCATTTACTGTGCATCGCCTTACTGTCTTGTACACTACAATGGGAACTGCAATTTACTGTGCATCGCCTTACTTTCTTGTACACTACAATGGGAACTGCATTTACTGTGCATCGCCTTACTGTCTTGTACACTACATGACCATTCCCTTACCTACAGGGAACTGCATTTACTGTGCATCGCCTTACTGTCTTGTACACTACAATGGGAACTGCATTTACTGTGCATCGCCTTACTGTCTTGTACACTACAATGGGAACTGCATTTACTGTGCATCGCCTTACTGTCTTGTACACTACAATGGGAACTGCATTTACTGTGCATCGCCTTACTTTCTTGTACACTACAATGGGAACTGCATTTACTGTGCATCGCCTTACTGTCTTGTACACTACAATGGGAACTGCATTTACTGTGCATCGCCTTACTGTCTTGTACACTACAATGGGAACTGCATTTACTGTGCATCGCCTTACTGTCTTGTACACTACAATGGGAACTGCATTTACTGTGCATCGCCTTACTGTCTTGTACACTACAATGGGAACTGCATTTACTGTGCATCGCCTTACTGTCTTGTACACTACAATGGGAACTGCATTTACTGTGCATCGCCTTACTTTCTTGTACACTACAATGGGAACTGCATTTACTGTGCATCGCCTTACTGTCTTGTACACTACAATGGGAACTGCATTTACTGTGCATCGCCTTACTGTCTTGTACACTACAATGGGAACTGCATTTACTGTGCATCGCCTTACTGTCTTGTACACTACAATGGGAACTGCATTTACTGTGCATCGCCTTACTGTCTTGTACACTACAATGGGAACTGCATTTACTGTGCATCGCCTTACTGTCTTGTACACTACAATGGGAACTGCATTTACTGTGCATCGCCTTACTGTCTTGTACACTACAATGGGAACTGCATTTACTGTGCATCGCCTTACTGTCTTGTACACTACAATGGGAACTGCATTTACTGTGCATCGCCTTACTGTCTTGTACACTACAATGGGAACTGCATTTACTGTGCATCGCCTTACTTTCTTGTACACTACAATGGGAACTGCATTTACTGTGCATCGCCTTACTGTCTTGTACACTACAATGGGAACTGCATTTACTGTGCATCGCCTTACTGTCTTGTACACTACAATGGGAACTGCATTTACTGTGCATCGCCTTACTTTCTTGTACACTACAATGGGAACTGCATTTACTGTGCATCGCCTTACTGTCTTGTACACTACAATGGGAACTGCATTTACTGTGCATCGCCTTACTGTCTTGTACACTACAATGGGAACTGCATTTACTGTGCATCGCCTTACTGTCTTGTACACTACAATGGGAACTGCATTTACTGTGCATCGCCTTACTGTCTTGTACACTACAATGGGAACTGCATTTACTGTGCATCGCCTTACTTTCTTGTACACTACAATGGGAACTGCATTTACTGTGCATCGCCTTACTGTCTTGTACACTACAATGGGAACTGCATTTACTGTGCATCGCCTTACTTTCTTGTACACTACAATGGGAACTGCATTTACTGTGCATCGCCTTACTGTCTTGTACACTACAATGGGAACTGCATTTACTGTGCATCGCCTTACTGTCTTGTACACTACAATGGGAACTGCATTTACTGTGCATCGCCTTACTGTCTTGTACACTACAATGGGAACTGCATTTACTGTGCATCGCCTTACTGTCTTGTACACTACAATGGGAACTGCATTTACTGTGCATCGCCTTACTGTCTTGTACACTACAATGGGAACTGCATTTACTGTGCATCGCCTTACTGTTCTTGTACACTACAATGGGAACTGCATTTACTGTGCATCGCCTTACTGTCTTGTACACTACAATGGGAACTGCATTTACTGTGCATCGCCTTACTTTCTTGTACACTACAATGGGAACTGCATTTACTGTGCATCGCCTTACTGTCTTGTACACTACAATGGGAACTGCATTTACTGCGCATCGCCTTACTGTCTTGTACACTACAATGTGAACTGCATTTACTGTGCATCGCCTTACTTTCTTGTACACTACAATGGGAACTGCATTTACTGTGCATCGCCTTACTGTCTTGTACACTACAATGGGAACTGCATTTACTGTGCATCGCCTTACTTTCTTGTACACTACAATGGGAACTGCATTTACTGTGCATCGCCTTACTGTCTTGTACACTACAATGGGAACTGCATTTACTGTGCATCGCCTTACTGTTCTTGTACACTACAATGGGAACTGCATTTACTGTGCATCGCCTTACTGTCTTGTACACTACAATGGGAACTGCATTTACTGTGCATCGCCTTACTGTCTTGTACACTACAATGGGAACTGCATTTACTGTGCATCGCCTTACTGTCTTGTACACTACAATGGGAACTGCATTTACTGTGCATCGCCTTACTTTCTTGTACACTACAATGGGAACTGCATTTACTGTGCATCGCCTTACTTTCTTGTACACTACAATGGGAACTGCATTTTTTCTTGTACACTACAATGGGAACTGCATTTACTGTGCATCGCCTTACTTTCTTGTACACTACAATGGGAACTGCATTTACTGTGCATCGCCTTACTGTCTTGTACACTACAATGGGAACTGCATTTACTGTGCATCGCCTTACTATCTTGTACACTACAATGGGAACTACATTTACTGTGCATCGCCTTACTTTCTTGTACACTACAATGGGAACTGCATTTACTGTGCATCGCCTTACTATCTTGTACACTACAATGGGAACTGCATTTACTGTGCATCGCCTTACTTTCTTGTACACTACAATGGGAACTGCATTTACTATGCATCGCCTTACTTTCTTGTACACTACAATGGGAACTGCATTTACTATGCGTCGCCTTACTTTCTTGTACACTACAATGGGAACTGCATTTACAGTGCATCGCCTTACTTTCTTGTACACTACAATGGGAACTGCATTTACTGTGCACCGCCTTACTTTCTTGTACACTACAATGGGAACTGCATTTACTGTGCATCGCCTTACTTTCTTGTACACTACAATGGGAACTGCATTTACTGTGCATCGCCTTACTTTCTTGTACACTACAATGGGAACTGCATTTACTGTGCATCGCCTTATTTTCTTGTACACTACAATGGGAACTGCATTTACTGTGCATCGCCTTACTTTCTTGTACACTACAATGGGAACTGCATTTACTGTGCATCGCCTTACTTTCTTGTACACTACAATGGGAACTGCATTTACTGTGCATCGCCTTACTGTCTTGTACACTACAATGGGAACTGCATTTACTGTGCATCGCCTTACTTTCTTGTACACTACAATGGGTACTGCATTTACTGTGCATCGCCTTACTTTCTTGTACACTACAATGGGAACTGCATTTACTGTGCATCGCCTTACTTTCTTGTACACTACAATGGGAACTGCATTTACTGTGCATCGCCTTACTGTCTTGTACACTACAATGGGAACTACATTTACTGTGCATCGCCTTACTATCTTGTACACTACAATGGGAACTGCATTTACTGTGCATCGCCTTACTTTCTTGTACACTACAATGGGAACTGCATTTACTGTGCATCGCCTTACTATCTTGTACACTACAATGGGAACTGCATTTACTGTGCATCGCCTTACTGTCTTGTACACTACAATGGGAACTGCATTTACTGTGCATCGCCTTACTTTCTTGTACACTACAATGGGAACTGCATTTACTGTGCATCGCCTTACTGTCTTGTACACTACAATGGGAACTGAATTTACTGTGCATCGCCTTACTATATTGTACACTACAATGGGAACTACATTTACTGTGCATCGCCTTACTTTCTTGTACACTACAATGGGAACTGCATTTACTGTGCATCGCCTTACTTTCTTGTACACTACAATGGGAACTGCATTTACTGTGCATCGCCTTACTATCTTGTACACTACAATGGGAACTGCATTTACTGTGCATCGCCTTACTTTCTTGTACACTACAATGGGAACTGCATTTACTATGCATCGCCTTACTTGCTTGTACACTACAATGGGAACTGCATTTACTGTGCATCGCCTTACTTTCTTGTACACTACAATGGGAACTGCATTTACTGTGCATCGCCTTACTGTCTTGTACACTACAATGGGAACTGCATTTACTGTGCATCGCCTTACTATCTTGTACACTACAATGGGAACTACATTTACTGTGCATCGCCTTACTTTCTTGTACACTACAATGGGAACTGCATTTACTGTGCATCGCCTTACTATCTTGTACACTACAATGGGAACTGCATTTACTGTGCATCGCCTTACTTTCTTGTACACTACAATGGGAACTGCATTTACTATGCATCGCCTTACTTTCTTGTACACTACAATGGGAACTGCATTTACTATGCGTCGCCTTACTTTCTTGTACACTACAATGGGAACTGCATTTACAGTGCATCGCCTTACTTTCTTGTACACTACAATGGGAACTGCATTTACTGTGCACCGCCTTACTTTCTTGTACACTACAATGGGAACTGCATTTACTGTGCATCGCCTTACTTTCTTGTACACTACAATGGGAACTGCATTTACTGTGCATCGCCTTACTTTCTTGTACACTACAATGGGAACTGCATTTACTGTGCATCGCCTTACTTTCTTGTACACTACAATGGGAACTGCATTTACTGTGCATCGCCTTACTTTCTTGTACACTACAATGGGAACTGCATTTACTGTGCATCGCCTTACTTTCTTGTACACTACAATGGGAACTGCATTTACTGTGCATCGCCTTACTGACTTGTACACTACAATGGGAACTGCATTTACTGTGCATCGCCTTACTTTCTTGTACACTACAATGGGAACTGCATTTACTGTGCATCGCCTTACTGTCTTGTACACTACAATGGGAACTGCATTTACTGTGCATCGCCTTACTTTCTTGTACACTACAATGGGAACTGCATTTACTGTGCATCGCCTTACTTTCTTGTACACTACAATGGGAACAGCATTTACTGTGCATCGCCTTACTTTCTTGTACACTACAATGGGAACTGCATTTACTGTGCATCGCCTTACTGTCTTGTACACTACAATGGGAACTGCATTTACTGTGCATCGCCTTACTTTCTTGTACACTACAATGGGAACTGCATTTACTGTGCATCGCCTTACTTTCTTGTACACTACAATGGGAACTGCATTTACTGTGCATCGCCTTATTTTCTTGTACACTACAATGGGAACTGCATTTACTGTGCATCGCCTTACTTTCTTGTACACTACAATGGGAACTGCATTTACTGTGCATCGCCTTACTTTCTTGTACACTACAATGGGAACTGCATTTACTGTGCATCGCCTTACTGTCTTGTACACTACAATGGGAACTGCATTTACTGTGCATCGCCTTACTTTCTTGTACACTACAATGGGTACTGCATTTACTGTGCATCGCCTTACTTTCTTGTACACTACAATGGGAACTGCATTTACTGTGCATCGCCTTACTTTCTTGTACACTACAATGGGAACTGCATTTACTGTGCATCGCCTTACTGTCTTGTACACTACAATGGGAACTACATTTACTGTGCATCGCCTTACTATCTTGTACACTACAATGGGAACTGCATTTACTGTGCATCGCCTTACTTTCTTGTACACTACAATGGGAACTGCATTTACTGTGCATCGCCTTACTATCTTGTACACTACAATGGGAACTGCATTTACTGTGCATCGCCTTACTGTCTTGTACACTACAATGGGAACTGCATTTACTGTGCATCGCCTTACTTTCTTGTACACTACAATGGGAACTGCATTTACTGTGCATCGCCTTACTGTCTTGTACACTACAATGGGAACTGAATTTACTGTGCATCGCCTTACTATATTGTACACTACAATGGGAACTGCATTTACTGTGCATCGCCTTACTTTCTTGTACACTACAATGGGAACTGCATTTACTGTGCATCGCCTTACTTTCTTGTACACTACAATGGGAACTGCATTTACTGTGCATCGCCTTACTATCTTGTACACTACAATGGGAACTGCATTTACTGTGCATCGCCTTACTTTCTTGTACACTACAATGGGAACTGCATTTACTATGCATCGCCTTACTTGCTTGTACACTACAATGGGAACTGCATTTACTGTGCATCGCCTTACTTTCTTGTACACTACAATGGGAACTGCATTTACTGTGCATCGCCTTACTGTCTTGTACACTACAATGGGAACTGCATTTACTGTGCATCGCCTTACTATCTTGTACACTACAATGGGAACTACATTTACTGTGCATCGCCTTACTTTCTTGTACACTACAATGGGAACTGCATTTACTGTGCATCGCCTTACTATCTTGTACACTACAATGGGAACTGCATTTACTGTGCATCGCCTTACTTTCTTGTACACTACAATGGGAACTGCATTTACTATGCATCGCCTTACTTTCTTGTACACTACAATGGGAACTGCATTTACTATGCGTCGCCTTACTTTCTTGTACACTACAATGGGAACTGCATTTACAGTGCATCGCCTTACTTTCTTGTACACTACAATGGGAACTGCATTTACTGTGCACCGCCTTACTTTCTTGTACACTACAATGGGAACTGCATTTACTGTGCATCGCCTTACTTTCTTGTACACTACAATGGGAACTGCATTTACTGTGCATCGCCTTACTTTCTTGTACACTACAATGGGAACTGCATTTACTGTGCATCGCCTTACTTTCTTGTACACTACAATGGGAACTGCATTTACTGTGCATCGCCTTACTTTCTTGTACACTACAATGGGAACTGCATTTACTGTGCATCGCCTTACTGTCTTGTACACTACAATGGGAACTGCATTTACTGTGCATCGCCTTACTTTCTTGTACACTACAATGGGAACTGCATTTACTATGCATCGCCTTACTTTCTTGTACACTACAATGGGAACTGCATTTACTATGCATCGCCTTACTTTCTTGTACACTACAATGGGAACTGCATTTACTGTGCATCGCCTTACTTTCTTGTACACTACAATGGGAACTGCATTTACTGTGCATCGCCTTACTGTCTTGTACACTACAATGGGAACTGCATTTACTGTGCATCGCCTTACTATCTTGTACACTACAATGGGAACTACATTTACTGTGCATCGCCTTACTTTCTTGTACACTACAATGGGAACTGCATTTACTGTGCATCGCCTTACTATCTTGTACACTACAATGGGAACTGCATTTACTGTGCATCGCCTTACTTTCTTGTACACTACAATGGGAACTGCATTTACTATGCATCGCCTTACTTTCTTGTACACTACAATGGGAACTGCATTTACTATGCGTCGCCTTACTTTCTTGTACACTACAATGGGAACTGCATTTACAGTGCATCGCCTTACTTTCTTGTACACTACAATGGGAACTGCATTTACTGTGCACCGCCTTACTTTCTTGTACACTACAATGGGAACTGCATTTACTGTGCATCGCCTTACTTTCTTGTACACTACAATGGGAACTGCATTTACTGTGCATCGCCTTACTTTCTTGTACACTACAATGGGAACTGCATTTACTGTGCATCGCCTTACTTTCTTGTACACTACAATGGGAACTGCATTTACTGTGCACCGCCTTACTGTCTTGTACACTACAATGGGAACTGCATTTACTGTGCATCGCCTTACTATCTTGTACACTACAATGGGAACTGCATTTACTGTGCATCGCCTTACTGTCTTGTACACTACAATGGGAACTGCATTTACTGTGCATCGCCTTACTTTCTTGTACACTACAATGGGAACTGCATTTACTGTGCATCGCCTTACTGTCTTGTACACTACAATGGGAACTGCATTTACTGTGCATCGCCTTACTATCTTGTACACTACAATGGGAACTACATTTACTGTGCATCGCCTTACTTTCTTGTACACTACAATGGGAACTGCATTTACTGTGCATCGCCTTACTATCTTGTACACTACAATGGGAACTGCATTTACTGTGCATCGCCTTACTTTCTTGTACACTACAATGGGAACTGCATTTACTATGCATCGCCTTACTTTCTTGTACACTACAATGGGAACTGCATTTACTATGCATCGCCTTACTTTCTTGTACACTACAATGGGAACTGCATTTACTGTGCATCGCCTTACTTTCTTGTACACTACAATGGGAACTGCATTTACTGTGCATCGCCTTACTGTCTTGTACACTACAATGGGAACTGCATTTACTGTGCATCGCCTTACTCTCTTGTACACTACAATGGGAACTCCATTTACTGTGCATCGCCTTACTTTCTTGTACACTACAATGGGAACTGCATTTACTGTGCATCGCCTTACTATCTTGTACACTACAATGGGAACTGCATTTACTGTGCATCGCCTTACTTTCTTGTACACTACAATGGGAACTGCATTTACTGTGCATCGCCTTACTTTCTTGTACACTACAATGGGAACTGCATTTACTGTGCATCGCCTTACTATCTTGTACACTACAATGGGAACTACATTTACTGTGCATCGCCTTACTTTCTTGTACACTACAATGGGAACTGCATTTACTGTGCATCGCCTTACTATCTTGTACACTACAATGGGAACTGCATTTACTGTGCATCGCCTTACTTTCTTGTACACTACAATGGGAACTGCATTTACTATGCATCGCCTTACTTTCTTGTACACTACAATGGGAACTGCATTTACTATGCATCGCCTTACTTTCTTGTACACTACAATGGGAACTGCATTTACTGTGCATCGCCTTACTTTCTTGTACACTACAATGGGAACTGCATTTACTGTGCATCGCCTTACTGTCTTGTACACTACAATGGGAACTGCATTTACTGTGCATCGCCTTACTATCTTGTACACTACAATGGGAACTACATTTACTGTGCATCGCCTTACTTTCTTGTACACTACAATGGGAACTGCATTTACTGTGCATCGCCTTACTATCTTGTACACTACAATGGGAACTGCATTTACTGTGCATCGCCTTACTTTCTTGTACACTACAATGGGAACTGCATTTACTATGAATCGCCTTACTTTCTTGTACACTACAATGGGAACTGCATTTACTATGCGTCGCCTTACTTTCTTGTACACTACAATGGGAACTGCATTTACAGTGCATCGCCTTACTTTCTTGTACACTACAATGGGAACTGCATTTACTGTGCACCGCCTTACTTTCTTGTACACTACAATGGGAACTGCATTTACTGTGCATCGCCTTACTTTCTTGTACACTACAATGGGAACTGCATTTACTGTGCATCGCCTTACTTTCTTGTACACTACAATGGGAACTGCATTTACTGTGCATCGCCTTACTTTCTTGTACACTACAATGGGAACTGCATTTACTGTGCATCGCCTTACTTTCTTGTACACTACAATGGGAACTGCATTTACTGTGCATCGCCTTACTGTCTTGTACACTACAATGGGAACTGCATTTACTGTGCATCGCCTTACTGTCTTGTACACTACAATGGGAACTGCATTTACTGTGCATCGCCTTACTTTCTTGTACACTACAATGGGAACTGCATTTACTGTGCACCGCCTTACTGTCTTGTACACTACAATGGGAACTGCATTTACTGTGCATCGCCTTACTTTCTTGTACACTACAATGGGAACTGCATTTACTGTGCATCGCCTTACTTTCTTGTACACTACAATGGGAACTGCATTTACTGTGCATCGCCTTACTTTCTTGTACATTACAATGGGAACTGCATTTACTGTGCACCGCCTTACTTTCTTGTAAACTACAATGGGAACTGCATTTACTGTGCATCGCCTTACTGTCTTGTACACTACAATGGGAACTGCATTTGCTGTGCATCGCCTTACTATCTTGTACACTACAATGGGAACTGCATTTACTGTGCATCGCCTTACTGTCTTGTACACTACAATGGGAACTGCATTTACTGTGCATCGCCTTACTTTCTTGTACACTACAATGGGAACTGCATTTACTGTGCATCGCCTTACTGTCTTGTACACTACAATGGGAACTGCATTTACTGTGCATCGCCTTACTATCTTGTACACTACAATGGGAACTACATTTACTGTGCATCGCCTTACTTTCTTGTACACTACAATGGGAACTGCATTTACTGTGCATCGCCTTACTGTCTTGTACACTACAATGGGAACTGCATTTACTGTGCATCGCCTTACTGTCTTGTACACTACAATGGGAACTGCATTTACTGTGCATCGCCTTACTGTCTTGTACACTACAATGGGAACTGCATTTACTGTGCATCGCCTTACTGTCTTGTACACTACAATGGGAACTGCATTTACTGTGCATCGCCTTACTGTCTTGTACACTACAATGGGAACTGCATTTACTGTGCATCGCCTTACTGTCTTGTACACTACAAAGGGAACTGCATTTACTGTGCATCGCCTTACTTTCTTGTACACTACAATGGGAACTGCATTTACTGTGCATCGCCTTACTTTCTTGTACACTACAATGGGAACTGCATTTACTGTGCATCGCCTTACTGTCTTGTACACTACAATGCAAACTGCATTTACTGTGCATCGCCTTACTGTCTTGTACACTACAATGGGAACTGCATTTACTGTGCATCGCCTTACTGTCTTGTACACTACAATGGGAACTGCATTTACTGTGCATCGCCTTACTTTCTTGTACACTACAATGGGAACTGCATTTACTGTGCATCGCCTTACTGTCTTGTACACTACAATGGGAACTGCATTTACTGTGCATCGCCTTACTGTCTTGTACACTACAATGGGAACTGCATTTACTGTGCATCGCCTTACTGTCTTGTACACTACAATGGGAACTGCATTTACTGTGCATCGCCTTACTGTCTTGTACACTACAATGGGAACTGCATTTACTGTGCATGGCCTTACTTTCTTGTACACTACAATGGGAACTGCATTTACTGTGCATCGCCTTACTTTCTTGTACACTACAATGGGAACTGCATTTACTGTGCATCGCCTTACTTTCTTGTACACTACAATGGGAACTGCATTTACTGTGCATCGCCTTACTTTCTTGTACACTACAATGGGAACTGCATTTACTGTGCATCGCCTTACTTTCTTGTACACTACAATGGGAACTGCATTTACTGTGCATCGCCTTACTGTCTTGTACACTACAATGGGAACTGCATTTACTGTGCATCGCCTTACTTTCTTGTACACTACAATGGGAACTGCATTTACTGTGCATCGCCTTACTGTCTTGTACACTACAATGGGAACTGCATTTACTGTGCATCGCCTTACTTTCTTGTACACTACAATGGGAACTGCATTAACTGTGCATCGCCTTACTTTCTTGTACACTACAATGGGAACTGCATTTACTGTGCATCGCCTTACTGTCTTGTACACTACAATGGGAACTGCATTTACTGTGTATCGCCTTACTGTCTTGTACACTACAATGGGAACTGCATTTACTGTGCATCGCCTTACTGTCTTGTACACTACAATGGGAACTGCATTTACTGTGCATGGCCTTACTTTCTTGTACACTACAATGGGAACTGCATTTACTGTGCATCGCCTTACTTTCTTGTACACTACAATGGGAACTGCATTTACTGTGCATCGCCTTTCTGTCTTGTACACTACAATGGGAACTGCATTTACTGTGCATCGCCTTACTTTCTTGTACACTACAATGGGAACTGCATTTACTGTGCATCGCCTTACTGTCTTGTACACTACAATGGGAACTGCATTTACTGCGCATCGCCTTACTGTCTTGTACACTACAATGGGAACTGCATTTACTGTGCATCGCCTTACTTTCTTGTACACTACAATGGGAACTGCATTTACTGTGCATCGCCTTACTTTCTTGTACACTACAATGGGAACTGCATTTACTGTGCATCGCCTTACTGTCTTGTACACTACAATGGGAACTGCATTTACTGTGCATCGCCTTACTGTCTTGTACACTACAATGGGAACTGCATTTACTGTGCATCGCCTTACTGTCTTGTACACTAAAATAAAAAATAAAAGTAAATAATATTCATGTGAATACTACATTATGAGATGATCGACAAAAACAAATGACTAAGCCACAGACAATACCTCGGGAATCCTCTGTACAAACTGCGTTATTAAATCGCAGATAGTAAAAGTTCTTTAGACTCGCGGTCATTCTATAAGTAGCGGATGAGTAACAGACAATATCAGGAGAGATCACTGTAAAATCTGTGTATAAATTCTTTATATAAATTGCCGATAGTGGCAGTTCTACAGACACGCGATCATTTCATAAATAGAGGTCGAGAGACAGATAAAATCAATGGCAATCAATGTAAAAACAACATTTTAAAAATTGTCCGTTATAATCGTAAATTTAGACTCGCGATTATTCTATAAATAGCGATCGACTAACATACGATATCAATTCTAAGGCGCCTTTTTGCCATGTAAACAAACGTATTTGGATGTAAATAAATATTCCAAAAACAAAAAGTGAACACAATTTTTCTATACCTTTTGTTGACAAGGAATTGATTTGAAAATCTTAAGTTTGATAGGCGCACCGCTTTGAAAATATTACGTTTGGTGGGGAACCTATTTGAATGACTTACGTTTTGTAGGAAACCTTTTTGAAAGTCTTACGTTTCATAAGGAGCCGATTTGAAAGTCTAACATTTGGCAGGGAACCTATTAGAATGCCCTATGTTTGGTGGGGAACCTATTTGAAGGTCTTCCGTTTGGTAGAGAACCTATTTGAACGTCTTACGTTTGGTAGAGAACTAATTTAAAAGCATTACGTTTGGTTGGGAGCCAATTTGAAAGTCTTACTTATGGGAACTAATTTGTTAAAGTCGTAGATTTAGTAGGGAACAGATATGAAAGTATTAGGTTTGGTAAGGAACTGGTTTAAAAGTCTAACGTTTAGGGAGCAAATATGAAAGTATTACGTTTGTTACGGAACCGATTTGAAAGACTTATGAAATTACTCGCAAATGTAATACCCATGCACTAGAGGTAATACTAACAGATATCAGAAAGAATTGAACTGCACTAGAGTTAATTATGGATGATGTAACAGCCCATTGAAGGAAGAGAACGCGCTGACTAATGAGTTAGAGAAGAAGGGATGGAGTAACGAATACGGCAAATGCAACGACGAGAAGTAAGTGAGGTGTGGTAGAGAAGTAAGGGAGACAGGGACGTGATGAAGGGACTAAGGAACGAAGTAGTATTGAAACACTGCTTATTACATTTAAGTTTATTGTATTACCTCTTATTCAGGACGGTTGATTAAATGCAAACAATTAATAATGAGAGAGGTGCCACCGGACAGCAAATCCCCTATGTTGTATTATATTAAATTGGTATTTATTTGTTACAACGTCCTGAAAGAGAAACGAATCGCATTCAATTCAGCAATACTAACTATACACACACTGGTAGGAAGGACCGTACAACAAAGTGTTTATTTTACAGTTCTTTAACGATTTACGATCAACGTATTAAGTCATACAGGGTCAACAATGCATGAAAATAATATTTGGCTTGCCTCTGCACTATGTTTTTACATACAATGATAGCATTTAATATTCGGACATAGCGGTAATTAACCAAATGAAATTTTAGACTTTCTGTATAAATGGAAACAATACAAGTGATAAATTGGTTTAAAGGTATTAGAGCTCACAATTCATCAGTACGACTCAATCACAGTTCCTACAATACAACACTTTGTATGTTCTACTACTACCCTTATGATACCACACACATTGTAATATCTATCGTTCGACATATTTACAATCTTGATTGAAGATTTGAAATTTATGTGAATAAAATAATTGCACTCATGTTCGTACACAACTTAAATAGATAGCTAATTAGCAATTTAAGCTGGTATTCCATAGACGCGTGAGCGCTTTACGTCTGTGTGTTGCGCTTTCCGTCTGTGATTCCGTTGACGTTGCTACTATTCCATTGATGCGTTTATCATTCGTCAACAGTTGTATTTTTCTGTACCATTTTTGTCCGGACTATCATTGTGAAAATGACTTCTTTAGACGAATTGTCGCAACTTTTGTTGATGGGTGGAGTTTTGTACTTAAAGAAAAGTAAGCGTAAGCGAAAGCATAGATACTGGGTGCGGTCAATCGTAAGGAATCGAAGTGTATTTGGTACATTTCACCATTTAGTGAAAGAATTAGAACTCAGTGAAGAGGAGTTTATTCGCTATTTTCGTTTAAACAAAAAAAGTTTGGACGTGTGCTATATTTCGTTGAAGAGCCGCTCACGAGACGATCAGTCTCTCGGGAACCTATCAAGGCCAGACAAAGATTAGACCAGCCATATACTTGAGGTAAATAAGACATCTATTACGAAAGAAACGATTTATTAACATTCAGCGGTAACACATACTTACCTGTTGAAATCAAATAGAGCAAACCCTTATTAACATAAACAAAATATTCTTTAATAGCTCTAATATCTTTCAAAACAAACATTACCAGACCTAGTATTATTTATACAATGAAATGTTTTTCTTTGTACACAATTTTAACAACAAATACAGCACGGATAGTGACGAGGGGTCCTTATCACGACAACTTATAAACCCTTCAAACATTAAACAATGTTATATTTTCAAACACGTTGTTTCATTATTCGTGCAATGAAGAAATTGCAGCGCTCAATATGTCCAAGCCAGACTGTTGGTATGCCTCATGGTTGCTCGTGGTAACGCATGTATCCCATCCAACCACTGGAGCTGAAGATAATTGTCGAGATACGGCTGGTGGATGACATATCTCTTGAGAAAACGCTCACACTCTAAGTTGCCCTAACCCACAACTCTCAGATGTGACAGGAGTGCTGGAAACTTGCGTGGCTGTCTGTCTATCTTTCATCTCAGCGTGGAACATTATTGTTGACATTTGCATTTGGAGCCATCCTTGTGTTTCTTTAGACCCTGTTTGGCCCTCTTATTGTACACCTTTCGAAATACCCATCGATTTGGTGCATCTTGTCTTCATGTTTAGATTAATTTTCGGGCCTTTTAGACTGAGCCTTTGCTAGTTCCAGAACACCCGACTCTAACTCAGACATTGTTTCAACTTTCTTGCGCTTAGTAGATTTTTGCTTCCCTTTAGCAGATGATACACTTTTGACTGCATTACATCTAGACGATGATTGCTCAACAGACATGTTCGATTGCTCCAATGGGCTAGCTGGCGGGGTGGAACTTACTGGCCCTGACACCTCCTGATCGTATTGGCTGATGTCTGTGTTGTCTGCATCGTCGTTGAAACCCCTGAAATTAGCAATCGTACATCAATAGCGAATTTACGACAGAATTTCATCAGAATATGACTCGCATGTCATACTTTCGTGTAGCATTTTGTCTGACACTCTGGAACAAAATTTCTTGCACCAAACAATACACGCATTCATGTTTGTGTATTACATGTTCATTTAATGCGTGCACAACTATTTTCTACGTGTCGCAATAGCTTACCCATCTAGTGGTTGTGCTATATTATATTGTCATATTTTTTCATTAAATACGTTAAATTGCGACTAATGACGGTAATGTTATCACTTATCACAATTATAACGAGATAACGATGTCTAAATGAATAAACTCATGTTAGTATTCACGTGATAGGCATTCTAGTTTCTCACATGAGCCTATACCTATTTTTGAACGTTAATTTTATTAATTTAATACGAAGCTAACAGCTTTATTTGTTAGCCTACATCGGTAAAGAAAATAAAATTGAAATTAATAAGTGTGTATGTTCATTTTCACAGGTTTCTTGGAACTGGGGAGTCATTCGTGTCACTCAGTTATTCATACCGAGTTGGACAGCCAACAGTCACCGGTCATATTCCGGAGTTGCGTAAAGTAGTATGAAAACAACTTTCATCACTGTACATGAAGATGCCATCCACACAAGACGATTGGTTGCAGATTGTCGAAGGGTTTTACTCAAATTGGCAATATCCTCACTGTGTCGGGGCTTTAGATGGTAAGCATTTTATAATGAGGGCACCTTATAATACAGGCTCTCTATATTTTAACTATAAAGGGACATTCTCCATCGTGCTAATGGCATTGGTTGATGCACACAAGCAGTTTAGGATGATTGACATTGGAGCGTATGGCTGGAGCAGCGATGGTGGAACTTTTGCCAACTCGAACTTTGGAAAAGCTCTGGCCACCGACGAACTATCACTTCCACAGGCAACACCTTTACCAGGGGAAGAGCATCTTGAAAAAATCCCTTATGTAATACTAGCCGACGAAGCAGTCCCCTTAAAAGAACATACTATGCGTCCATACCCTGGGCGGGGATGCACACAAGATCAAAATATATATAACTATAGACTCTCGTGGGCTAGAAGATGCGTATAAAACGCGTTTGGAGTGTTAGCTGTGATATGAAGAAATGTTTACACGAAAATTGCCTTTAAACCACAAGCAGTAAATGAAATAGTCAAACCCATAGTCGTCTTACACAATTTGCTTCAGAGGGAGACATCAACCTCTATGACGGCTAGCATTCTTAAAGAATGCAATGAGCACCTGCGGAAGGAATGTGGCCTCTGTCTAGAACCTGACGTCGAGCGACAAAACAAACCAGTGACATTCGAGAAGCGTTCAAAAAGTATTTCATCCAGAACTACACGCCACCTTGGCAAGAGAATGGTATACGATGTGGTTATTATGGAGATACATAATTTAGAGGTGTAGGCCCTATATGTTCGCACATACCTTTGACTGTCAGTAATCGCCATTGATTTTGTGTCATCGATATTCGATTCATCGTCAACTGCAGGCATGCTACTGTCTGTGCTAAATTTATTAAAAAATCATAAAATTTGTTATATCATGTGTCTTTGTATCACAAGTAAAATAAAACGTTATGTTATCTACATTTTGTTTGGTCCCCAAATACACAGTGAGTAACCATATATATAATAACATGGCAATATTTCCAACAACCAAAATACATCGACATGTCTATATCTCGTTAAATTTATAAGGACTTGAAACGTTCCTCTTACCTTGCCTCTTGCACATACGGATCTAAGAACCCTAGAATGTTCATGAAACCCCATTGGTTTTTAAACGACGCTGCGCTTCCTGACTTTTTGCTGGCAGCAGCGGCCTTCTGCTTTTTAACGAACATGTCGCGAAAACTTCTCCATCTGATCTTCACATCATCATCTATAATAATCCTATACATTTTAACAGCAGCCTTTAGAAAAACAAAAACAAAAAAAACAACACTGTGATAGAAGTATCAAAAACTATTACAAGAAATGTTAATTATTGAATGGGGATTTCTCTTCAGAAGTTGTTATCAATAATGAATTTCTACCGCTTAAAAAAAAAACGCTAAACATTTGTTTTTGAATTTTAAATTATATCAAACATATTTTATCTTCATTATGGCTTAATATAATTGAAATTATACCTGTTGTTCCCTGCACGTTGTGTGATTTGGCAATCTGCTTCTAGATCTTTGACTTTATGGTGTTGTCCCTATATTCGTTTAATATCATATCGTACAAAATGGGGTATTTACGAACTACTTCAATTAATTTTTCGCAAATATCAGTCTTACTTAACTGCCCCTTCATTGTTAACGCGCTCCGATGACCTACGAGTGCGTTTAAAAAAACGCGCACTGCTCGTTTTCGAGCGCATGCGATTTTATCGCATGCGCGAAGACCCATGTATGGAATAGCGCACTATACATATCGTTTAATATGTTTAATTGAGACGTAACAAGTTGACGCGTCTTTGGAATACCAGCTTTAGATTTCAACAATAACATGGTCACACGCTGTTTGTTCGCTAACAAATCCACTGCACAAAAGTGTTATTTCTTTTGAAACATGATATAACGTTGACATTGACATCAAACGGGGTTTAGTTAAACAAAACCTATGTTTTAGTTTCAATACCTTTGTTCACAAATCAACGCTTGATTGACCGTAACAGTGATCGGTTCGCAAACGCCAACCTTTGGAAGGATTTTAGAGATTTGTATTATTGGTGCCTTCAGATCGCAACATGTAGCTTGGTCTATTCGGAATTAAAAACAAAATATATAGCTGATAATTTAGGTACGTGAAATAATAGTTTTGATAGCTGTACAATAGTTGTGACAATAATAATATGGACTATAGAAATATTAGTTAAATTATGTTTTCTAGTTTGCTCAATACTTATAGTCAACTATTTATAATGCGTGTATGTTATATTATTTCAGGTAGAAAATCAACATCAATGAAAATGACTGTGGGTGAGTTTGTGTTGTTTTCTTCTCGTCGTTATTTTTCCTTCCTTTATGTAATTAAAACACGACATTTTTCTTTCATAAAATAGAACTCTGTTTGAAATATTCAACATATTTTGGGCATTGATGAAATCTACTTATACTTTCTTATCTACTTACATTAATTATGACTTGAAATTATTTTATTTAGAATGATATCATGCTTGTTTATCGAGCTTTGCATTTTCTATAGTCTTAGAGAAACCGTGTATACCGGAACTATGAGTTACTAACCAAGAGTAATGTAAATAAAATGCTGATCATTGTTAATCATAGTTGATCGTTGTTGTTCAAAGTTGACCATAGTTGACAATAGTTGACTATAGTTGACTACAGATGAGCATAGTTGTTCAAAGTTGACCATAGTTGACAATAGTTGACTACAGATGGGCATAGTTGTTCAAAGTTGATAATAGTTGATCGTAGTCTATCATAAATTATCAAAATTCGCCATATCTGATCACAGTTGAACATGGTTCTTATGTAGCAGAGTTAAGGATATTGCAATACATTATTGTCTAAATAATATTTACTATATTTTGAGATTTTGAAACCAAGCATGAAATCGCCATGTTATCAAAATCGCGACTTCGAAGCCATGGCAACAAAATGGTTAGAACACTGGCAGTTGTCTTCGTGTAGGTCTTTCCATTTTGTTAGCCAGCGTTTAATAAAATGGGATAATACATTAACGGACATTAACGGACTCGTGTCATCATACTGCAATTTTACTTACGACCTTAGCATGTCTATTGCGTAACACACCGACGGATAAATGATGCAGTATTTGAGCAAGGAAATGTTCGACACTTCAAAACCGGATTTGCGCTCTTCCCTTTTGATGGCGTCACTCAGACCGAGGTACTGTCAGTGTTGTTTGAGCATTCGCTAGGAAATGAATTGCCTGACATCCTAAATTAACAGCCAAACTGACCTTTATTTTAAAATCAATTTCCTAAAACACGAACAAGCAAGCGTGTCTTTGTGAAAAATTACAAACAATATGGCGACGGGCTGTATTGTGTACACATCGGAAATTATGTACTTTTGATCACACAACACTGGGATAAACATTATAAGTGATGATAACTTCTTCGTTAATTTCTTCAACTCCTTTGAAATAAATACAGAATATTGTATTGTATTTAAGTTGTGTCAATATAACTTGTTGACTTTATAAATACGCTTGTCATTGATTTCGTTGGAACACCTTTACTTTAGCGGTCCCCGGAAATACTATATATATTCTACGCAACTAAGGACTAGGTGCGCGTAAATGTAGTGAGCCTCGCGCTAGCGTGGCGATTTTAAAAAATAGTCCATTAAACGGAAAAATAACCTAAAAATCGTGATTTTTGTACAAAGTTTTTTTAATAATTTGTGAAATATTTAAAAAAATATGAATTCAAAATCGCATAACTTTTCGATTAAACGCCTTCTACAAAAAGGCCGGCCATTTTGAAAATGGATATCGACGCAGTTATGCGTAATGATTTAACACGTTAAGCATATTTGCAAATGGAATAAAGCTATTTATACTCTTAAAACCACAAATAACAAAAAAAAGTAACAGAGAACATGATATAATATAAATAAATGTTCAAAACGGCCTTCTGTGCATCCATTAGTTGCAAGTTTACACGTCTCAACTGAAAGCAATAGTCTTGTCGCAGTAAACCACGAAGAAATTTGAACAGTTAATTAGCGAAGTGACAGATTTTGGGGGCTGCCGCCCATACAACCCCGCTTATTAACACTCAAACGGCGTGTGGCTCATATTTTAATCCTGTTTTGATTCAAAACAATGATATTTTTCCAAGAAAAACATTACGAATCGAGAAAAAAATGGCGGCCGTCTGGAACAAGACAATTCATGCATAGCAACGTCAACGCATGTGAAAAACGTTGTTTACATTTAGAATTTCCGAGGACCGCTAAAGTACAAACTAATCGATTTCATGACTGTTTTGCAGGTGTAACGTAATTTGAACTTCGTCCACTTTTAGATGTGCACCAGATGTTTGCAGACAGTAAAACTATCAATATATGCCACTATAAAAACTGCATTATAAAAATGCCGACAGTAGTCGTTCTTTAGACTCGCAGTTATTCTATAAATTACGGTTGGGTACAAGACCCTAACAGGAGAGATCACTGTAAAAGTTGTGTAATCGTTCTTTATACTGGAGATCATTTTTAAATAGCGATCGAGTAACAGACAATATTAGGGAGGTCACTGTACAAAACTTTCTTGCGCGGTCATGCTGAAAATTATGTGGAATCACAGACGATATCAGGAAAGGTCATTAAAAAAACTGCAGTATAAAAAATGTTTTATCCCATCATTACACCTGCGTTGGCGAAATAACACCCCGTGGGATAAACTTAGCAGTATTCCACCTTGTTGAATACAGTAAACACGCCGTATAATGACGTCATTTTCATTTATTTTCAAGAAGTCATTTCATATTTTTCGTATTATTCTGTGATTGTCTTTCCTTAATTTGCAACATATATACATAAAATGATAGGATAAATAGATTACCAAGTAAGTGTTGAATGAAGATAAGTCCATTTGCTCGAAAACCACGCCTACTGGCCCGGGCTCGTGGTTTAGGTTTTCTAAGCCTCGCTAAATAAACTTATCTGTATTTAACACAAACCTAGTATTCTCTGTATAGCAGTCGTTCTTTATATAATCGACAGTTCTTTAACAATAAATGACAGTTTAAGTAAATATTCGTTTGCATTTTGTTTTGTCATAAATAATTTTACTTTATATTCGGATTTTTGTGATTTCAATTTGAACATAGGTTGAATAATCAAAGGCACACACAAAGTTCTGCAAGTTGTGAAAACCACTAAGATTTGTATTAATATTTTAAACACATTAAATAAAACCTTATGAACAAAAAGCTGTTTTACATTTTCTTAAAATTAATGATTTTTGATAAATTTAAATTCCACTGTATTGTTGACATTTTAAACACGACGAAACTAACCAAAGTTCATCGTTTTCAAGGTAACGGTGAATATTCGGATTAACGACGATTTCGGCATAGTTTTTTATGCCCTCATCATGGGTACGTACGTATATACGTATGTACGTATGTACGTATGTACGTATGTATGTATGAATGTACGTATGTACGTATGTATGTGTGTACGTATGTTCCCCTTCTTGTCCAGACAATAAATTTGTCCTGCATTGGAGGATTTTTAGATAAATTGGCATTAGGTCCAAGGTCACAAGATCAAAGGTCAAATATAAGAATTTAAGCCACAGTCCCTGTCCGGAGCATTATTTTGTCCAGCATGGAAACAATTTCAAATAACCTGGCACAAGTGTTAATCTTGTCATGCGCAAGAACCAGGTCCCTAGGTCCAATGTCAAGGTCACACTGAAAGATCAAAGTCAAATATAATAATTTAAACCTTATACCCTTTTTCGGAGCATAACTTTTTTTCCAGCGGGGGAGGATTTTTAAATAACTTGGCAGAAGTGCTAAGTATGTCAATACGGTGTGCGCCTGCAAGAACCATCTCCCTAGGTCCAAAGGCAAGGTCACACTTAAAGATCAAAGGTCAAATATAAGAATTTAAGCCATAGACCATGTCCAAAGCATATTTTTTTCCAGCATTAGAGGAATTTCAAATAGGCATTATCAGGCGGTGTTTCACGTGCATGAATCAGGTGCCAAGGTCCCAGGTCAAGGTCACAATAATAGCTCAATGATAAAGTATATGTTTCAATGTCAGGACTAAAACTATTGGTTGGAAATTTGCTGAAACGTCAACTGGCTTTACAGAAGAAGAGAATACATTAGTAGAAAGTACAATATAGAATGACAATTCCTCTTTTGAAAAATATAGTGTATGCATATAGACAAAGCTTGGCCATTTTAAACAGGCTGCATAGGTGGGGGCATTCGTGTCTGTGGACACATTTCTAGCATTGCTCATACCTTCGCGCATCAGTGGAGATGATTTAACTCTTCAAAAAGAAGGAAGTGTTTTGACAGATAATATCTTATAAATATTATAATAATTATATTAGGTTCTTTATCAGCGTTCTTTACAATACGGTAATATATTTGAATGATTACACAGCTGATATACCATATTGGACGAGCCGATATTTAAAGCGGCCTTTACCTTATACTAATCGTACACATTTCAAAAGTGCAGACGCTTTATTAAGACGTGTCAAATTAAAAAGATGGCGTGATCGATAGGAACTTCCTGCTGCGCGTTATTTTAAATCAGTAATTCAACATTGTGAGACACGGATGTTCGTTATCGAATCATCGCGAAATGCGAATACTTATATTTTACAGATGATTGATATCGATATTATTCGCAATGTGTAAAAACGGACAGGGAAAAGTGGCGACAGACACCAGTTTTCGCTAGATTCACTAGCCTGTTGTGTGTCGTGTTGTTTCTTTTACGTTCCAGTTAAAAACCATGCATTGGTCAATTTTAAACTTATTTTGGAAGGTGATATAATATTCATAATCAGATACTGGATTAGGGACAAGTTTACTTTAAAATTTACACAACTCGCACATTCTGACCAGTTATGGAGATTGCGAAAAAAAAATCGCGTTTCCGGTTACCAGGGTAGACATAAAATGAAACACATTTATACAGCTTTGTGGATAATAGAAATGGAATAAAAAAAATCGAGTTGCTGGATTTTTATAGTTCGCATCAGAGGATAGAAGTTAACTCATTGAGATAAAATTTGCAAATCCGTCAATTTTGTTGTACGATGTTTTTGTGAAGATGTAATTTAGAAATATTTACAGTATTGGTGCATTTTCTTAGCAACTGCGTACGTAGTTCACTTATACTCATTAATTAATATTGCCATTGAAATAGCAGTTTCATACATTATTTGATAATTATATACTGTAAATATATACTTTTGAAGTACTCGGACATTGCCATATGTTTATCCTCGGATCATCCAATACGGAAAATATTGACGGTCTAGAAGTACAATTTGCGACAGCTGATTGGATTATATATAATTAGGCATATAATAATAAAGATTATTATATACCTAGATATTCTGGCTCAATACTGGTACGTGTATATTTAATCTATAAAATACAACCGGTCTGACATAATTTCCGTATTTCACATTGTGAAATAAATTTCCGTATAAAACGGCTGAAAAAACCGGACTATATCCGTGACGTTCCGAGTCTCTATTTACAGACACGACGACGCGTAACAGCATGCTGATTTGAAGTATATCACGTCATTTATCTACATGACATGTATTCATGCGCGTTCTGTTTTGATAAATAATTACATGTAACAGTGAGATTTTAACAATGGTCACTGCGCAATAGTGTACTATTTCATGCAAAACACAACACTATAAGGTTTTAATTTACACAATATTTTACTTTTTTTAAGAAAGCCTGTTGAGTTTAAAACCCTATTAACGATAACAAAGGCATTGTGGAATACTTTATTCACCGTAACAATGGTCGATTCACAAATGCCAACCTTGCGGAGGATTTTATATTTTGTTTGGTGTTAAATCGCAACTTGTAGGTGGGACCAGTCGAGATTATGCAAATTAATGGCAAGTGTGTTTAAAAGTTTCAGATTGTGGGCAAGTTATGATTATCTGATTTTTTTCGTGTAATAATCCGTGTTTTTTCATCGTCTTATTTTTAAATACGGTTCGTTTTCGTGTTTTTTAGTATGTTTTCTTTCCTTTATTACAAAATTATGGGAAAATTTAAATAATCGGTACATGCTAAATAAAGGTATTATTATTAGCTCGCCAATTTACATGGACAAGATTGTATTTAAGTCTCGCTAAATAAACATAGCTTTATTCAACACAAACCTTATACTATGCACTTCAGCATCCCTTAAGGTGCTTATTATCCTAATACTTATGATTCTACAGTCGTCGACCAAATTATTACAAATATGGTTGTAAGCATTATCATAAACATAACTCTCTATTGTTTCCGCATTTTAACTTTCAAAATATGTCTTAAGAAATTAAGTTGTTTTGTATCATGGGTGCTAATTGTCTTAAAATTAAGAATACAAAACCGAAACAATACCACGATTTAATCCAAACAAAAGTTTAACAATAAAATCATACTAAATTACATGGATTCGTGTATGCCTGGTTGCGCTCATTATTACTGCCATTATCAACTGAAAGCTTGAACCGCCATTGCAGCCATTTTTCTAATCGTTGGTGCGGCCTTTGATTGAGTAACACACAATATTTATTTAGAATTTATTATTTATTATATCTTAGAATAATGTTTGATTTCTTTACATTGAACTTCAATATAGTATTTCTCATACATGTCGGACGTGGTTAACAAAAAAGGTAAGATTAAGTTATTTTCTATATCGATTTTATCTAGATCACAGGAGATAATAAAACTAGTTGTTAAGTTTCAAAACAATTTTAAAAAACAGTCTACATATATGAACGCGTCAAAACGTATTGTAGGTCGCAATAATTTAAATATTTCTTTTCTGTGCATTAATTGTTACATTGTCATTTGGTTTGGGTACCATTTAGTTACAACGACGCCGTACATGGCAAGTTACATCGAATCAGACATGAGCAAATGTACAATGGTTTGGTCGTATTTGAGTACTATTATTACCTGTCTGTCTTTAAAAGCCTTTATAGGTGCATTATAAGCATTATAAACGTTTATTTCACTTTCACAGCGAAATCGGTTGGACAACAGCCCGTGATGTAAACCTGAGTTTTATTTAACATGTACGGTTTAGACAACGCTTAATTTTAGAAACAGATCGGATTTCCTTTTTACGCACTTTTGCACTCATGGTCAGTTGTGTTTACTTAATAATTGATTAGTATTTTTCTGCCGACGGCGTTTATGCATAAATTAGGAGAAATTATCCCGACAGTTCATACAACGATGAAATGAAGAAAATACTATTCAATTATTATAATTACAACCAAAAGTGGATATAAACTTTACTAAACTGTTTAAGGACCGCAACTGACGTGCAGTCTCCGGCGTAGGAATCCCCGTTTCAGTTTAGGTTTCAGTTTCGTCGAACGGCATTCCTAATATCTGGTCAGACATTTCAAATTGCTGTGGATCATTTTGGAGGTGACTTTCTAGTAACAAGTTACTAAAAAATATTCAA
>CM051026.1:22866039-22901039 GCA_027627225.1 Congeria kusceri | reverse complement strand
CAATGTTATTTCAGTCAGTTCCATTTAATAATATAAGATTTGAAACCATTTTCTGCATTTTTGTCAGTTGCCCAATCTGTAACGTAGCAGCTTTTTATTAAGAACTCAACAATATGTGTGCTTGTAATTGGAGAAAAGAACGACGGGCTGTCCGAATAAATAAAAAATGCACCTGATTAATGTATTAAAATATTTTACGCACCAAAATGATACCATTATGCATGCAGTTCTATATACTACAATTTAAAAGTTTGCCTGTGGTATGCTTTTAACTCGATGTTAAGCAAAACGTATGCGATCACATTTCTTTATAAAGTCTAAATATTGGCTGTTTTTTACAATAACGAGGTACACCAAATTTGGGTTGCTATTAATTTAACTTTGCACGTTTTTGTCCAATTTTATTTTAGACTCAAACGAACCTTCGAATAGTTCTCTGCTACTCTGGTTTACATCCATCCATTGAGTAATACAATGGTGACTATATTGAATTAGGCACGTTGCAAACGCTCTTTGAAAGCCCATCGACTGATTTGTAGCGCAAATGATCACACGCACGTTCACTTACATTTAAGCTCGGATATTTCTAACACGTGCTTATATATAATCATCCAAACAAAACAATGTATCATTGTGGTAATTTATTACATCCATGTCAACGTATTTGTAAACTTTACTTTATATCGTATTATCGACTTAATTAAAGATATGGCTACAAATGTCTAATGCAATATTAATTATTTTTCTGTGTACAAATAAACGTTCTAAATGCCATAATCAACGCGTTAAATAATATATTGTACTGTTAAGTAAATGCTCGTTTACATTTATGCATTTCTTTCATTAACAGTTTAACGTCTTCGAACCGCGACCTGCATTTTGAACGTTGTCCTGCTAGTGTCCTCGATATCCATAACAAGTTCTGACAACGCACACACCATGGCGAGTATCGGTGATATTGTCTCAGACGAAGAACGGAAAAACTGGCGGAAGGCATTGTGGGCATTGGAAACTACGAAGGATGGATTACAACATTTCGGTGAGCAAGAGCTTAAATATGTCCATACGCGCATTCTACAAGATGTTCGGTCCAATTTAAATCTTCCTGCATCTGCAGACTGTGCAATATGTTGCACCGCAAACTTGCTGAAATGTCCTACGCCAGGTGTATGCAAAAAACGTGGTAAAACATCATGCTGTAGCATGCATGATTCACCAGCAAAACAACCCAGACCATGTCCTATGAAATTTTGTGAAGGAATTCGAGACAGTATTGCTAAAGAACACCGTTATGGGATGCCTTCGTGGCAAAATACACAAGCTGAGTTATGGGCAAGTGACAGCTGGGAAATAGCAAAGTGTTTTATGCCTCCCGACGGGTACATGGGAGTGGGTTGTTCACAAAATACACATTTAGATGGAATTATCAACGTAATGTTGAACTGCAAACACTTCGAAAACAAGTTGTCCTTTGCCATAGCATCGGAACAACCAAACGCTCCCTGTCTACTGACAAAGGTAAACAGTGGTTGTTTATATTTCCACTTTGTAGAACCAGATTATTTGGTAATTAATTCTATATTATTATTAAGTAATCAATAATTTTCATAATAAATAATTAACTATTAATAGCATAATAACAATAACTAATAGTAGTATTAGCAATAGTAGTAGTGGTAGTAGTAGTCCTAGTGACAGTAGTAGTAATAGTAGTAGTAGTAGTAGTAGTATTAGTAGTAGTAGTAGTTGTAGTAGTAGTAGTAGTAGTAGTAGTAGTAGTAGTAGTAGTAGTAGTAGTAGTAGTAGTAGTAGTAGTAGTAGTAGTAGTAGTAGTAGTAGTAGTAGTAGAAGAAGTGGTAGTAGAAATAGTAGTAGTAAAAGTAGTAGTTGTAGTAGTAGTAGTAGTAGTAGTAGTAATAGTAGTAATAGTAGTAGTAGTAATAGAAGTAGTAGTAGTAGTAGAAGTAGTAGTAGTAGTAGTAGTAGTAGTAGTAGTAGTAGTTGTTGTTGTTGTTGTAGTAGAAGTGGTGGTGGTGGTGGTTGTGGTAGTAGTAGTAGTAGTAGTAATAGTGGCAGGGTACCGTGTGTACATTATTTTTATGTTGCTCTCTTTCACTTGATCTTTTTTAAAAGTTATTAATTGATGCTTAACGGCTAAGTATAATCCCCCGCCCAAAAAAAATAAACAAACCTGGGGTATTATACCCCTGTCTTAGCACCCTACTGTGGTCTCAGTGTAGTGACCTTTATCAGCTGTGATAAGACACTGCTGCAGAGGTAAAGATATATTGAAACAAAGCCATTGCTGAGTCAGCTGAGAGAAACGATTGCAGATTATGATAAGAGATTTTATGGTGGATCAATACACTGAGTGGAATACCCCATGGACTGGTCAGACATTCCTTAAACTAGGCCTTTAAGAAAACCACATGTTTTATGTTGTTTAAAATATAAAATTAATGATTTTAACGGCGGAGGATTTTAGTATGCATGAGCTTATTGTGTACCGTACAGATCTTGAAATACATGCGACGGATAATTGCATTATCGTGTATCGTGTATCGTCCCAACAACAATGCAAATGTGTCAGTTTAAAACAGATATAAGACTATTTCATTTTTATTATTAGTATAATAACTAATTATACCAAAGTTTACTTAATGTATGGATCATTTCTTTAAAATCCTAGTTGTACATGGAAAAACATTGTTGAGTAGATAGGTTAATGTTGGGTTGAACATCAAAATTATTCATCAAATATTGGTGACGTTTTTTAAAGGTTTGAATTATGAGTGTACACATTGCCTAAGGATATTTGTTTTTCATCTTTTTAACCAATATCTAATTGAGTGTCAGAAACCCGATTTGAATTTAATATATTGGCATGAACTACGATACGTGTATAATTATATTTTACGATCATTTAATAAAGATTGTAATAGGAACTTGTCGCCTCCACAGCATGAACGGAGTTTATTTCTAGGGAAAATTGACCCCACGCGTGAACCATGTATTTTCGGCTTAATGTCAGTGGTCTGTGCTATAAACTAAACCAATCAATAGACAAGAAACTTTATTAAAGTATCGTTGTCGACAAATTAGCAAAATAAAACTCTTAAACATTAAATATCATGAGCATGCTTTGGAAAGAACTGCGCTAGTACCGCTTGCCGTATATGAATAGATTACCGTACTCGACGCATTATTTGCCTTCTATGCATTATTTTCTGTGCTGCTCTCTTTACACTTATTATTTTTTCTTTGATAATCCTTATTAAAAAAATCCTGTAGTTTTTGAAGAGCGAACTTAATTATTTTTAATGTTTCAAAAGAAACATTATGTTATATAAGGTAGACAATAAGGGTATAGTATGATTTAGTTTGAGTGTAGTGTGTACCGTATTGATTTAGTCTTAGTTTAAATCCCCAAAGCTTTGCATTGACCGTTCCAAAGCGGTGACCCCAGACGTATTTATGTTTGTTTTGTTTGTGTTATGATTTGTTTGTGTTGTGCCGTGTTGTTTTGGCAATTGGTCAGTTGCCGTAAATAAAGGACCTCGTGCTTCTCTCCTGCTGACGCAGCTGGAGTTTCACTTTGTTTATAAATGCGATCTAGAACAGTAATTTAGAGGTGGAAATCCACAAGTTACACATACGACTATGTTACCATGTTACCATTGATGCCAAATATCTTTTTTTTCATTATTTTTTTGTTCGATATGTTATTGTTTTCTTCGAAACATTATATTTCTTTATTAATGTATAGGTCCAGAACAAATGGCGCTGCACTCACTATAACAGTCAACACAGTCATGTTTAATATCTTTTGAATTTCAATGTCATATTGACATAAGCAATGACAAATTAATATGCAATATTTCACTTTCAAGCATTTAACAGATAAAAACGGATGAGTAACCAAATTATCATAATACGTCATTTAATTAGTATGGCTCTTCCGTTCTATACACAAAGAATGGCGTAACTCGTCAAACCTCTGTACTTAACCACATTATTTCGCCCGAGAGGCGAAATGTGCTAACGCATGAAATAATCCCGCGTATAAAAGTTATTTCAAGAAATGACTTAATTGATACCTTTAATCAGTCCAATATTAACTTACTACTGATAGTAGAATATATTTATGTTAAATAAAATTCCAGTAGAACGTGTTGAACGCTGTTTAGCATGTTTATTATAAAAAGCTACTTTCACTTCCGTGTTGGGGGAACATTTAAGGTTAGATACTAGTAAACCCAATTCCCATATGGTCCCATTATAAAACGGCGAGCTTACAGATTTCAGATTGTGCAAGCTTGGTATCACTTTAATGAAGAATCTTCCATCTACCAAAAACTGCAAAAAACAAAAGATATGACGTGCTACTTCTTGTCAACATGAAGGGATTAGCTGATAATTGTATTAATTTTAGTTCATCGTTCCTCAGAAAGTTGCAATTAGGTTGCTCTGATGAACATTACATCATAGAGTAATATAATTGTAATTAAATTGAATTAATATTCTCTTTTATTACTATTTAATTTGAATTGCAATGCTATGAGGTTGAAGTTTATTTACAGGTGCGCTTTTTGTGATTAATTCTGGGCTAATTGTGGGGTTCGGCAAGCCTTTAAACCATTTAAACCCCCAAATGCGTTGCATTGTCTGTTCCAAGGCGGTGGCCTCAATTTTAATCATTTTTATGTTTTGTGTTGTGTTGTATGTATTGTCCTGTATTGTGTAGGTAACTGGTCACTTTCCTCAATTAAAGGACCAGCGAATGGCAATAAGGTTATTTCCTGATGATTTCTTTGGACTTTCATTATTTCTATATTTCTAAGAAAATGCATCATAACTGAATGCAGACACAGGTAGAAAAATGGGTTTCGGCAGTCATATTTTGACAAAAGCCGCATGTCACAGCAAAAAAAAAAACAAAAGCTCATCTTTAAAGTTAGCCGACAAAGACATACCAACAAATGTTCCAAACACTCATACGATATTAAAAATAACCACAAAATGCATGTTTGATATTGCTGAATACTTTTTTATACCAGGAACCCTATAAGAACACGCTCGTAACAAAGAAGAACTAAGTCGTATGTTTTGCTCAAAGGAGCTTTTCTTGTAACAAGCATGTTTAGAATTTTGCTTCTTAATACACGTATAATCAATGTTTGTAATGTACTATATAACATAAATGCGATTCATCTAGTATAATATAACATCTACGTACGTTATTTGGTGAATTCTACAATGAAACAGCGAGAGATCGAGAAGAAGAATGCTGGAGAAACATGATGCTCCGAGTATAGTTACTCAGGATTATATACACTTTAATGCGTTTAATACATTATAACGCCTATGTGGAAGATGGAGTTAAGTTTACAAACACTCTGTAATAAATGGCACACAAGCTTTATAATATTGATTCGATATTATCAACGAAGAGTAAAGTGCGACGCTTTGTTTAATATACGACTTCAAAGAACATACAGAATTTATAGGACCGAAATAAATATCGTACAATGTCAGGTATATCGTTATGAGGCGAAAATAGTGCCACACATTGCCCGATCACTTTCAGTGAAAATGCGGCAACTGTCATCTTTCTGACATTATATCATTTCAAAGTATTTTATAACCTTATTTGGTCTTCACATTTTAGCCGAGGCTACAACGCTGCTAAGAAATATAACACGATATACTATATTCAACTCGCAATCAAATATCTGTTCTCTTGTGTTCTGTTTCTCAGGCACGTGACATCATTAGGTCGGTTCGTCGCTCCTCTCAAATTGAAGTCTCAGACATAGACCTCCAGGACTACTTCACGACACTGATCGACCTGTTGAGCGATTCGAAATTTCTAGCGCACGACGGCAGTGCACAGGAAGCTGTGAGGAAATTAAGAAATGCAAAGGTATACTAAGTTTAAACTGATATGATGTGTTGTGTTAATGTACATTATATTTTAACAAATCTATTATTATGCAGAAAACGTTATTGCTTTGATTAAATACGTACAATTTTGCTATATCTTTACAGATCAAACTTGACATAATGAAGACTATCGAAGATAAAATTAATCCTTTACTCATCGCCGCCTCTGAAACCTGTAGAAATAATGATAAAGAATCCGAAGAATCTTTGACATTAACAATGGCGTACATGGCCGACTGTCGGAAGAAACTCGATGAACTGATTGCCGAAATGTCTATGAAAACCGATGAAAATTCTAAGAAAAGTGCTGAAAATAAAAGGAAAATCGATGAACATTCTGAGAAAATTGATGAAATATCTAAGAATACCGATGAAAGGTCTATGAAAATCGCTAAAAGAGCGCGCTTGATCGAATTTGCTGAAAACGAACAGAAGGTTGCGAACAACCCTAAAAAGATGGACATAATCCACAAACAAATTTCTGGTAGGAGCCTAATTAAAATTTCAATTTTACTGCGTATTAAAATCGTTTTAGTGTTGTTGGTATGTATGCTTGTCTGATTATTTATTTACATTTTGAACCTATGTCACATTTGTCATTTTGACATTTCAATTGAACAAATTCCTATTTAATTAATTCCATAAAATAAATAAATTGAAAATCTGTTATAACAAGTATGGACCAAATGGTGTATTGTGTTATATTTTACCCGTCTATTAACTCTCAGCAGGTGAATCACATTGTGCAAGCCTTGAAATAGCTTGGTTCCAATTTTCTTACATGGATTAGCTCAATATTCTTCACATTGCAGCTGAGAATTATGTCCAACTTGTTACAGGCTATGAGGCATTTCCAAACTATGCGTCTGATGATATATCCCATGCTTTAAAATAAAACAGGTTGAAATAATGATAGAAACATTAAACATAAACAATGCAAAGTTTTAATTAGCCTGTTTGAACCCAATACTTGTTTGGTCTTATTGAAGTCTTAGTCAGCGTGTCTTATTTTAACTTGTCATATCTGGTCAATGATGCCTCCTGCGTTCGTTCATACTCACATACAGTGCAACTTACTGGATGGGTTACTGCTCAATATTTGTTTTCTTTAGAACTTTATAGAATTTCATGTTGGTGTAACAATTCAATCAAGAAGGGGAACTTCAACGGCTGTCAGCAGTGGCTATTGTTGTAGTCTTGATATCCCTGCATGCATGAGCTACATCCGCGTAGCGTTTCTGCCTGGCATTCGGCGACAAGCCTCTGTATCATAAAGACGCCAAACCTCTGCATCGTATACCATTTACTGGTTTGTGGTGACATTGGCTGGATATCAGTAGACCTGTAGGAGATGGCTTTCCTATGCCCGATATAGGAACTGGTTTTGATTCCATATAACATTATCTTGGCACTTTGTCGATGCAACAAAGCACCCTTGCAGTTGACATTTGGCCGGAGAGTCCAGGCCGAAAGTGCCAAAATATACGCCGACAACTTGTTTTAAAACCTAAGAGTTACTTTTGAAGGTGGTATTGTAACAGTCACATTTAACAAGTCCACATTCTAGACATTAGCAGGCGAGTGCAGGTCTGATACAAATCTGGCTACATGTCCTCATAAAAAGAACTTGCTATCTTTATTATGGAACCCGGCTAGCGAAAGGTCGACTGCCAAGGAATTTGACTAACTCATATTTGGCTGTTGTCTACCCGGCACACTTTAGGTAATGTACGTGGTGCTAAAGTCATTCATACAGGCATTAGCTTGTGCCTGTCGATAACCGGGCAAACAACGACCACAGTTCACGTGGTACCAGCCCGTCTCTTGGCATGTTTATTTCCATATTTACTCGTTATTTACTAATTCTTCATTGTGTCATATACTTTGAACTTACACTATTCCTTTAAGCAGATTCATTCACAATTACATCTGTATTGAGGCACGCAGATTGGACTTTTGCATATTCCTGTGTAACCGACACAATGTTCAAATTGCTCCTCCCTGTGTGTTTTAATACCGAAGAGAAGGAAAATGCAGCATAAATGTAAACAAATCTCTTCGGAGGTTTCGTGCGATATTTTTGAACCCTAGTTAACATATATTTGTTAGGGCAAATGCAAGTAACTTCTGGAGGATTTTGCGTCTCCTTTATCTGTTTCAATTCTTCTGTAGTTGACTTTCGACAAAAACCTTTCTTTCTGGATCGTAAACATAAATGGTATTAAATTAAAAGATACGATTTGAAACCTTTTTAACAAAATAAAAAAAAACTCTATAGCAAATGAGCTAGTAATCATTTTGTCACGATGTTTCAATTGGATCTTTTACTATGTCTATTGGTAGGAAACGGTAACCCCAACAATTGTTATATGGATCATGTCATTATTGCAAAATACGTAATTCAAAAGAGAGCAAGCGCATATTCGATTTAACTAGTACAACATTATGGGAAAGGTTCTCTTTCAGAAGCCTTTATTAATTATTTCCGAGTATGTGCGGGTCGTATTGGTGGTTACGTTTAAACGTTTCACTTTTGTATTTATTAATTCAATATATATGTTAGCGTTATAGTATACACACTATACACATTTTTACCACACAAAAAATAGCTGTCATTAACAGATGGAACGATAAGATGGATGTAACAAAAACACTTTTCATCGCGTCGTTTATGTGATGCTATGTACTGTGTTGCTGATTATAATAAACACAAGAGAGACATGCGTGGTACATTTTGTGCTTAGTACTACGAGTTTTATTACATATGTATTTATATCTTTTCATATTCTTACAGTGACAATTTTTCAATTATTTTCATTTTCGTTTCAGAACTATTAATGACATTGAAAAAATTTACGGTAAGAATCACAAACAAATGAGCGATTGATTGACATATTGCATGCCATAAACGAAAACAAGATGTCTAATATGAGTTTCCTCTATAATAACTAAAATTTTCACATTCTTAATGGATTAAATCGGTATTGAATTGAAAACCTGTCCATATATCTTCAAACTGGACTCTTTCAATGTGTTTCAAGTCCTTTAACTTTACATTTACATTGTTTAATTCCAGTTTCGCAGGTGTTATTGTGATTATTGTGTCGTAGATACTTTGGACACATTTCGACATCATGCAACTCTCTGAACGTAAAGCTAAATTTCGAACTGAAACTGAACGAGTTTTTTCATATAACACGTGACTTACCCTATAATACGTTAGTCCAATCTTAACAAACTTCAGTGTCTAATTCCAGGGAAAGATGAACGGAATGTGTGACAAAATCAATGACAGAAAAAGGAAGTTGATACAGGATGTCCACCCGACGTTGAAACCACAAGAGGAAAGAACGAAACATTGGAAAAAAATTAAGGTGCAACGTATTTGTTCATTGTTACTAGTAAACTAAAACCATACTATGTAACTAAATTTTTGAAAGTCCCAAATCTACAGAATGTAGAAGTATCTATTTCTTTTAAAAACAATAATAAAAATAATTGTATTCTATTTTACGACCTTTTGTTATAGTTTGAATCCTGATTTGAAACTAAGCAAATGCGTGATTTCGATTTTTTTTAAACATTACACTAAACGTTAAACTTTCTAAAATATATTGAAACAAATTAAACACTAGCATAGTTTCGCAGTGTGTATATTTATGCATATTGCTCATATATTGACAGCCTGTAAAAGACACGATGTCACTGAATAAACATGACGATGCAATTAGCAAACATAGCCAGCAAACATCTCCAGAAGATGGTTAGTGAACTTTTGACAGTTAGATGCATTTTTTTCATTCTTATATTTATAAAACTGCGAAACTGCATTTTGCTGGTGAATTTCTTACCTAGATAATGCTATGTTTAACCACCTTTTTGAACCATTATTTTCTTGATAAAAATAAAAAAAAATATATTGACCTAAGATAACAGTTGTGTCTGTCAAAGAATTAATTATATATAGAAAACGTTCGGACACAACCATAACCATTAATAAGTATACGATTATTATAGTGGGCTTGTTTCAGGTACAAACACTCAGACGAGTTTTAAACAATCTGAACAGAAAATGGAACATCTTTTGATGAGATTAGATTCTACCAAAGAGAGATTTCAGATATTGAGATATTTTTGTGAGACAATTAGAGGAATACTAACAATTTTCGAGCAGGATTTTCCAAAAGCTTCTCCGTTGTTAGATGAAAAATTAAAACGTGTCATTTCCACGGATATCGTACATGTTTACACCACAAAGCAGTTTCGACGTCACTTTGAAGATCGATCAATTGAGATAACCAAACGCATGTCAACACATAGTGTAATGGAAACTATAAAACAGACAAATGCGTTTGCATTGATCGTGATTGATAGTGCAATGCAAGGATCAGTTGTCAGGGCTTTGAAAGAATCAGATATCTTTAACACAGGAGTCTTAATAGTTGGGCAGTCTGAGGAATTACCACTTATACCCAATGTTTTCCTTAGCCAAACGGAGTCAGACAGGATCATACATGATGCGGATTCTTTACTGGAACGTTGCGCCTTTGGCATACTTAAAGCACTTTATTTAAATGTACGGTCATACGAGTTACAAAACACATTTTCTGGTAAGCATAACTTCTTGGTTATGTTATTCTTGATTATTTATTTTTGGTTGTATAGTGGACATTAATCCCGATTACAGAACCGGAGAAAATCACCTGTCTATGTAAACAATGTTTAAAATACCGTTAAACCATTTAATTTCGTGGTCGTCTAATTGCGCGTTTTTTCCAGGTCCGAAAAGAGTGCGAATTTAAGACCACGCGTAAATTTTTCTTTTGCATGATTATTTGAAAATATATATATGCAATTGAATAATGCGCGATTTTGAGCCCACGCAAATAAGCGTTTTTTTACGAATGCGTACAATTTAGACACCACGAAGCAAAAGTATTTTACAGTAAGAAACATCAAGGGCATCGACAGTAATTATGCTATTTATAATTGATAACAAATCGTTGAGAAACTAACTCAAACATATCGTCGTTTTGGTTTCCAGAAAATGATGAGGCCAACCTTGAAGGCGTGTTCGACCTTATAAAGTCAGCTCTCGAAAGCAGTGACGTCCCCGCAGAGGAATGTCCAGTGAAAGACACTGCAAACCCCTTCGAATATCCTGTAGATGTTGAGAAGGTATTTATTTTCTCTAAACCAATTGTGAGTATTGCTGCATTTACACATTGAAGCGTTAGCATACTGTTACTCGTAGATGGTACTTGTAATTATTTACGGTTATTATTTAAGGTCGTTTGTTTCTTTATATCATTATTATTGAAATTTTAAACGCCTTCGATCGCAAGATGGTTCATATATTTTTTGACGGTTATAGCCTTTTTGTTTTGTCTTTAAGGCCATAGAAACAATAATCGGCATACCAGGTGTCATTATGTGCTTTAAAAGTAGCGAGAAGCTTCAAATTTACGTTGATTCATCAACAGCAAGTTCTGATTTTGAAGAAATTCTTAGAAAGGAGTTAGATAGAAACGATGTCAAAGGATACAAAATTTCGTACGCAAAAGAGCAGCAATTGTCACAATGTATGTCTGGTGATTCAGTATTTCAATCTATTGGAACGCTAGGTGGGTTTGTTAAGAAAATTAAATTGCCAAGTATCTCAGTGAACAATGAAACCAGTGTTCCGATACAGGATGTTGCTTGTTCTTCAAATGAAGCCAGTACTGAAAGCATAAATGAACCTAGCACTGCAGCGCTCGTCTCCCGACACGTTGTTCAACAAACGAACTTAAATGTGCTTATTGTCGACAAAGTTTTACAGCCAATAGGTCTCATTGCTGGCGTAGATCAAATGGCTGAAATAGACATATTGCCGGTAGATGTTGATGAGGACTGTAAGGATCTCTGCGACCCAAGATTCAGGACTGAACTCAATGTTAGCATGTACTCTAGGCTAAGAAATTCTGGCGATATCAGGGCTTTGAGGGGAAAGCCTGTGCACATATGGGGCGCAACGTCTTGCCCTGGTTACGGCATTATTGTCGAGCATGATGCTACAACCGCAAATGGTCTGAGAATAATTGTTCGTGACCGCCGAACAGATGAGCCTTTCGCACAACAGGGTGACAGCGGGGCCATGATTTGCTACTTCGACCCACGCCATGAAGTGTTATACGCAGTTGCTATGCTAATCAATTCGGTTCAGCTTGACGGCGAGTCAACTCATAAACGATACACAGGTCAGATACTTGATGATGGACTTCAAAAACTTTCAGTTATGAATGATTGTCGGTTTTCAGTATTTGAGGAAGAAAGCGAAAGCGACGACGATGCTTAAGGTGCATTAATATAAACTAGAGCAAAATACAGAAAAAAGTACAGGATGTCTTAACATATATTTGTATACATTCACCTTGTAGTAGTTGAAACACAGAGAACCTGTTAAAGACATAGTTTAACTCTTCTTTATATGACCCCCTAAAATGTGTACTCGAGTGTATTGTCACTCTTCGAAATAAATTAGCTGCTGAAGTAACGGGAGAATTAGTTAACCTATGGATTATCATCAAAGTGTGACAGCAAGTTATTTATTTTATGTCGTATTGTTGTTGAATACCATATATTTTAATGTAATTTATCTATTTAATGCGATACACTGCGATATATAATACTATGTTATTTTTGTATTTATGTTTTATTACGATAAAATGGGACATGTTTGATTTTTAATTTGCAAACACATACTTTGATGTTAAATATTTGCTTGTTTAGTGAATGCACCTTTTTTATATGTCAAAGATTTACATTGAAATTTCGTATGAATTATTAGGAGTTAAGTACATGTTTACTGTATATTTATTCGGGCTGTATTGTTCTTTGACGTACGGGCCATTTGTTTGTTGTTTTAAATAAAAAGACGGAAATTAATGTGTGAGACATAACTGATGATGTTGTTGGTGTTTCATTATCGGTACTAGTCTATTAGATGTGTTTGTATGTTGGATTCAGGGTCCGTATTCACCAACCCATTCTTAACAGCAAGATATAACAATAAAGTATATGTTTGAAACTGTTCTTTCTACTTGGTATTCGTCATGTATAAGTAAAGCACTTTTTATTGAACAATTTGTTTATAAAATGCGCGATATTGGTACTAACAATTTTTTGACACATAAGTATTTTTCTTGAGTCTAAGTATATTCTTTATTTTTATCTATTGGAATGGATTTGCAAAAGTATTTACTATGTTAGCTTTTTTTCACTGGTTGCAAAATGGTTATCTACGTGTACTGATAGAGAATTTAGAGCTGACAATTGAATAATATTTGTTCAATGTCAGCCCTATAATTAATGTTTCTCTTCATTTGGCGGAGGTGGACCTTTCTGAGCATTGTTTTCGTGAATTTTTTCGTTAATATATATGTTTTATATTTGAATGGAATGTAAACACATTTGTCAATGCTATTTACAAAGCACAGTTGGACATTAGGAAATGATTTTTTGTTTCAACAAAAGCTGTGTATTTGTGCGTCCGAAATCTACCATTTTTTAAATTACATGTTTACCAAGTCTGAGGATTAAAATGTGGAGTGCCTTCAGACTGGTAGAAACCAAATCGTTCAGCATTAAAATGTGTGTTGGCAGTGATATTTTCATTTTTGCATTTTTATGTTAATAAATTGCAAAATGTGTGTTTATTGTATATTGTATTTTTACTTATTATGAACAATAATCTTTTTAATTACTTAATCGGACTATCATTGCCCACTTACATTGACACTGTTAGCTAATCATGATCATACTGGATTAACTGTCTTATCACGGTTGTGTACATGTTTCATCTCAAAAAGGCGAGATCAGCAAAATAGCATCGTCAACTACGTGTTATTGCGATATATAAAGTTGCGAATCGGAATAAATTCGGAATGATAGTTTTACCAACAATTAAATTTAATGTAAATTATTTCTTCAAAACTTAATGTCGAGTTTAAATATATTTCGTAACTTTAATCACATGCCCAAACTGATTTCTAATCTAGTTTGTCACATGTATACATATGCATATTCATTTTGAATGACACATTTTCTTCTTGTTTTATTGAAACTATTTGCTACTATATTTTGTGTATTAGTAATCATATTATATTTGATTCTAACATGATACTCGCAGATGTTTCTATAGACAAAGAACACCATCATCGTTGTTAAACTACCCAGTAAACAACGCTTAGATTTTATAAATGAAAGCGACGTCACAATTAATTTGTATCAGTAAATTATGTCACTTGTAACTGCGGAGACGCACGTTTAAAAGTTCGCGCGGTAAAGTGGGCGGAACACAGTAAAATGTAATTCTCATTATAATTGCAAAGAACTATTTATCATATCATGTTAGAATCGACAACTTGTTGTCGTTTGGATGCGTGTCTTCTAAACTACTCGGGCTAACGCCCTCGTGGTTCAATTCCTACGCTTCAGAACTCAAAGCACAGTTGGGCAGTAGAAAACGATTTTTTATTGTAACAAAAGCTGTGTTTTTGTGCTTCTGAAATGTATCTTTTTTTTTAATTACATGTGTACCAAGTCTAAGTCTTAAAATGTGGAGTGCCTTCAAACTGGTTAAACAACATCGACCTGCATAAAAAAAATTGTGTATATGTAATCAGATTATATTTTATTATATCATAGTCTGCAATTGTATTAATCTTGTTGAAACCACATCGACCTGCATTAAAATGTGTGTTGGCAGTGATATTTTCGAAATGCATTTTTATGTTAATCAATTTAAATATTTGTGTATATTGTATTATCACTTATTATGAACTGTAATTACTTAATCGGAATAACGTTGCCTTCTTACACAGACAGTGCTAGTTAATCATGATCGTATTGGATTTACTGTGTAATCACGGTGTTGTACAATTTTCATCTAAAAAAGGCGAGATCAGTAAAGTAACATCGTCAAATACATGTTTCTGCCACATATAAAATTGCAAATCGGAATAGTTATGAATGATTGTTTTACCAACAATTAAATTTAATGTAGATTATTTGTTCAAAACTCAATGTTGGGTTGAAATTTATCTTGAACGTTTAAACACATACCCAAACTGTTTTCTGATCTATTTTGTCACACATCTACATAAGCATATTCGTTTTGAATAATATATATTCTCTGTGTGTTATTGATACTTTTTGCAATTAAAGTCTGTGTACATGTAGTCAGATAATATTTTAGTCCATGATACTTGCATATTTTTCTATAGACAAAGAACCACTTATAGTTTTTAAACTACTCAATTAACAACGCAAAAAATAGTGCCGAGACTGACGTCATTCGTTTAGATTTTATCAGTAAAAGTTTTGTAACAGTAAATATGTATCAACGTCTCAACATTCGAAAAGTAATGTTCATTTCGCGAAAATAATTACTGTTTCGGATCAGATCGATTAGATTTACGGTTAGTTGCGAATGGGCCGAAGTTAACCGATATTTCCCGAGTATTTCCAACGTCATTAGAATCTTTCTACCTTAAATGTAATTCGCGTTAAAATTGCAAACAAATATTTGTCAGATCATATTAGAATCGAAATAATTGTCTTAACATCGCTGTTTATGGACCAATAAACAACTCTTTGTAGTTCTGATTCGTCGCTTTTAAACCACGGTTTAATTTGCACGCATCAGAACTCCAAATCGTTGTTTATTTGCCGATAAAAAAAACGATTGTCTTTTTTTTTTTCATTAAACCATAGTGTGTACTTTTGATAACCTTTCATTGTTTAAATGAATTAAAAATAATTGTCTGATAAATATAATGATTGTTAAAAATAATCTAAGAAAGTTGACGTCAAGTCATAATTAACATACAAGTGACAATTAAAGTAACTATGTTCAGAAAGATTAAAATTGTACCCAATATATGTTTTATGATCCAGTGTATCTAACCAGTACTATTGTTGACTGTTATATTGGTTTCTATTTCTGTATTAATAAATCTTTATAATACGGTATCAGTATATATAATCATATTCTATTATATAATACATTACTATCTGCCGTTATTATGAATTTGCACCACTGTTTTTGATATCCGTTTTCAAAAACAACTGTTTAATAATGAGAGGTAGACATCAATTATTTCTTCAAATAAAATAAAATAAATGACTAAGGCTTCATTTGCATAACTAAAAGAATTATGATCATAGTGGAAAATAGTTAACAAATTTTGATCCAAGCTAAATATATGTATATTTTAAATATATGTATATATGTATATTTTAAATATATGTATAAATGTACAAGCTAAATAAATGTATATTTTAAATATATGTATATTTTAACATTTTTTTTCATTGTTAATCATAATTTATCATTGTTGATCAGTTGACCATATATAATCAGAGTTTCTTTCAAACAACCAATTGTGAAATATATTTTACAGATAAATAGATTTCACGTAGATTACATGTACAAGACATTATTGTTTGGTATTAAAAATCTTTTATTCAACCTCTTTTCTGACCAAGGTTTCCCTAGCATTAACATTTTTATTTCGGACAATTATTATATTTTCTGCCTTGTTGATGTTATTATTCAATTGAAGTGTATTAATACTTAACTGGTGATAATTATATCATATAATAAAATGAGTAGTTTAAACTATTCGTTATTTGCATCGCTTTTTTAAACCGTTTTTAAATATTTGATATTAAGCGTTTGGCTTAATATCAAAGATTTAAAACAAAACAAGCAAAATATGACAAAACTAAAATAGACATTGCAAACACGATTTTGTGGTACCACGTGTTAACGCTTAAAAGCTATTCTTGAAAATTTATTTGCTACGCTCGGTAGAACAGTTAATGTTCGTCATTTTCGTTTGAATATTACGACATCAGTCATGGATCATGTAAAAACAGTTCTAAACTGTTTTCATTTTGGAATGAGGCTAGAGGAGAAGGAATATAAACAAGCATGCGTTACCGTTTCGATTACAAAATCATGTACTTAGAACGATTTATTAGGTAGGTCATATGATGGAGAATTTTAAAAAGGCAGTCAAGGTGAAAAGCATAAAGTGTAATTATGACACTACACGTATCAGTTTTAACTAAAGAACTATAGTCCTTTTCGAAATTTGAATCAGCGCTGCTTCTCAGGACATGCAACAAGTAAATATACATGTTAACGTTATTTACTTAAAAACAAAGAACAATAAAGGCATCGGACAGTCAAATTGGACAATCAAACTTTTACATCCGCGTTTGTTCTTTGATGTCAATATTATATTATCACTTTATACATACACGTTTATTCAAATACATTATTACAATGCTTTCAAAGGGTAAACAATATTTAAACGTCTGTGGGAGGGCATATATTTATGGCGAGTTTAAGGGCAGATCACTGTGAGTATTGTGCTATTATAATTCACTTTAAATTGTTGTTCTTTAGCCTTTATGTTACGTGATTATTCAATACACAACGATCACGTCACGGACACAGAACTCCATCCTAAGACTGATAATGTGCACATTCCGCCTTTTATCTGAATACGACTTGACCGATCGCTATTGGATTTATAACCATGCTTACCCAGTTCAATATCCGACAAACGTATGTTACAGTTAACGATTGTATTTACAAGTCATCTCCATAAACAATGATTGAAGTCCTAGGTTAAACGATCTATCAATTATGACAATTATTGTACTGGGTTCGTTTGTATATTAATTAATGTAAAAGAGGTGAATGAAATTAAATGAGGACAAGTTTGAATGATGGACGAGAGGATACGGGAAATGATGATGATGTGTATGTTAGTAAGTATAGATGAAATACACACACGATGGTGCAAGAAATGAAGCGAGTAAGGGAGAGTGGATGTGCACGTTTGATAGGAGGGGAGAAATGAAAGGAAGGAAGGAATGTGAAATTAATTGGGGAACAATAATGAGGGAAAATAGGAAGTATGAATGAAGGAAGGAACAAAGGAATGCACGAAATAAGAGAACGAAATAAATACGATGCAGATTAATAAACACCGTTAAGTTCGAAGAAAGAGTGTTTTGTAATACTGTCACGATGGTAAAAATGGACATAAATTTGTAATCGTAGACGGATGGCCAAATATGGGAAAATATAAATAGTAAGGAAAGAGGTTGATCTGCAGAATATCACATCGTATATTTGTAATGCATCCTAAAATAGCTAAATATGGGTTTTAAATTCCAGAAGATAGAAATCAATCTGTGTTCTAGATAATCTATAATTATATGATCGGGAACTATGCTAGCCGATTTTGTTTCATTCACAAAGCACGTGATTTCATTGCGTTTGTATAGTTTGAACTACTGTTATTACCTGGAGTAAACACGATATACAAATAGAGTTTACAAAATGGCAAACTCTCTACAGTGGTCTCCCCTTCCCCCTTCCTCAGTGCATGAATAGCAATACAGATTAGCAGGGGTTACCAATGTGTTAAGATCGGCAAAAACATTTAACAAGTAGGTTCACTTTTAGAGGATTATTTATAGAAGAAAAGCAGCTGAGTGTTAGGGTTTGCAAGATGTTCTCACAGATGTACACACGTTTTATTAACATATTATTTAGAATGTAATTAAGTGTGACGCGGTCAGCGAAAATGAGTCCTATGGCGGTAACGACGTTATCGAGACAAAAACGAGATTAAAACTGCTGCACGTTTTCTCACAATTATTTCCTTGTTTAATTTAGCGTGCATGGCATTAATATGCAACAGTTTCGTAACAGGTGTCATAACTAACGAACTGAATCTCTGTAACCGGAAAATATTTTGAAATCAATAAATGTTACTGTTTTGTAACCAGTTTAGTGGGGTTATTTACAAACTGTGGGTTTAGTCTGACGTCAACCAACCCATGGCCGATTACTCATGGACAATACAATAAGGCGGACTAACGGTATGTCATACATAAAAACATAGTTTTCTAAATTGTTTGCGTTCGTTTTGCCTGTCGTTGTAACTAAACATTATTTTTCATGTTAGTATATCGCAATCTTTTAGTGATTTTAATCTCGTTGAATGTATATCGATTAAATATACTGAATAACCTGTCTAAACATCCATACATATATTTCGGATATTCGGACGTGTTGTTTACTAGTGAATAAAATACACCAGACATTTAGTAATGCTTCTGTATAGATCTTTTGATACACTGTCCTCTTATTTTAAATAATTAACACAAATAATAAATTTCAATCTTATGTTTATAAAGACAATACTCCTTATTAAAATAATATGAATTGGTCAAACTAACTAAAAATAAATGAATACAAAAACATGAATTTATTGATAATAATAATTTATTGAAACTGTTATATTATTTTAGCGTGCAGTTTCCACTTCAAGGCATCAGTACAACAGTATGAATATAGAAAGAACAGAAAAAAGCCACAACATGTGTGATACTGTTCAACTTCACAAGACAATAAACTTTATTAACAGACATTTTGCTGTTTATCTTTGTGATTATTATTGTATCTAGTGGATTAATCATGAGATTATGCAATGTCAAATGTAAAAAACAACTTTTTACAATAAGAATGTTTTATGAGTTAGTTATAAAATGTGATTATTAACAGTGTGTAGCAAACAAAGTAAGTAATTGCACTTATTGTATCGTTTTGTCAACTAATTACAATTGTATGAAAGTAAAAGTGATTGTTGGGTCATTTTCAGTTATAGATTAGATTATCATTGTTCACATTCGCTATCTTGATACATAAACATATATTCGATATTAGATTAGAAAGTTTGTTGGACAGACTTTGGTAAATTGATTTATGATAAAGTCATGAACATCAGCAAGAATAATACGCAGATTATTAAATTAAAAGAACGGGAATCGTGATTGGATAATATCCAGGAAATCAAAAACACTTAGAAAGATGGGTATTCACTTGTTTCATGTTGTTGTAGAAGTAGTAGAAGTAATAGAAGAAGTAGTAGTAGTAGTAGTAGTTGTAGTAGTAGTAGTAGTAGTAGTAGTAGTAGTAGTAGTAGTAGTTATAGTAGTAGCAGTAGTAGTAGTAGTACTAGAAGTAGTAGTTGTAGTAGTAGATATAATAATATTAGTAGTAGTAGTAGTTGTTGTTGTAGCGATTAGCAATATTGTGTTTGATAGCTTCAGTTTTAAATTATATTTAGTATGATGTATATGATGTACGATATATTGCTTTACATTTGATTGAACTAAATAGGAGCATTTGTTTAATATATAATGTCTGACGGAATTTAGAAGAAATTGTTTGATAGATGGTGAAAAAATATCTAAAAAGCTCCAGTATTACTATCAAAAAAGTGTAAAGTTGAAAAACTTCTCTGTACAAATAAACACCATTGGATAAAATCTTAACACGTTTCGCAATGATGCCAGCGTCAGATTTGTAGTTAATATGTCTCAGTCTGTTGCTTGGCCATTGGGTTCCAATTCCAAGTTACCACGCATGTGAGTTTTGTGGTTGAGTTTCCTTTGGGCATTCCGGTTTACAGACCAGTGATTTATCGGAAAATATCAGTGAAATAAAATTGGTAATTGACTGTTTGAAACAGTGAAAATTATCGATCCGGTAAGTTTCACTGTTTCACACTGGTTCCTGATTTAATACAGTGAATGAAACGGACTACCAACGATACAGGGCCCAAATTGTAACGTCATGACGCGATTTGTTTTTCAAATTAAACGCAGATAGCGATCACAAAAAAGTAACAAAACAAAACGGCGTAAAAAGCATACAATGATAAAATGAAAAGAAAATTGTGTAGGTTTCGGCAGAATATTGATCTTGTGCCACTCGTAAAAATATAAATGTATATGATAACTCATAAATTAAAATCGATATTCTACCGAATATAACAACTATCCTCTATGTAATTTAAGAATCTTAAATCAAATGCAGTTTATACATTTAAGATCTCACATTTCTAAGGTTTCTATTATGGTTAGCAGTAATGATACGACATAATTCTTTTAAAATTAAAATATTTTTATAGTTGGTCATTTTCGCCATACATTATAAACAGTGGCATTAACAGTGGTGCTATTATTGTAATTAAAAACTTTAAAAACTTCATTAAAAATGTGTAACAGTTGTACTGTATTTCTAACAAATAAACCGTATTTCGTTAAACCAAAATTGGTATTAACTTTACGTACATTATAAAGGCTGAATGATAATAGAACATTAATGCAATGGATAAGTGTGAATAAATATGTTTTACATTCAATAACATTTGTGGAAGGTAATACAAATATATATTGGAACAATCATATACACACATTATATGGTTACCTGCGTGGTATATCACCATGTTCTGCTTTCCAGCCAGCAACCAAATATGGGATATATATCGGAATATCGGCATGATACCTTTTCGTCATCACTAGCCAGCAAGTACACATCGGATAGGCATATTGTCCAGTCGTTGGCTTATCGTTAGAATATACTCGTAATGTATCTCTGTCTGATAGGGTTTAGGTGTAAAATAAATAGTAGATATATGTTCATTTGTGATATATGTAAATCTGACAAACATATCCAGAAATGCGTGGTATTTCTTGCCCATTTGTTACTTTCTTTGTCAATTTTGTGCAGGATGTTTCATGTAAACATTGATCTTCCTGGAAACCCATCCCCTCTTAACTGCTGGGTCAGAACATGTTGTTGAAGTTCACTGCTATTGGTGTGAGCACGCTATTTACAAGATGTTAAGCAGTCTCTAGTGTTAGTATGTCTTATAGACATTAAGTACAGTTTTCCCAACTCTAATAAGTTAAGTACATATTTTCTGACTTAACATTAGCCTGTGTAATATAGTTACAAATTCGTAGAATAATATGTTCTTGATAGCATATTACTATAATTATTGATTGACTAATAAATTGCTGTTGCTGTGACCTAACCTTGCCTTAAACCTCTCATTCAAACAATACATTTGCATTAAACAAAATGTTCTTCTGCAACTACAATACATTCATAACCAACTGATTAAATGTGCAAATTATCTTTGTAAACTCAAGCATGGAAAAGAACTCGCATAAGCATCTTCGATGTTTGTTTTCTAATCCATAAAATACCATACCATTGTTGTATATGCACATGTTAATTATGTTGTACATTCATGAACAAATAAATATGTTTAAACTCATTTGCTTATAAAAGCCTTCCAATTATTTCCGCACACAATAACGGTAATGACTATTATTGTTTAGATTTATATGTCCCTTTTTAATAGATTCCAGGATTCTTCACAAATGTACTTAAAATTGTCCATGTATAAGCGACATTACAACATATGCAGAGCTTTACTGTAAATCATTCGACTGTAGATATGAGATATACTAATTTAACATGATTAACAATGTAAATAATTTAACAACAATAATGTTTTTAATTCATAGAGATTTATTTCAAACACGTGAGAAACCAGTTCTACTACACTTTATTCATTGTATGGGCATCTAGGACACAATGTAAGCTGCATAAACATCTCATAAAAAATGAAATAATTTGACACGCTGTAAATTCAGTCCGAGGTACACTCTGCTTGCTAATCGAATGATTTCTCAAACCGGCTAGTTTCAAATATTCAATACTTCCACGAGGAAATTTAGGAAATTTCAGCGGGCAAATTACCGTATAACCTAAACACACATACCGTATAAACCATATTAAACTACGATAATAAATGTATTTATAGTTTTAATGTCTGTTTCATTGCCTTACGTTCTGGGTACGAAAACCAGCGCTCGTATTAAATTGTCTAAATTTTAACTTTAACGTCTGCTTTGATATTAGTTCTTTTCGAGTGTTCATGCACACATATTTTCTCTCGCATTGAAATCAAAACATTATTTCAAGGGTATCGTAATGCTTCACTGGAGAGTCGAAATATGAATATAACGCAGTTTGAAATGTTTTGTCCGCCGTTTGGTATTTTTAAATACGTGAAAACGTGTTAGTGCATTATTAATGAAGTATGTGTCCTCTATAATGGAACAGGCGCTGGTTTAGGCACAGTCATTGTTGGAGCAAACCGCCCCCACACCCTATAATGGAACAGGCGCTGGTTTAGGCACAGTGATTGATGGAGCAAACCGCCCCCACACCCTATAATGGAACAGGCGCTGGTTTAGGCACAGTCATTGTTGGAGCAAACCGCCCCCCCCATAATGGAACAGGCGCTGGTTTAGGCACAGTCATTGTCGGAGCAAACCGCCCCCACACCCTATAATGGAACAGGCGCTGGTTTAGGCACAGTTATTGTCGGAGCAAACCGCCCCCACACCCTATAATGGAACAGGCGCTGGTTTAGGCACAGTCATTGTCGGAGCAAACCGCCCCCACACCCTATAATGGAACAGGCGCTGGTTTAGGCACAGTCATTGTCGGAGCAAACCGCCCCCACACCCTATAATGGAACAGGCGCTGGTTTAGGCACAGTCATTGTCGGAGCAAACCGCCCCCACACCCTATAATGGAACAGGCGCTGGTTTAGGCACAGTGATTGTTGGAGCAAACCGCCCCCACACCCTATAATGGAACAGGCGCTGGTTTAGGCACAGTGATTGTCGGAGCAAACCGCCCCCACACCCTATAATGGAACAGGCGCTGGTTTAGGCACAGTGATTGTCGGAACAAACCGCCTCCCCCCCCCTATAATTTGTTGAAGGATTGTGTTGTTTCCAAAAACTAGAAAGGACTTAAATGTCACTTAGTATATAAATAATATCGTGTAATCCCTAAATATTTTAACACGTATCGGGTATATAAAAAACATTTGATTTGTCGAAGCAGAGGGTGGATAATCATCATTTATTTGGGAATTAGCCTGCTACTCGTCACACGTTTGCGCCAAATAACTTGCCCAGTCAATTGAAAATAAATGTTGTGGAATATGTCATTCATTAAGTGTGTACATGCAGACATTCTAATTGCGTTGTATCGATAAACATTAGCCGTGTCGCTAATCTTGACATTGTTTGCGTTTAATGGAAATTGGATTTACATAGTTGGCATTGCTTTGCATTCCAATTTGGCGAATACAGAATATTGTTTTTTTGGAAAACCGGTCGTATTACATGCCAAAGAAGATTCGGCGTTAATATCATCTGCAGTGTGTCTAAGGTCGTTTAACATGATAACGATTTGTACCATTATGAAATGTATTATGTATATTTCTATATGTTAATTTGATATTTATAATCTTTGCAGCACGTGCTGCCTTATGATGTTTTAACTGTGTATATTCTTTGTTAGTATTGGTTCCCATTCAATGTATCAAAATAACACACGAGTTTTATTATAGCGATTCGCAGAAATGGTTAAATTAACTTATTTTATTGGGTGAAAATCCTGAATGTATTTGCCAAACTACTGTATAGTGTTTTATCTAATTTGTCTTGTATATATACGTAAATCTTTGATTGTGAGCTCAGTATTAAAAAACATCTACTGCTAGCAGTTTTACTGCACTGCGGCCGTGCGGAGCACATGGCACACCATTGAAAACTGTCAAATTGTCAATTTGTGAATTAAGGGGGTGGGGTATGAGTACTGCTGTAATATTAAAATGGTTATTGAACGTAACGGGCCATTGTTTAAATTATTGCCCGGAACGCAAGAACAGTATTGCAAAACTTATAAGGTCGAGGGTTAATTAAAGTATGAAACTGAGTTGAGTTTTATATAAGTTACACTTTGAAATAAACAATAGAGTAGTTTAAAATTAAGGTTTCGCGTCATGATCATACAAAGTTTTCACTCCGTTAATATCAAACGCAATTACTGACAACAATGGTGGGGCTAAAACCAGACAATATGTTATTGATTTATACCACTAATTTGTATATTCAGGCTTCAGTTTCAAGTCAGGTATTGTTTTAGGACACTCAATGAAAATGCCGAGAAAGCGTCTACAATCGGAATGAAGGACGCACATCTACACTCAACAATAGTTATGACACACCAAATAGAAATAAATGAAAAATGTATTTTCTTTATTTATAAAAACAGCTTGAAATGACATATATGATTATTTGAGTTATACATGCATGTGTTCATACCAAATATAAAACAAAATAATACGAAATACCTTCGTGGTTAAAACGGCACAACTGAAATTCGTATAAATTATGAACATTCAATGATTTCCATTTGGTGCGTTATAACTTTAGTTGGATGAATTGAATTCTCTGACGCATGTGACACAACCTAAAACTGTACAGTTGACATCTATGGATTTGTTGCGTTAAGGGTGTTATGTTCATCATATACACTGTGGTACTACTTACATGGTAAGAGGAAACGAGCAGGCCTTTGTTAAATGTCTACACCTCTGTTAGTGCGGAACTAATTAGGTCGAGGGTTAATTAATGAACGAACGTTACATTGATACTACGATAAATCAATGTCAAAAAGACAATAAAGCATTTTAAAAACGGTTTCGGTCCTTGACCACAGATAACATTCCTTTATATGATTTAAGCGCTAGTAATTGTAATATTTTTGAGACAAAACCCGGTTTAATTTGTTTTTAAATATTTTCGTTTGCATGTCAAAATGGTAAGTATTAAAATAATTTGATTAGGTTAGCTTAATTGTCATTTTACTACTACCACATTTACTACTAATTCTACAACTATTACACTATTTCTACTACTACTACTACTACTACTACTACTACTACTACTACTACTACTACTACTACTACTACTACTACTACTACTACTACTACTACTACTACTACTACTACTACTACTACTATCACTACTACTGATACTACCACTACTACTACAACTGCTACTACTACTACTACTATCACTACTACTGATACTACCACTACTACAACAACTACTACTACTACTACTACTATCACTACTACTGATACTACCACTTCTATTACAACTACTACTACCACTACTACTACTACTACTACTACTACTACTACTACTACTACTACTACTACTACTACTACTACTACTACTACTACTACTACTACTACTACTACTACTACTACTATTACTACTACTACTACTACTACTACTACTACTACCACTACTACTACTACTACTACTACTACTACTACTACTACTACTACTACTACTACTACTGCTATCACTACTACTGATACTACCACTACTACTACAACTGCTACTACTACCGCTTATACTGCTATTACTGCTCTTATTACTATTGATACTACCACTACAACATTTACTACTTCTACTACTAGTACAACTATTACTCTACCATTACTTCTACTACTGGTACAACTATTACTCTACCATTACTTCTATTACAACTACTACTACCACTACTACTACTATTACTACTACTGCTACAACTACTACTACTATTACTACTACTACTACTACTACTACTACTACTACTACTACTACTACTACTACTATTACTACTAATACTACAACAACTACTACTAACACTAATACTACCACTTCTCGTACTACTACTACTGCTGCTACTACTACTACTTCTACTACTACTACTACTACCAGTACTACTATTACTACAACAACTACAACTAATACTACTTCTGCTACTACTAATAATAATAATAATGGTAATACAAATAATAATAATTATAATAATAATACATGTACTACTACTAAAACATCTACTACTGCTACTACTACTACTGCTACTACTATTACTATTACTACTACTACCGCTACTAGTACTACTTCTACTACTACCACTACTACAACTACTATTGCGACAACTTATACTATAATTACTACTACTACTACTACTACTACTAGTACTACTACTACTACTATTACTACTACAACTACTACTACTACTAAAACTACTACTACTACTGCTGCTACTACTACTGCTGGTGCTGCTGCTACTGCAGCTGCTAGTGATACTGCTACTACTACAACTACAACTACTTCTACTACTACTACTACTACAACTAATACTATTACATAATGATACACATAATACTACTACTCATACTACTACTATTGCTACTACTGGTAGTACTACTTCTACTACTACTGCTACTGCTACCGCTACTACTGTTGATAATTTAACTCAAGCTAATTATGACACGAGACCTGTAGTATTTTACTGGTCTTGATGATTAAGCTTGGTATTAAACTAACATTAATGGCATAACAACATTACAAATACTCAAATAAATCACCCAGTACCCTATTATTTTAACAAAAGCTGTCGGAGGACAGCACACTCGACTTTTCGTGTGCATGTCAGAGTTACTGACATTGTCTTCAAAAACAAACTGTATTGATAGTAGGTGAAATTTAAAAATAATATTTTCGTTCTCAACTTACTGAGTGAAAAGCATTGTGCTAATTTTCAAAACAGTGCCCTTAACCCCACCCACCCTATATGCAAGCTCGTGTGATGTCTTGCTATACGGTATGTATATAATAAATTAAGTTATTAGTATTTCATTATTATAAATATTTTAATTTGTTATAGAGTAATTGAGCTGAAACTTTTATATATATTTTTAGTAACAGTGACCTTGACCTTGACAAAACCACCCCAAATAATTCCCAGTATTACTGTAGCGTATCTAGGTATCGAGATTCATTCTCGAGTTAAAGAGTGGAAATCAATAGTTGACGCTGCCACCCCAATCACTTGAATGTAAAATGTCTAAGTGTAAGATGTGGGCCTCCACAACTTTGACAAATTTCAAACTAGAGTTATCAAAATTGGCCTATGGGTTTATTTAATACAGGGATATTACTAAAGTGCTTTAAGTTTGAATGAAATCTCTCAAGCCATTACTGAGAAACTAACTTACTGAAAAATTTAACCTAGACTGGACACCGACACCAACGCCGGGGCATGTAGAAAAGCTTGCATTTTCCTTGAAAAGTCAAGCTAAAAATGATGACGTTAATTTTCTGGTAAAACTCAATTCTAGCGAAATCCTTATCTGTTGCTCTGTGAAATAGTTCAAGTCTATAACTATGTAACTCTGCTATATAGGTTAAACTAAACACAGGCACACACACATATTTTCTTGGTAAATGTGCGTATTTATTGTCATTAATACTGCACTTACAAGATGGCTGTGGATGGAACTACCCCTTCCAGTCGCTTGTCAATCTCATGTTTTGGAATCGAGACCTCATCAATCGTAATGGAGTTCTTGTATAGCCCCTTGTTTGATATCTGTGTAACAAGATATACATATAAAGGGTCATTGCTTTCAAATTAAGGCATGCAAGTGATATTTAAACACTTACTGCTTTTTGGGCAGAGTCTTCACACAGTCTTCATACAAAAATTTGAAATAAGTGGACTGTCGGTTATAATCCAGCTATAAAAAAGACTGGACCGGGATACAATGAAGTGGACCATAGTTTGTAGATTTTTGTTCACTCTTTTGTATTCAATCTGTTATAGAAATATTTAAAATTAATCACGGCTTTTAGACTGTCAATAGGTGTACAAGACTTGTCGCAAGATGTGACGTATGCCCCCGAAGCATATGCTTTTCAGAGAAGGGCAACACAATGTCTGTTACATGTTGGCAAAAATGACGCTTCCTACAAAAATAGTTATGGTCCTTGTACTCTGCATCCTCTCAACATCCTGTATAATTATGTGTTATTTTAAATTCCTTCAATACTAAGGTAGTAATTATCTGCATACAAAAAACAAAGGGAAGTATTCAAGAATGAGTTATGGTCCTTGTACTCTGCTTTTCCTCTCAACGTCCTCTATCAATATATGTGGTTTTATTTAAAATCCCTTCAATACTAATGGAGTTATGTTCTGCACAAATAATAAACAAAGGGTATTAACTCCATAAATATTGAAGAAAGAGTTATGGTCCTTGTACTCTGCACTTCCTCTTATTGTCCTCCATCATTACATGAAGGTTCATCTGAATCCCTTCAATACTAATGAAGTTATGCTATGCACAAGAAACTTAAACAAAGGGCAATAACACCGTAATATTGAAGAAAAGGTTATGGTCCTTGTACGCTGCAGGTCCTCTCATTCTCCACTACCATTCTATGAAGTTTCATTTGAATCCATTCAATACTTGTGGTAGTATGCTGTGCACAATAAAATTAATGCTTCGCACAAGAAAATAAAACCAAGGGCAATAACTCCAAAAATATTGGAAAAAGACTTGTGGTCCTTGCACTTCCTCTCAGTGTCCTCTATTATTATATGAAGTTTCATTTGAATCCCTTCAATACTAATTGAGTCATGCTCCGCACAACAAAATTAAATAAAGGGCAATAACTCCTTAAATATTGAAGAGTTATGGTCCTTGTGCTCGTCTCATTGTCCTCTATCATTCTGTGCAGTTTCATTCGAATCCCTTCAATACTAATGAAGTTGAGCTCTGAACAAGAAAATAAATGTTTCACATAAGGAAATAAAATAAAGGGCAATAACTCTGTAAATATTTGGAGAATGAGTTGTGGTCCTTGTGCTCTGCACTTCGTCTCATTGCCATCTGTCATTATATTCAGTTTCATTTGAATCCCTTCAGTACTAACAGAGATGTGCTCCATTCAAGAAAATTTAAAACAAAGGACAATGACTCTGTAAATATTAAAGAAAGAGTTATGGTCCTTATGCTCAGCACTTCCTCTCATTGTCCTCTATCATTATTTGAAGTTTTATTTGAATCCCTTTAATACGAATGGAGTTAAGCTCCGCACAAGAAACTTGACGGACGGACGGAAAGACAGACGGAAGCTGCGCTTACTGTATGCCCCCAAAGTTCCCTTGGGGGGCATCAACATATTTGTTTTTCTTGTTAACTATGATTTACTTAATGACCAAAAGAACTTAAATTGATGGACCGTCAGTCTAGTTACTGTATAAGGTTTGCTGGACCAAGTAAAAATTTTGTGGACTTGGGCCATGGTCCACTGGTTAATCGTTACGACTGATAACAGGCAAAGTACGTTGCTCAGTGCTTTCATTGCGTTGTAGTGATATAACAATACAATTTCTAAATTAATAGGAAAGTCATTATTTTACAATATGTAGTATCATTTCTGCATCTTGAAATGTGATTGATAAAATATAATATCATAATCAGAGTGAGCAAAATTTAAATGACCACCATTGACAGGTATTCACTGCCAGCCCGGTAAATACTTAACCAATACCCTATTGACAATAAGCCAAACCTGTTAATCAGAGAAGAGTGTAGGTAAAATGTTGATGACGGACAACAGCTGATCACGAAATCTCATACTTGAACACTTTGTGAACATTTTTAAGTGTTTGTTGCAATACATTATACCGTACTTACCGTACCATGTCTTGAGACTTTAAACAGCTGATGAGAGTTCACGCAAGGAGACTTTGTACAATATATCAGACAATCTCTAAATGTGGTATGATATTGCAGCAGCACAAAAGTATAATAAATGTAGCAATACTACACTAATCATCTGAGCTGTTAGGTCCTTTGAGTTGTGATCTATACTGCAAGCTCTGTCCTTGACATTCACTGTTAAATTAAAGAATAATATATCAAATATTTTTCTAAATGTAAGCTAATATTGCAAAATTAATACAACAAATATTTCATAAAATTAAGGTATTCTGGGATGTTGACGAGATACTAATACAGGGGTGCAGAAATCCTATGCCCGACTCCTCCGACATGGGTAATTTTATCGTCGGACGAGTCCAATTTTTTCTGTCAACCTGTCCGCGGAAAGTACAATAATCATTTTTTTTATCAAATCAGATAGCAAAGAAGTAAAAAAAGGTGTGAAGAATCAAACAATAAAAACAATAGGGCCAAATGGCCCTGGGTCTCTCACCTGAGTTTCATTAGTCGAACAATTTTCCATGTGTTAGATATTTATACGGATATGGATATACTGATACAGACTGATGGAAATGCGGCCTTAATCATCATGGTTTGAAAAACTTATGTGACAACAGATATTCAAAATTTGGGAAGTACATATTGAAATGGAAGCTTTTTCTTCAATTTGACCTAGTGACCTAGTTTTTGACCCCACATGACCCAGATTCAAACTTGGCCGAGATACCATTGGGACAAATGTTTTGACCAAGTTTCACGACGATTGGGCAAATAATGTAACTGCAAGAGTGTTAACAAGCTGTTACTTCAATTTGACCTAGTGACATATTTTTGACCCAACATAACCCAGATTCGAACTCGGCCGAGATGCCATTAAGATTTATGGTCTGACCACGTTTTATGAAGATTGGGCAAACAAATGTAAATTCTATAGTGTTAACAAGCTTTTTCTTCAATTTGGCCTAGTGACCTAGATTTTGACCACACATGACCCAGATTGGGCAAAATGTGACTTCTAGAGTGTTAAAATGCTTTATCTTCAATGTGACCTAGTGACCTAGTTTTTCCACACCACATGACCCAGATTCAATCTCGGCCGATATACCATTACGACAAATGTTATGACCAAGTTTCATGAAGATTGGGCAAAGAATGTGACTTTTAGAGTGTTAACAAACTTTTTCTTAAATTTAACCTAGTGTCCTAGTTTTTGACCACACATGAACCAGATTCGAACTCCGCTGAGATATAATTGGGACAAATGTTCTAACTAAGTTTCATGAAAATTGAGCAAAAAATTTGACTTCTAGAGTGTTATCAAGCTTTTCCTTCAATTTGACCTACTGACCTAGTTTTGAACCCCACATGACTAAGATTCCAACTCGGCCGAGATATCATTGGGACAAATGTTCTGACCAAGTTTCATAAAGATTCGGCATAAAATGTGACGTCGAGAGTGTTAAAAAGCTTTTTCTTCAATTTGACATAGTGACCTAGTTTTTGACTCCACATGACCCAGATTCGAACTCGGCTGATATAATTGGGACCAATGTTCTGACCAAGTTCCAAGAAGATTGGGCAAAAATTGTGACTTCTAGAGTGTTAACAAGCTTTTTCTTCAATTTGACCTAGTGAACTAGTTGTTGACCCCACGTGACCCAGATTCGAATTCACCCGAGATATCATTGGGTCAAATGTTCTGACCAAGTTTCATGAAGATTGGCCAATAAATGTGGCCTCTAGAGTGTTAACGAGGTAAATGTTGACGACGCACGACTGACGACGAACGACGGACAAAACGCGATCACAAAAGCTCACCATGAGCACGTTGCGCTCAGGTAGGCAAAGAACACATCTGATGAAAAACCAGGAGGCCACAAGTCACTAAATAAGGAGGCCACAAGTCACAAAATAATTGTTGGGACAAGAATTCCGCCCAGTGTTAACAGACGCATTTCCACCCGCACACACGATGGACAAAACACACAAAAATAATCTTCGGCTTGGCATGGTGCCAGTTTTAAAATGTCTGGTTAGAAAGCAGGAAGTTAAAGTCACTATGTAAGGAGGTATGATGTCATTAAATATTGATTGGACTGAAACACGCTTGTTATATGTGCAAGAAGAGACTAAAAATATGTCGTCTCACGCAAATCAACAACACAAAGTATGAAATGTGGATTTTGCGAGGACTGATCATACATGCCCAGTTTTCGAAACTTCCACTGGTTTCAGAGAAGTTGTTACAGGTAAAATACAAAATGTTGTCAAAAAACGGCAGACGACAAACAACTATGACAAACCATGTCTAACCACTAGTAGCAATAGTCGTTGTTGATCTGGAAAGCAGAAAAATCACAACGCTTACAGCAACAAAAGGAACTAAAAGCATGTGAAGTATGAATGCATGTTTGCTAAAAAGGAAACAATTATTTAAATGAAGTTCAATTTCCCACCTTTAAACTTGACAATATGACTTCTAATTCAATAATATACAACATCATAGTAACAATTTATTTATAAGTAAAAACTAATATTTTTCAAGCTAATTATCTAATGCAAACAGAATTATAGACATGCTAGTTAACAAGTCAATCTGCAAAGAGTCATGCAGAATAATTGATAAAGCGTGGTAGTTAGGAGCATCGATTGTGATTCGTAGCCGACTCAGTAAATAGTAGGTCATACACTGCTTGCTCTCGATTTTCCGTACTCCAGTATAAAATTAATACATTGCAGCAATTTGTTGTCAAAATATTCAGACTAAGGATCAGTAACAAGAAGTAACACAGACACAATAATTCAAATAAAACCGATGTAGCGCATTAATTTAGTTGTCTTATTCCAGGACACCCGGGTAAATATTTAGGTTATATTGAAGCAAATAACGAAAATAAGGGTTTCATTAACTTGACCCAACATTTTTTATAAATTGACACATATAATACACATGACATATATTATCTAAAATAATTAATTAAGCGAAGAAAACATTTCAGGTTCAGATCTACTGATTCGAAGCCTGCACAGAAAATAAGTAGTTTTCTGCGATACCTGTTTTTGAAATTACCCTCTCAAAAGACCGTTGGCTTCCACCAACAGTCTAAAAACACATTAACTTCACTCAATTATAAACCAGTTAATTATTAATCAAATGCATAGAATCATAACTTCTACGTATTTTACATTTCACCAGGAGTGTGGAAATCCTATGCCTACCTTGTCCGACCAAGTGATTTGTTTTAAATGTAATCTTATGTAACACATACCTGCTAGCATGACAGTTTATTTGTCTAGTTGATGACTTCTAATAATTGAACATAATGGCATATAATGAGGGCTTAAAATACATTTTATTATTTGAAGTATTTTGGTAGAAGGTCACCCAAGGAACAATTCTGTTAAATTATTTCGAAATCCAGCAAGTGGTTTCTGACAAGAAGCCTGTCAAAGCTGCTTTTATATATAAGGGAATACATGCCATGCCCTGGTAGCCATGTTTTTTAATAAATCAAAATTATTTGAATAACTTAGGTAGAGGGTCACCCAAGGAACATTTCCATGAAATTATTTTGAAATGTTGCATGTGGTTTCTGACATGAAATTTTTTAAAGTTTTAAAGCTTTTGGTTGCTATGGCAAACATAATTTTGCTGATATTTCTTTGAAATTAAGAAACTTTTTAAAGTACCAACCTACAAACATTCCCGTAAAGTTTGTTTTAATTTACCAAGCTGTTTTGGAGAAGAAGTTGTTTGAAGTAAACTGTCAACTAAATAAGTATGAAGAACGGTGACTAACCACAATAGCTCTCCCCTTAGCACTTTATGCTCAGGTGAGCTAAAAAGTCAGCATGACCAATTTAAACATGTTGTTTTTAGACAGATGTCAGTCTACTAATTTGTTTTGAAACTTCATTATTTTTTGTAGGACCATAGAACATTTGTATGGCGTATTATTTCCGCTTAAGATGTTTGCATTGTTTTCAACTGAAAGGGGTCAAAGCAGCATTGGTTTCATTGTGCAAAAGATATATTAAAGATCAATGTGTTAAGCTTCAGTGAGTTAACAATCGCTTTCTCATTTCGATTTAACGAACGGCTGTCTGATTTTTACATATTTATTTTGGGTCTCTTTCTTTATCCACAAACATCAACACAAACACAAAACGTCAACATCGACAAACTACATTTTATTTATCGAAAAATGCACATGTATATTTCTTATCGATACACAACCATTTATTCTATGGCTACAATGGGTTTTAAATTAGAAAATAAGAAATGAGCATGTGCCAACAATCTGTCTCGTCGAAACACTATCTACATGTATATCATAGTTTGCTACAAAATATACACTAATGCAAGATTAGAACAAGAGGGCCATAAAGGCCCTAGGTCGCTCACCTGAGTTTAATGCATCAGAATGGCTTATAACAAGAGGGAAAATGGCACTCAACGCCTTACCTGAGTATAAAGATCAGGGCCTTGCAGTTTCAGATGTTTTTTTAGTTTATATAAACCATGTGACCCACAGGGCATGACCACCCAGGGGCATCATTTGAACAATATTTGTAGTGGACCACTTATCAATGTTAAATACCAAATACGATTCCACTGGGCCTTGCGGTTTCAGAAGATATCAAGTCATTTTGTTATTTAAATGTATATAAACCATGTTACCCCAAGGG